>CP092886.1:106659238-106946522 GCA_030710605.1 Cordylochernes scorpioides | reverse complement strand
ATGTTAACAATTAGGTGTAACACACTTTAACAGAGTTGTAGGGCAACTGACTTTGTACATGCATATATCTCCAATTCCCTTGACAAAGCTACCTTTTATATTTAGCTGAAACAAACTGCTTATCTAACTTTATTACATTTTAACTGGCTCGAAGTATAGTGGTTTTCCTTTGTCATTAGCAAGGTAAATACCTAATCCAGTGTGCATAAAGGATTAAAAAAATGATAGACTATAGGAATACTATTACACTAGAAATAATTAATAGTTCATCCTGATACACAGTAAAGGAAGTGAGAACAGCATCTCTACCAGAAGGCCATCATGGCTAGTTAGTTTCAATATACCCAGAAAGAGCTTATCTCCTCGAAGGGGAGATTAAAAAGGGGTGGAAACGGGTCCTCTGGAATTTTCCTCGAAATTCTGCGGTAGCTCCCGCCCTGAACGAGTGTCAGACTTCCGTATAGAACTGGCAGGGGAGGGATAGCCACTAGAGTAGTGCAAAATTAAGAGTGATAAAAGATCGGGATCCAATTCCCGATGACGGGTTTCGAAGAGACTTCAGAGGGATGAAGGCGATGAAATATGATGAAAGAGGTGTTGAAAGTGATAAAAAGAGTGAGAAAGCGTTGAATGTTGATGAGAAAGAGATAGAAAGATGCAGAAAGATGTTGAAGGAGAAAGAATTAAAAAAAATTGGATAAAGAGTTTTGTAAATAGTAGATAAAGGTTGATAGAAGAAAGTACACTTAATGTGTAAAGCGTAGCTGTCGGCCGCAATATCGCCTCGATAGAAATATTTCTTTTAAAATAATACATATATGAACTGGGGGTTTATGTAAGCTGACTTACCTAAGTTTCAGCGACTGTATACACTAATTTATATACATGGGTCTTTATTAATTACAATATTGGGTTATATATTAAATAACAAATATGTATTCTCCTTTTTAGAAGCAATTTTGGTTCTAATGTTGGTATATGATATTTAAGAGTTACTCAGTTTTTTTTTTTAAACAACGATTTTGTCTTAATGTTATGGTGAACTTTGAAGAGCTTGCAGTTTTCTTTTATTTTAAACTATAACGTGTGTTCTAAACTTCCAGTTTTTTTTTTCTACTTTATTTTTGTTAACTATTTTTGTCTTAGTGTCATGGAGAACTTTAAACAGTTTGCAGTTCTTTTTTTTTTTAACATGTGTTCTAGTGTTAAGTGTTGGAAGGAGCTTTAACACCATGTTTCAGTGTTTGTGTGTTATTTGTCTCAACATTGCTTTTGTGCAGCATATCGCCTCACAACCTTGTTTTAATATGACACACCGTTTTGAAGAGTTTGTACAACCTGTCAGGATGTGATTTAGGAAAATTTTAGTTTCTTTTATTGTTATGTTACAATCTTATCCAACAGTAGAACCAGAGGGACCACAAGAGACGACAATCTTGAGAAACCCGCTAGAAATAGTTAATAGAGTCATTGGTAGCAATGTCGGCGGCGCTGAAGTACGCCGTTCGACCAGGGTCAAGAAATCCACCGAGTGCAGATCGTGTTCAGGTTGCCAATGATCTGTCTTATAGGATGTGTACTAGAGCTAGTCGAATTTTGATCATAGTAAAATGTGTTAGAATGTGAGTTAAAGGCCCTAGATTGTGGCTTTAAAGAGATTTCAGTTTTTTTTTTTTGAAGAAGCTATCCTGTATTAATAGCATGTTGTAATTTAACACCTGGGTTCGACAGTATATTTGTATTAATTTTTTTATTGAAGGTTATGAATAATGGTTCAACTCCAAGATTAATTAGGAAACCCAGATGCTTTAGATATCTGCTGTGCTTGTAACCGATTCTCTGTGGAGAGACTTCAAACATGTGCTGGGTAAAAAGCCCCTATAACTCTTTTTTTTTTTTAAGTCATAGTCTAAAGGGGGTTTCTAATGAGAGTATGTAATGCAGTTACAATCTAAGAATTGATAGAGCAACAAATAACCTCTGTTGTTAAACTTCAGAACGAGCTGGGTATCAAAAGCCCTATAAGTCTAAAGAAAGAGTTTAACTGAATAGCAGAGAAAGAAGAAGCGTTGACAAAACACTTGTGGACCTATCATATATTGGCAATGAGGTAAATACTTGAAGTTCAGTTCGCTCCATTTAAGTGCTAGTTTGATGATTCATTTGTTTAGACACCAAGTGTCAAGATAAGAGGATTTTCAAACTGTGAGACACACGGTTAAGGTGTTAGGTTAGATTTCAGCATTTGATTGTTAACAATCAATTTTGTTAATTTGTTTAAATATAAATGATGTTTATCTACGTATAGATAACTTTTATGTAGAGTTTGTATGAGGCATTTATTTATGTCAATAGGGCTTTAGTCCCCACTTTGTTTTAATTAGATAACTTTATTTGATTTCTCATTGGTCCTGAAAGACTTTATTATTGTTAGGGTTTATTTGATAGATAATTGTAGTGCTTTGGCATTTATAGCAGTTTTTAACTTTAGTTTGTATGCAAGCCGTGAATGAAGGGGGGGAGGGTGTATGAATGGATTGGCTTAACGAATGTGTAAGAAGGTTAAAAACAATTATACTGTTAGACCAAAATTACTTTAACATAGGATTAGGGAACTAATAGGTTCAATTTTAAATTTGATTTCTTTATTTGTTAAGGAACGATAGCCTCACAGGGCTGTACAACTCTACTGTTAGGAAAGGTATTCGCTCCATCTTGTTAGGTCTCCCCTTTCGGGAGTGTAAAATTTTTAATTTCTATTACTAGGGTAACCAAGTACTCTTTGTTATTTATATCAACTTGAATTTTAAGAGTCGTAGATAATGACCATGTCTCGATTCTCAGACTGGGGATTTGTGGAAGGTCACGGTCAGACCAAAAGCCTGCAAGTCCCCTCCTCATTAGAGGGAACGGAGAGGTATCAGGTGAACTTTGTGCTAGGTGGGGGGATTCAGTTGCCGACGTCGCAGACTAAGTGTAAAGCGACGAAAACCTCGGGTAACCGATCTGACATCGTAATTTACGACGCTTTGAGCGTGACTGAGATGAGGGTGTTACAGTCGGGAGGTTGGAAAGGATCGGCACGTTGGGAGCTCTTTTATATATTGCGCAGCCTGTAACAAATTCCCCGATGGAAGAGCTTAAAAAAAAAAAAAAACATGCGCTGGGTAGAGAAATCGAATTCCCTGTAACTCCTTGTCTATAAGTAAAAGCCTAAAGGGGTTTTCTAATAAGGGTTAACAATTGAGCATGTAACAAACAAGTTATAATTAGACGAGGCGATTCCGTCTACAGATTTTAGGTACCAGTTAGCAAAGTGACAGATGGACTGTCCGGATTCTTTGCGTTTTATATCGCCCCAGGCTAGCAAGAGTTATTCACTTAATTAAAGACTATTAGTCTACCATACGTTTAGTTAGAACGAATTTAAGTCTAAACATCAATTAATATATAGAATTTTTTTTAGAGTAATTCATTATAAGATAGGTTAAATTTTAAATTAATAGGACACAAAATGAACTTTTGAAGCAGATTGCCAGAACATGCTAATATAGCGGTCCAGATTTGAAGAGGAATTATTAATTTTTTTTTTGGGAAGATCGAATATAAATATTTTTCGTTTTGAGACGGTAAAATGACATAGAGCAATGGGTTATTTTGTTTTACAAGATTTGTTTTTCCAGAGAGCTACTAAGAACTCAGGTGGGAGGACATATATCACAAGATATGAGTTAGACCTAGTTTCTATCCATCATAATTATTTCAGAATTAGTTTAGGTATTTTTTTTTTTTATTAAAGGGATTTTTTTTTGGTCAAAGTTTATGAGTACACATTCTATGGATAAGCTAAACAATGTATAGTAGGGGGAAACTACATGTTAAAATAAAGGACAAAGGTGGGAGAGATTTCAACCACCGGTAATGTAATTTGGAAGTAATCTGGTTGTGAGAGGCTTCCTTTTGTATTAAGAGAGGCAGGGAACACGCCAGACAAACACTCCCAGTGACAAGTTAGTAAGGACAAGTTTTATTTTTGTTAGATATTACACGAGTTTTGAGATACTAATGAGATAACCTGGACCCCTCAGTGCATATCTATTCGTTTTATTATTTTATATATCATATATCATATATTTTGTTCTCATTATTATATCCATGTATATTCGTATATGTAGAAGCACGTTTCATATCATAGATATGTGTGACATTTTGGTAGCAGCGTTGTTACCATCTTCGGACAAATGTACCGAATAAAGATTTTAATCACAATTTATATATTCATTTGTATTCATTATATATATATATATATCAAACCATTTTTTTTAATAGTAAATACCCATTTTGATATTTCTTATTTTTATCTAACATCGCTTATATCAATATTGTTCCATTGTTTTTTTTTGCATGCACCGCATTCGTGCAGCTCTAATATGTATATTTTTTTTTCGTTTCTGTTTTACACTATTATTTTAATGTCCCCGATAGGAGTTGTAACTTTAGATTTTTTTTTATCATTGTCATTTTGAACATGTATAGCCATTCCTTCGCTGCCATATGTATCGCATAGAACTAATAAAGTTTTTTTTTTTAGATGTGTTTTAGGAATTGGGCATGTCTACCATACAAACACAATTCCTTGGCGCCCATAATTATTATGTTAACCTGAATGGCATAAGAATCTGTTTTGCACAGAACCTGTGTATAGACCACCCCTTCTCCACCCACTGGGACTGCGGTCGGGGATGTGTGGACTCGACTCACACCAGGGTCAAGACTCCCTGGAATACAGACAGCAAAGGGATGGGCTTAGTATATTGCCCATAGAATGGTAGGGTAGAACTTCCTTCTGTAATCACGATGAATTAATCTGCCCCAGGTTCCATGGCCCGTCTGTTCCCCCTCTGCCGGAGTGTCAGTGATTGCATAGTGGTATCGCAAAAGAATGCATTTCTCCCAATTTCATATTTTCTCATGGAATATTTGATCAAGATATGAATTGAAATAAACTCATTCTTTCACTCTGGCAGGGGAGGAATTGTTGGGTCACATTTCACCAAACAGACCCAACAAAGATGTAAACACTCTTTTACATCCTATGTACATACACGCAGTGTCTCGCCGAAAGTGTTTGGTGTACAGATGGATGTCCCACGGGAATGGCCGACGGTGGTTCAAAGACCAAGCCGGGGGGGAGACGCAGCCCTGGACACGATTCCAAAGTCTACTGGAGGAGGATGATATCGGCCCCTGATTAAGATGGATACAGATGGATGTCCCACGGCAATGGCCGACGGTGGTTCAAAGATCAAGCCGGGAGGGAGACGCAGCGCTGGACGCGGATACCCGTGGATACTAAGATATATCAAGGAAGGCACAGCCCTGGTCAGAAGCCCGACGAAAACAGGAGCAGGAGCCCAACCACAACATAAGCAGAAAGCTGACGGGCAGTGGAGAAGCCACCTCAACAAGAAGAAACGGACATCCAGCATGCGACTTTGTAAAACCTCCTTTTTAATTCTTGTATATATATATGACCTGTGACATGACATTTTGATAGATGGGGACCATTTATTAATATTCTTGGGATTTCTTAAAGAAGAAATTAGCGTATAGGTCTCTCAGAGGGGTAGCATCCTAGATTGGATTTTAATTCCATTGATTAATTTAAATTTATCTCTCAATAAGACAGATAAATTCCGAATTTGGGTTAATATTTAGTTTAAATTGGTCTTTCATAAGTCGTGAAAGAATATTTCTAATTCATAATTTCCTTAAAAATAAAAATTTAATAAAATAATATTTTATCTCAATAAGACAGATAAATTCTGAATTTTGGTTAATATTTAGTTTAAATTGATCTTTCATAAGCCGTGAATAAGAATATTTCTAATTCATAATTTTCCTTAAAAATAAAAATTTAATAAAATAATATTTCTCTCAATAAGACAGATAAATTCTGAATTTGGTTAATATTTATATTAAATTGATCTTTTCATAAGCTGAGTTAGAATATTTCTAATTCATAATATTTTTCTAATAAAATATTATTTTTATTCCTTAAATTTTAATTATAATGATATTATTTTTTCTATTTTAATATTTCGAGAATTTAGTATATTCAAGATTTATTATTCTGTGGGAGTTAGAGATTGAGGGCGCTGAAAAAAAAGGGATAGGGGGCGAGATTTTTGGGGGGGCTGGACCAAGGACCAGTCAGTTTTGACGCGGCTTTCGAGAGGGGCAGACGGAAATTCCCCACCGGGCGAGAAGTAGGTAGTCGAGGTGTTTAGGTAAGTTCCACTCTAAAATTTTTTTTCGTAAGACATATATATATACATGACGAAGTCATGGTAGGCAGAAAGGATTTTTTTTTTGATAATGACGTTTTGCCATTTATAGCGAGTTCATAGTGAGAGAGGGACTTATTCATGTATTAATAGATAGATTATTTTGCCCAAGCAAAATCGCCTTGAATGTGGTGTTATAGATTCACACTTTACCTAACTATGTCATGTCATAGTAAATACAAATTGTTTTATATTTTTTATTTGTAAAATCCCTTTCTTTGTCGAATAAAAGTTGATGTGGTAAATTATAATGTGTACTAATATCTATATAAAACTACAGATCACACATGAACCTTGGTGCGTATGTTATAGATATTGAGTGTAGTATAAGAGGTTCATTGCCTTATCATAAACGGTGAATATGTATACATCTGAATTTCTTTATATGCTAAAGGAGATCAAGATATAAATGTTTCTTTTTTTTATAATCGATGCTTGATCACAAGACAAATGTTAATCCGAGTGTATACAATATTTATCGTGTATGATGTAATGTAAGAGCGTATCTTACGTCCCAAAATTTTTATCTTGGAACAAACTACATATGTTGATTATTTATATGGGTTCCAGTGTTCATCGTACAATATCGAGTGTATATCTGAGTGTAAATTTGGTTATTGTACATGTTGATGAAGTATTTGGCGAGTGTTACACTTGTATGTCTAAGTCAAAGGATGGAATTTAGTCATCTAGATGTGGGAGGTCCTGGCTTTAGGACACTACAGATTTAGGTCTCTACATGTGCCTTAGATGAATAAATTTGTGGTCTGCTTTTCTGCAGTCACTGGCGCCCAAATATTTAGAGATTTAGAAATAGTCTTTTTATGTTAACAGCAAAGAAAAACCTATATAAAACATCACGATTTTAACAAAGCTTTCTTCAAAATTCCCATCCTGCAGCAATTCTTGAATCTGAGGTGGAAAAAAAAATGCCTTCTTTAATTTTATCATCACTTATGCTAGAGATTTTTTTGCTTTAAATATAAGGCAAACCCAGCAGTATTTGGATTCATTGCCTTGAAAAAGTTCTTTATTAATCCCAGTTTAATATGTAATGGTGGTAAATACAGGGTGATCCAAAAGTCCCGCACTATTTTATACAATAATAACTCCGCGAATATTTGCGCTAGAGCAATGCGGTAAACACCATTGTGTTCAGGATGCAATGGCATTTTTATGGCAAATAATGAAAATTTCGAAATTGATTTTAGTTACAATTTCATTCGCTAGATGGCGCTCTACCATAATCAGAGATTAAGCAGCCAAATTGTTTGATGAATTGAAAAATATAAATGATCGACACGTATTTTTCCTTTTTTAATACCAGGAAGGAACCCTAAAAATATCAAATGATAAATTAATAAAACACCATTTCGCCAAAAGTAGAATAATTGGATATAATTTTTAAATGCAATCCGAGATATGTAAAATAGGTAAATGCAAATTAAAACATGTAGCAAAAATATTTATATTTTAGATGGGGTTTTGTGAAATAGGTTGAATGTTTGAAAAACACTGCTGATATCAATAAACGATTTTTTGAAATGTTAATATAGTACCAAAAATTATGATGGCACTACTAATAGGATTTCTTGCGATAAGGAATGTGTAGTTTCTTTACTGATTGGCGGCACTTGACTATTTAACTGGATATCAGACATGATCCAACAAATGAAATATAGAGGGGAGTGACAAAATATGTTTGTCGTACTTTATTCCAAATATCCTATGGGCTTGTCAAATGTTATCATTGCTTATTATACTGTACAAAATTTTAAAAATGTGTCCCCACAAATAAAAATCATTTTTAGATCGACCTTTTGCTTTGAAAAACGTGGTAGTAAAATCATTTTGTATTATTTTCCTGCACAAAATTTATAAAGTTATTGGTGTACAGAAAATATGCCTTATGCTATTTCTTCTAATGAGCGAAAAGCGAAAACTAAACATAAGAGTTAAAATTGTATGTACCAGTGTTATTCGAGAAGTTATAACACTTTGGTCTGCACGACATAATATGTGAGCAAATGACAAACAAAAAATTACTGTTTACAAAAAAAAAGTGAAGATGTGAGGACAGCATTTATTATCCCCATAACCTAACACAAAGAGCTGAAAAATATTGGGAGATAGTATAATACATGGCAGCTTATACAACACATGAGGTAACTGCCTTCTCTCTTGTATTAGGTCACAATCCTTGATAAATTTGGCGTCCCTCATTCTCAAACACCGCTTGCAGACGCTAGATGACAGATTGGACACCATTAAATAACATATCTGTTGAAACTGATAAAACGTGCCATCTGATAGAAGCCTTCAACATGGCCAATGTGGTAGGCCAGCATCGATAAACACGCGATTTAATGTACCCCCATAACCAAAAATCGCAAGGCGTCAAGTCTGGTGATCTTGGAGGCAACTGGTTACAAAGTGGCGACTTATCACACTATTTTCACCAAACGTATCCTTCAGCAATTGTTTGGCACCGCGGGAGATATGAGGAGGTCCTCCATCTTTCATGAATGTTATTTCGCTTAGTGCTTGTCTGCCCTGCAATAAGCAAAACCCTTTTCTCTCACACAAAAGTTGAACTTAACGTTCCCCAGTTACAAAAACGGTTTTAAAAGTTTTTCCCCATTGATTTTTTCAAAGAAAAATGGTCCATAATAAAAGAAGTGAACCCACACAAAACTGTAACTCTGGGCTGATGAAGTGGCATTTCTGTAAAAATCCTAGGGTTTTCTGTTGCCCAAATGCGGCTGTTTTGAATGTTAAATTCTCCGTTTAGAGAAAAGTGAGCATCATCTGTCCACAGAACATTCAACAGCCAGTTTTCATCAATATCAATTTGCCGGAAAACCCATTCAGCGAATTCTTGACGCATCTCAAAATCGCCAACTTTCAGCTCGTGAAATCTTTGAATTTTGTATGGGTACACACAATAGAGACATTAAGTGAAGCGTCTTCGGATATCACAATCATACTCGGCGATTTTAACGCCAAAGGTTCAACTTGGGGATCACCTGTCCAGGATAACAAAGGTCAGCAGGTTGAGGACATGCTAACAGACCTCGACCTTACACCGTTAAATAAGGGAGAGAAGAACTATCTATCCAAGTTCACAGGCACAGAATCCGCAAAAGACATCACAGCGATAAATTACAACATCGCACCTACAACACAATGGAAAATCCTGAGAGGTGCAATCAGTGACCACAGACCAATTTTAACAACCCTAAACTTCAAAATTGAGAATGTCCGACAGAATGAAAGAACCTGGAACTTTAGGAAAGCCGACTTGAAAAAATTAACAGAAAAGCTTGAAAAACTGTGCAACTAAGAATTGAATTACAGAACGCTTGACAAAAACTTGAAAAAATTCTCTTCGAACATATCCAAAGCAGCAAAAGCGTCGATACCTAGAAGGAGACGTAAAGACCTGAGGATACCTTACTGGAAGGACCTCAACATAGAGGCAATGATTTCAGAGAAAGAGACAATATCAATGACTTTTTTTTAAACAAATAAAACAGAAGAAAACAGAAATGAACTCATTGAAATTATTCACAAAATATAACAAGAAATTTGAATGTGCAAACAAGAAAAATGGTAGAATTCTGCGAAAAAATGGATCCAAGAAAGGACAGTCAACACTGAAATAAGATTAGAGTGTTAGAAAACAATCAAAACCAACACCAATCATCCAATAGAGCTACCAGAAAACTAAACATTCTGAGAAGGCTATGTGGAACAAATTGGGGAGCAAAACCCAGAATTCTCAGAACAACATATACCACCTTAATAAGGCCGATAATGGAATATGCAACACTCGTCTAGGCTCCCTCAAGCTCATCACTAAAAGGAAGACTAGACAGTGTTCAAGCAAAAGCGGCCAAAATAATCACTGGTGCTGTTTCATCCACCAACAATGAGAAAACTCGGAGAAAATGTGGTCTAGACCTACTCGCTCGAAAGTAGAAGACAAAATAAAAATAATGAAATTCACCAATAGCTTAAAAAGTAAAGAAATCTAACATATATCCCATAAAACCTATTTAAACTGGACACAAAAAGAAAGACTCAAAAGATCTTCAACACTTCAGTACAACAACATTATTAGAAAGGGCATAAATATAAAACGCACAATGACTTTCAAATTCAAGAAGAACCAATATTTCCTACCCCAGTGCATCAAATGTAATCATCAATCTTAACTTGAATGAACCCTGCACAAAAAGAGAGAACAAAAACATACTTTAAAAGAAAGGACTTGACACAATTGGTTCAAACGATCAGAGAAATTATTTGTTGTTGTTGTTTCTTATCCCCTTGTGTAAAGTTTACACGAATTCCATGAGTTCATGCTCCTCGAGCTGTTTTATGATAAGCAGCGGCCTCTCCCAAAGGTCCTGTTTAGTGCATCTAATGCAAGCCACAATGTGTTCTTGGAGCTGCAGGTGCCAAGCTACATTTTGGGCAAGTGGGGTAGATTTTGTTGTTATTTTCTATCTTCAATGGCTTGAGATGGCCTATTCTAAATCTTGTAAGTGTCGTTTGATGCTGTCTATTTCTGATGTTCAGAGCTCCTCCTGGATCCACTCCACTGTACCAACTGTGCTGGGCCCGGGGCCATAGTTCTGAGCATGGAGAGTGGGTAAGACTATGTGCCTGGCATCTGCAGCCCTCGGCACCCGACTCGCGGGTAGTAGCTGTCTGTACCTGGCTGCCTGAAAGAGGGTGGTAGGGGCTAACTGATCACGACAGACCATTGTGGAACTCAGTGAAAGAGTTAGCGATGCTAATAGGGGTCTGTGACAGGAGTGACGCCCAGTTGCAGATCACGCAAAGTAGGGAGGCTTGACGGCTGCCTACATATGCTGATCAGCACCTTCCCGTGGTGCGTCCTGAGTACGTTTCTAACAAGAACGTGGCCAACGCTGACAGCTCGTCTGACAAGTCTGGAAAGACGGATATGCCCAGTTCAGTCTTGCGTGACATGGTGGCGTTCTGGTGTCATTATAATACAGGTCACACAACCCCCAATAATGCCAATACAAAATATATAGATTGACATTACCAATGAACCTCAGTTAGCGCCTGAGAGCGGGTGGGAGGCAGATCCCTCTTGCCGTGGAGTGAACGACCTAGTCAGAGCTGATGGGCCAGCTCGACATATTGGGTTTAGTAACTTCTCATGCATCCCTCTTGAAAACCCCTGAAGACAAGGATAAGCCCGAGGACGCTCAAATTCCCTCGGGCTGATAGCGTATGCCCAATAATACCTCGTTGGATATTTCTAATAATTCCCCTGCCGCGCCCACTGATGGCCCAGGGAAGTCCCCTATGGAAGCAGGCACCCTCCGCACAGCGAGAGTCGACACGACTCGAGAGGATAGGCAGGGTGCCCACTTGAGCCCGCGAAAAGCGACGCGGCCGCCTGAGGATTTGAGCTCAGGTGCCTTCCGCACAGCTAGCTCTGGATACCCAGAGAGAGAGAGGATAGGAAGAATCGTCCATCCCCCCTGATATCCGCCTCAACAGGATCATCAACATGGATTTCCTGTTGATTGACCCTTCGTCTGAGGCGAGAATCGGCTCAATAGTCGAGGAGTCGGGGGCTGAGATGGATGCCACCAAGGCAGGGTACCTCAATGACCTGAATGAAATGAATGAGTTTCTAAATCAGGCATTGACACCACAGAAGAAGTGCATGGAGCTTAAGGAGCTTGCCGAGGCGTTCCAGGACTCCCTAGACACCATACGTCGAGGGAGGAAGATTGGAAATGTTCATCCGAACATCCTCGAGCAATGCTTCGATAAGCTCCTCAAGAAACATAGGTCGGCTCTTGAAGAGCTCGAGCTCCTGCGGGTGGAGAAGCGGAACCTGGAGGAACAGATCCTCAGTCCGACCACCCTACAGTATGGCATAGAGAGGGGAGTGGCAGCGGCACTTTTAAAGTCGCTGAAACTAGCTGAGGTCGAGGTATGTCCTCCCAATGACGCTTCCCCAGTCCTCCCTAGGCGAGAGACGCCCCGAAACGAGAAGACGGAGGAGCCCGCAAGGGCAAGGGCCGGGAGTTACTCCCCTGAAGTAGAGGGAGACCTGGTCCAAATACCAACTAGAGACGAGAAAGTTGTTCCGCCATCTCCCCCAAAACAACCTGTTCACACTACGAACAGCGAGATGGCGGAAAAGGAGGGAAAGAGAAAGAAGAAGAAAAGGGTTAGGAAGCTTTCAGCAAAGGAGGAAAAGAGTAGGACTGAGGTGACAGCCGGATCAAAAGATGACCCACCGAGAGCGACGCCTACAGAGGAGATGAAAGAACCTCCTCCCCAGAAGAAGATCAGGGCTAAAGAGGTTGAGGATCCCCCAAAGGCGGCCAAAACTACCAAGCCAGAACCCCCAAAGGTCAAGGGCCCCCCCCCTAGATGGAAGGAAGACCTGACCCTTGTAGTTGAGTGGAGTGAGGATGCGGGGTCCGGGTTTATGCTCGCGGTGCTGAAAAGCATCGCTGGTAGCATTCCTGGGCACCGCTAAGACTTCAAAATGATTCGGGGTAGGGGAGCTGTGGCTCTCATATTGAAGAACCCCAAGGACAAGAAACTGGCCATGGAGGCTATAGAGAGGGAGCCTGCACTGAGGCTAGGAGACCTCAAGAGGGCCAAGAGGCAGCTGATTCTCTTAAGGTGTCAACTCTGACATCAAAGAGGAGACGCTAAGTGAAATGGTGGTGCTCCAAAATTCGGGGTGTGGGGACTTCTTGAAAGGATACATGAGATTGTATCCAAAGAGTACAAGGAGGCCCTACGCAACGAATTGGGTCATTTCGGGCCTAAAGGAGGCCACCATGAAATCTCTCCTGGGCAAGAAGAGGTTGAAGAT
This sequence comes from Cordylochernes scorpioides, assembly GCA_030710605.1. NCBI lineage: Eukaryota > Metazoa > Arthropoda > Arachnida > Pseudoscorpiones > Chernetidae > Cordylochernes > Cordylochernes scorpioides. The sequence continues at coordinate 106,933,289 of CP092886.1, read as the reverse complement.
AGGTGCCAGGATGGTACATATCAGGGTGAATGAGGCAGTGTCAACTTGCTTCAGGTGCTTCAGACCCGGTCATATCGCAAGGACCTGCGAACATCCTAAGGGGTGTGGGAGGTGCGAGGGCGTGCACTCCCAAGAACAGGGATGCGATATGAAGCCGGGTTGTTGGCTCTGTTTAGAGGACAACAAGAGGTACGGCAGGAAATATGACTCTAATCATCGCCCCCGGAGTAAGCAGTGCTCGGTGAAGGCCTGGTACCTGAACAGGAGGCGATGGTAGAAGGGCCAAACAAGGAGGTGTGGAGGTTCGTGCAGCTAAATTGCGCTCGTTCGAGGAGGAGCTCTGAGGAGCTAGACCGGATCATTAAAAGTGATCGCCCTCATGTTATCCTGGTGCAGGAGATGTACCTGGAGGATGATGGGAGGATGGGTCTAGATATTCGTTACAGTTTTTTCTCTAGCGAGAGAAAGGCCGCCTTACTGGTCCGGGGAGATCTTCCTTGTTTGGGTTGTGGGTCCTAGGAGGAGGCGGCGGCTGTACAGATCGAGGCGGTGGATCTAAAACTGGTCTGCCTCTCTACGTAAATACCACCTCAGGACAACGACCTCGGTAAGCTGGACTTCCTAAATGATTTTTTTGGTTGGGAAGGAAGGGCACGAGATCGTGATTGGCGGAGATTTAACGCGCGCACCTAGCTGTTTCGGGACAGGGAGGAAAATTTTAAAGGAAAGGCACTGGTCGATCTTGTTATTGGTCAGAGTCTAGAGATTTAGAACGTCTATGGTGAATCGACTTTTGCCACGGCAAACGGTGAAAGCATCATTGACTTCTCCTTGGCAAGAACGAGCAGGATGCGTCGTTTGAGGTGGGAAACGGACCCCACGGACGTAAGCGACCACAAACTCATCAGGTTTGAGGCCAGCTGTGAGGTGGAACCGCCATCAGAGGAGAGGGTTCCTCGGAACAGCATCAGGGGGCCTAACCTTGAAAGATTCAGACGCCTGTTTGCTTGCACACCTGGGAAAAGATTGGCTGGAGAAGTTGACAGAATTTCTATTAATAGCATGGTCAATGAACTCCACCAGGATATAACCAACACGTGCAAAACCTTGGGGCCTGGATCTGAAAAGGTTACCGCATTTAAAAGGCTTAAACAGCCTTGGTGGACCGAGGAGCTGGAGATTGAGAGGAAGAGAGTCAGGGCCATGAAGATGCTATTCCAGAATAGTACGGGCGAAGAGAGAGTTAGGAGAAGAATAGCTTTCCAGAAGGTCCAGCAGGGTACAAGAGACACACCAAAAGGACGAAGAGGAAACACTGGAGGGAGCAGTGCAGAACCGAACTGGAGATTAATCCATGCGGTCTCCCTTACAGGGCTGTCTCTGGGAAGATAAGGTGCTCAGCCAACTTGAGGCTACTTGAAGGGGAAGATGGGTTCAAGACCCGGGAACTGAAGGAGACCCTGGTCCTCATCTTGGATCAGCACTTCGAAAACGAGGAACCAGAGGACGAGATCTCTCTGACCACTTGTGGTTTGGTGGATCCGCCCTTTTCTGAGAATGAGGTGAAACTGACGGCTTTCAAACTCGGGAACGGGAAATCTCCTGATCCCGACGGGATGATAACACGGTAGTGAAAGCCCTGGTGAGGATGCACCCATCGCTTCTTGCCAGGTTATTCAATAGGTGCCAGGACACTGGTACTTTTCCTGAGACATGGAAGGTTGCCCGAGTAGTGCTTCTCAAAAAGTCTGGTAGAAAGGGTAATTTTCCTAATGATTATCGTCCGCGTTCTTTACTAGCGTGTTTAGGTAAGGTCCTGGATAGCCTACTAGCTCAGCGAATGAAGCACTGGCTAGAGAATAATGAGCTCCTTTCCTCTTCCCAACATGGTTTTAGGGAAGGCAAATCCACAACCACAGCTCTGAACGAGGTGTTAGAAAGGGTTGAGATAGAGTTGAATAATGGTGCTTGGGTTCTTCTCGTGGCCCTGGACATTGATGGCGCGTTCAACTCCATGAACTGGAACAAGCTGATGAGAAATTTGATGGACATTGGTTGTTCAGATAATTTGTGCAGCTTGGTTCGTGACTTCCTGAGGGATAGACGGATTAGCCTCAGTTTTGGTGGACGGAAGTTGGAAAGAAACTGTGCTAGGGGTTGCCCCCAGGGCTCTTGCTGCGGACCTATTCTGTAGAATATCCTGGTAAACATCGTTTTCTAGGAAGAGTTACCTGAGGGAGCCAGGCTGGTTCTCTATGCCGACGACCAGTTCCTCATCATTGAGGCTGCTTCGAGAGTGAAGGCTGAGAAGTGTGTTTAAACTTTTCTCCAAATCCTCTCGAACTGGGCCCATGACTCTGGCCTTAAGTTCAATGTCTCCAAAACTAAAGCCCTCAGCTTTAAGTCTAGGGATATAAGAACTAGAAGGAAAGGGATCAAATGGGAACACAAGCCGGCTATCTAGATGGAAGGACGGAGGGTAGCGTTGGTCAAAAGGATGACCATCCTGGGGGTAGTCATTCATGACAAGATGGGTTGGCAATACCACGCGGAGGAGATGGTGGCGAGAGGCAGGGAGGCATTGTGCAGGCCTGGCCTGGTTGGCTCTCAACAGGGGGGTGGGGGAAAGGAGGGTTCTATTTTTAGGAACTTCTTCTTCCCCTGTGTCGAGTCAATCATGCTATATGCTTCCAGGGCTTGGTGGCGCTGAAACAGGGATCAGAAGGTGGCAACAACTCTAGAGAGAGTGCAGAGGACAGCGGCACTCAGAATCACAGGGGAATATCGAACTACCAGCAGTGAAGCCTTATTGGTCCTCGCTGGGCTCATTCCCCTGGGAATGAAACTAGAGGAGGAGACCATCAGAAAGAAGATCTGGGAGAACAGGGAAGATGCCCTGGGACTTGAAGCGGATGCCCTGGAATGGAATAGGAACCCAAGGAAGCCTCCGCAGTGGTTGCCAAAGTGGAATTGGAGTCCTGGAGGGCCGACAGGGATTGGCACGGAGGTTTTCACTGATGGGAGTAAGTCTGGAACCAATACTGGAGCTGGGGTAGTGATTTTCACTAGTGGAGAGCTGATCTTCCAAGAAAGCTTAACACTTAGAGTAGACGAATTGGTCTTTTCAGCCGAGCTGGTTGCGTTCAGGTAAGCCCTCAGAGTGTGTGCCGAGAAGAACTTCAGCCCGGACCGCCTCTATTCAGATTGTATGTCGGCCCTCGTCGCCATCAATCTGGAGAAAGGGCAACACGCGCATCAAATAATCCAGGAGTTGGAGATGATGACGCGGGCTCCGGAGTTCCATTGGGTTAAGGGACACAGCCTCATCGAAGGTAATGAGATCGCAGACAAACTCGCTAAGGCAGGATGCTTTAGAGGTAGATTAGTGAGGACCCCAGTGACCAAGAAAGAAGTGTATAGGAGGATCAGGGGGCACGTCCAGGACATATGAAGAGTCCAGGAACAGTGTAAAGGGGAGAGAGGTATTCAATTGGGTAACAACACCCAAGTACCTCTGTAAGGTAATGTCCCACAAACTCATTAGGGTAGTTCGGGACATGGACCCTTTCCCAGGAGTCTCCACAGATTTAAAATTAAGAGCAATCCTGATTGCGTCTGTGGAGAAAGGGGTGTGAATGCACGCAACTACGTCTTGTATTGTCCAAGGGTAGTGGGTGTGCAGGAAGAGAGAAGGAGGGCGAGGGGCGCGATCGAGAGTAAGCTGCTGAGAAATCACAGCAAGCTTCTTGGGATAGCCCACGGCGTGGCAGCTGAGCTTTTCCTCAGCTGTGAATGAACAGAGTCGACCAGTGGCCGCCTCCCCGCGGTCCCCGCTGGACACGGTAGATAGTTTCCTATTTTGCTGTTACTAAAGGCCACCGGTATAGAAATCCTTCCAGACACGTTGTCTGAGAGGTGTTATTTAGGTACAATGTCCAAGCACTAGCTTGGAAACCGTTACTTGGCTTATAAGTTGAACAGGATAGCAGCGAAAGGCATGCTGGCTTGTAGACCGAAAGGTCTGGGTGGCCATCTGCTTCTAGGGTGTACCAACTGTGCATAGGTGGAATCCTCCAGTTCTTGTTTATTTTTGTTCTGGCTACTGTTTCTATTCATTTAAAACTAAGTTTATTTTTCTGTAGCAAGGGTTCTTTTGTGCCTTTTTTCGCTAGCGCATCAGCAGCTTCATTGCCTTCAATGCTAACATGTAGGGGTATCCATTGAAGGTGAATTTCTGAGGTTTTTGAGAGTTTTTGGAGATAACAATTATGTTCCTTCTTACTTTATCTCTAAGTTTCCCTGTGTGACTCAAGTGTTGTATGGCACTTCTACTATCAGTAAGAATCCATATATCGTGATGTTTAGTGTTTCTGATGGATTTTGAGGCTTCATAGATGGCTATAAGTTCTGATATGAAGACTGAGCAAAAATCTGGGTTTCTTCTGTTTATTTTCTCAATGCCATTTGTGGTTTTAATGAGAGAGTCACTGCCAGTGTGTCCCAATTCGTCTCTGCTACCATCGGTATAGATAGTTATTGCATTTTTAGAAATTTTATTAATTATTTCTAATGATAACTGTTTTAAGTATTCTCGATATTGGTATTGTTTGTTGGTGGGTTCATTTAAAGTGGCATTAAAAATAACATTTTTTTAGTGGTTCGCATGAAGATGTTTTTTCTGCTAAATAATTTTTTTCTACTTTATATGTTAAAAATCCATTTCTTTTGGCCAGGTGGAGAGGGCCTTCTTTTTTGAGTCTTATATTGGATTCCCAATTAAGTATGTAATTGGAAGTTCTGTGTTTGTTTCCATAACTCTTGATTTTGTTTATATATTTTGGCAGATTGTAGCTTCTTCTATCCTTTAAGGGCATAATTTCTGCCTCGTAAAGTACAGTATCATTAGGGCAGGTATTTCGAAAACCTGTAATAATTCTTGCTGCACTTAGTTGTATTCTTTCCAGTGTTTTTAGATTTGTTTCAGATGCTGTACCTTAGATTTGATACCATATTCCAGGATAGGTCTCATTAGAGATGTGTAAGTTAATTTTAGTGTTGTTGCTTCAGCTCCCCACTCTCTTCCTGAAATATATTTCAAGATTTTTAGTCGGTTTCTTCCTTTTCTAATAATTTCTTTAATATGTTTACTGGAGTTAATTTCTGGGTTCAGGGTGTAGCCGAGATATTTAGGATGTTTATTATATTGCAATCGGTAGTAAAAAGACAGGTTTCAGTTTTTGGGGGTTAAATTCTAATTTATGTTTATTAGCAAATTTTTCTAGGTGGAGAAGAGTCTTTTTCAAATCCCTTTCAGATTTTTTTTCCAGTTAGTGTTGCTGCTCCATAGAATAATGTCAGCTGCGAAAAGTCCAATATTGGTTTTATGTGAAATTTCTTCTTCTATGCCTGCAATAAATAGGGTGAAGAGAGTTGGGCTAAGGACTGATCATTGTGATAATCCTTGGTACAATTTGAAGGTTTTAGATAGAGTGTCATTATATTTGACCCTAATGTATCTATTTTTAAGGAAATCGTTTATCCATGTGATAGCTTTTCCATCAATTTTGAAATGTTTGTATAATTTTGAAATTAACTTGTTTTTCCATACCCCCCCCCCCTTATCAAAAGCTTGTGTAAGGTCTAAAAAAGCAGCTATGGTGTGGTTAGTTGGTTTTCTGTTTGTGCATCTTTTACCTTTTGTGTGAAAATTAAGAGTTGGTCTATTGTTCCATGTCCTTTCCTAAATCCATATTGTTCTTCTGGTAAGAGATTTCTTGTGTCGAGGTGGTAAGTGAGTCGTCGGAGTATAATTTTTTCCATTAATTTGCAGCAAATACTTGTGAGGGAGATAGGTCGGTAATTTTTTGGGTCATCAGCAGATTTGTCAAGTTTTTTAATGGGAATTATTGTTGCAGTTTTCCAGTCTTGAGGCAATTTTCCAGTTTTCCAGGAGTTATTGAAAATATGAAGAAGTCTTTTTTTGCCAATTTTGCCCAAGTTGGATATCATTTGGCCATGGATTCCATCCGGCCTAGGAGTCTTGTTTAGGTCAGTGTTTTCTAATGCATAAGCTAGCTCTTTCATATTGATTTTTTTCATGGAAAATATTATGAGTGCTGGTGACATTTTTAAAGTTATGAATAATCTTTCGGGCCTTTTTTCAACTTTCTTATCTTTTATTTCAAATTTGATTTTACTACTTATTTTATATGAATTACCTTAAAGATTGGCAGCAATTTTGTCATTAGTTGCTGGGGTACCATCTGTATTCTTAATCATATTTGTTTTTTCAGTTTGTGACTGGGATCTGTCAAATTGTTTTGCCAAATGCCAAAGATTTGTATTTGGGTTTCTTGGGTTCAGGTTTTCACAAGTTTGTTTCCATTTTTCCCTTTTCACATTTACGTATAATCTTTTTTTTTTTTGCATTCACAATGTTCAGTTCAGTTCTACAATTTGTTTGGTTTTGGGTGCACTTTTTTGTAGTTCATTTCTTTTAGTTATAAGTGTTTGAATATTTTTTCCTGGTGTGTATAATTTGGAATCTATTTCTTAATATTACCTCTTGGTATTGAAACTTTGGCTGCTTTGATAATAATGTTTTTGAAAGATATCCAATTAGCCTTTTTGAAGTTCCAGAATTTTTCTTAATTGAGCTGGTTTTGGTCTTGGTGCTAATTTATATCAAATTAGGCAAATGATCACATCCAATACTTTTTAATATTTGCCATTTACATTTGTTGAAAATGTCAGGATAGTAAAAACTTATATCAAGTGCTTGTGCAGTATTATAGCTGTAGGAATGGTGGGTAGGATTCCCATCATTTAAGCACATGAAGGCATTGTCGTCAAATATGTTTGATAGTATTTTGCCTCTTGGGTTTGGCGTGGAACATCCTCATAGTTATTGTTTGGCATTAAGGTCACCTACAATAATAGTGTTGTCTGTAAGAAATTGAGCCATTTTTCCATCGTCGATAAGTTTATTGTTTGGAGGGTGATTCCAATTGTATATGTTGATGGCTTTGTTTTGATTGAGGTAGACTTTGATACCTTGGGCTTCGAGGTCTGATGTGTTTGGAATATTAACGGCTATGTCCTCATTGTACAAATTCTTGATTAAAAATGCTAGCCACCCCCTTTAACAGCATATACAGATGGATCTTCAGACCTTACCCTGAGTAATAGAGGGGCCGAAATTAACATAATACTGCAAGATGGAACACACATCAAAATCAAAGAAGGAGCAGGACATATTTCGTCAAACTTCACTTGAGAACTGACAGCTATCTGGAAAGCCCTTGATGTATGCCTTAACCAACCATCCCTGCATCAAGCAGAAGGAATTTTAATATACAGCGACTCCAAATCCGCTCTAGAAGCAATTCAGAAGGGCAATACTAAAATCACACAGAAAATACACTCGTTACTTATCCAACTGGAACCATTGGAGAAGAACTGTATTCTACAATGAATTCCTGCCCATGTTGGGATCGGGGGTAATGAAATGGCATTTGAATTGGCAAAGGAAGCCAGAAAGTTGAGCCAAAGGAAAGAACAAATGTCATTATTTGACGCTGATGGTTTGTCAAAATACAAGATAATTAAACAAAAAATAAGAGATCAAAATGCGAAATAAACTCTGAGATAAAAATGACAAAAACTATAACAAGACTTAGAACAAAACACTATAAAGGAACGACAATACATCCAGATGGCACAATAACCTATGGGACATGCAACAACTGTCCTGGTGGGGAACTAACACCTACCCACATATTCTCATACCCAGCAATGGCCGCTGCCTTTCAGAAATTTGACATAGACCCAGAGAAGGAGCTTTACACACCCAAGATAGTGGACATTGCTGCTGCTGTGATGGAGATGAATGGAGACATCTGAGGCTCTTTATTGGACACGACAACAACAACAACGGCATTCAAGAGTAAAATTAATTATCAGAGATAGATACATATTTTTCAAATGAATTAAAATAAATATAATCGATACTGAGAGAGAGTTGAATTTAAAAAAAATAGAAATTTATTATCTTCGAAAACAAACCGTATCTAAAATATCTTTTTTTTTTTTTGCTACATGTTTTAATTTGCATTTACCTATTTTACATATCTCTGATTGTATTTAAAAATCGTCAACTAATTATTCTACTTTTGGCGAAGTGGTGTTTTATTAATTTGTTATTTGCTATTATTAGGGTTCTTTCTTGGTATTCACAAAGAAAAAATACGTGTCGATCAGTTATATTTTTCAATTTATCAAACAATTTGGCCGCTGAATCTCTGATTCTGGTAGAACGCCATCTGGCGAATAAAATTGTAACTAAAATCAATTTAGAATTTTTCATTATTTGCCATAAAAATTCCCATTGCATCCTGAACACAATGGTGTTTATCGCATTGCTCTAGCGCAAATATTCACGGAGTTATGAATTTTTAAAATAGTGCGGGACTTTGGGATCACCCTGTATATATTTTCAGATTCGACCAATGGAAAATGTGAATATTTTCAAGTCCTGGAGTAAGGGTTTAAATTTGGCCAGATATTTTTTATAATTCATTTCCTTGACTCTGCTATCCCACTCAAACAGAAGACAACAAAATTTTGCCTATTCACAACCTGCAATCCAATTAAAAACAATTTTGGGAAACTATTATAAGCCTAAAAGTTCTATAATTGCAGAGAGGTTTAAATTCATAAAAGATCACAAAAGGAAGGTGACGCAGTTTTAGAGTATATTATTGCTATACTACCTTTATAAGAAAACTTGCTGCTCATGTGAATTATCAAATTTTTTTGAAGACTCCTCGAGGGATAAATTGGTAGTAGGCTCAAAAGATGAGAAGATCCATATTAAAAATCGCTTTTGGTGAAGAAAATCTAACCTTCCAAAGAACATGTAAGTTGGTTTTGTCTCCGGAGGCTGCGGCAATAAATACAAAATATTTCAGCATAGAGAACATGTTGAAGTTAATAAAATTGCAACAAAATGCAAGAAATTTGAAGGAGAGAGTTTAAGGGATAACTTTAGTTTGTAAAAACACTGTGGGAAAAGCCATAAATAGCTATGTAAATTTAAAGAAGTTACCTATTGTAAATGCCAAAATAAGGGCCACCGGGCTTCAGTTTGCAAATCTATAAAAAAAAAACCATGAAGCCCAATTATTTAGAGGATGAAACTGACAAAAGCGAAGATGAGAGTGCAGAGCTTTAAGAGTACGAGGTGTGTTCAAAAAGTATCGCGCGAGCTTTGTGTTTTTCAAAAATTATTTATTTATTCATGAATACCTATTTTGTCCCCTTCAAAGTAATCCCCATGAGATATTATACACTTGTGCCAACGGTTTTTCTAATCTTCGAAGCACTTCAAAAAATTTTTTTTTTCTAAATCTTTTTCAGCTCCTCCTTCGATGCCGTCTTTATCTCGTCAAGCGTAGCGTAACGTCGTCCTTTCATGGGCCTCTTCAGTTTAGGGAACAAGAAAAAGTCACAGGGGGCCAGATCTGGGGAATACGGTGGCTGCGGCATCATTAGTGTGTTGGTTTTGGCCAAAAAGTCGCGCACAAGCAACGATGTGTGAGCAGGGGCGTTATCGTGGTGCAAAAGCCAATTTTTGTTCTTCCACAAATCCGGGGGTTTCTGGCGGATTGCTTCGCGCAAATTGCGCATAACTTGCAGGTAATATTCCTTATTGACCGTTTTACCCTGTGGCAAGAACTCATGATGCACCACGCCCCTGCAATCGAAGAAAACTGTCAGCAAAACTTTCACATTCGACCGAACTTGGAGCGCTTTTTTCGGTCTTTGTTCGTGCGGCAGCTTCCATTGAGATGATTGAGCTTTGGTTTTCACGTCATAACCATAAACCCACGCTTCGTCACCAGTTATGACCCTTTGCAGCAAATTTGGGTCGTCGCGGACAGAGTCCAACATCTCATTAGCAATGTTCATGCGATGCTGTTTTTGGTCGCAATTGAGCAATTTTGGTACGAATTTCGCGGCGACCCGTCTCATGCCCAAATCATTGATAAAAATCGAATGGAACGAGCCAATCGATATGTTTAGGTCCTCAGCAACTTCTCTAACGGTGATTCGACGATTGGCCAATATCATTTTCTCCACTTCATTAATTTTTTCGTCTGTTGTTGAAGTGTTCGGGCGTCCGGCACGCTCTTCGTCGTTCACATCTTCTCGGCCTTCTAAGAACATTTTGTACTACCGATAAACGTTGCTTCGGTCCAAGGTATCTTCTCCGTATGCCACAGTCAACATTCGGAATGCATCCGCGCACTTAATTTCGTTTTTCACACAAAATTTGATACAGGTTCTTTGATCCATTTTTTTAATAGGTAAAAATCGAAGACGATCCAAAACACCTGCAAGCAAAGCAGCTGTCAACAATTAAGTGAACATTCAAAATGGCCGAGCTTGTCGGCATAAGTGAGAGACATGAGTACCAACATAAAGCCACAAAAAGATCGAAATTCGAATATACGTAACCCGCGAAAATTCAAAAGTCGCGATACTTTTTGAACACACCTCGTATAGAATATAGATGCCCAGAAGTATGCAATATTTTTTTTGATAACAACTCTATACCATATACATTAGATCGAAAAATTGAAGGAGAGAAATTAAAAATGAAAATTGATACAGCAAGTTATTTGACCTTAGTTTAAAAAAAAAATACCATAGATATTTTTCACGTGTGCAATTACAACTACAAATATTATACTTAAGAAATATATGAAGGTATACTTCTGGTAACCTACAAGGTAGGATAAAAAATTTCCCGAACTTTTTGAAAATTAATTATTTATTCATAGTATAGTAATTTGAACATCAAATTTTAAAAAAATAGGAGCCTTGGTTATCTACACATTTTTTCCAGCTTGAAAAAAAAACTGTTGAAATGCTAGTTCAAAGTTAATTTTTCTGAGCTTGTTTAGCTCCGCCGTTGCATTTTCAATTACTTCTGATGATGATGAAAAGCGCCTCCTTTTTAACGTCATTTTAAGTTTTGGAAAGAAGAGAAAATCACATGGGGTGATATCAGGAGAGTAAGGAGGATGCGGCAAGACAGATACAGAGTGTTTGGCTAAATATTCTTGAACAATAATGGATCTATGAGCAGGGGCATTATCATGTAGCAATTTCCACTGTTTTGATTTAAATAGTTGATTTCTTTTTCTTCTTATCGCATCACGAAGGCGCACAAGTATTTCTTTGTATGCCTGTTTATTAATAGTAACCCCTTCTTTAATGAATTCATAATAGGCAAGTCCTTGATAATCAAAAACACTACAAGCATTACTTTTCCTTTGGACTAGGAGAACTTGGTGTGTGCCATTCGAGTGATTGTTTTTTGGTTTCTGGATCATGAAGAAAGCACCATGTTTCATCACCAGTTATTATTGTTTAAAAAAATTAGAATCATTATTTTTGCAGTTTCAATCAAATCTTTGCAAATTGCTAATCTGGTTTCTCTTTGTTGATCTTTGTTATCTCACTATCAACACACATAAGGTCTATACCGATGCCGAAAATTCCATTTGGACTTTCAAGTGCACCATGACATTTTCATTCAATAATGGATAAAATATTTGGGCATATTCTGGGAGTCGCATGTTTTATAGATATTTTGATAACATAATCTTCAGAAGTAGAACACTTAGCAAAAATTGAAAAGGTGTCCAAAATATTGTCAAGAAGCTCCATCCAGATGGGACACCTGTCAATCATCCCTGGACCCCCGGGGGGGGGGGGGCACAGGTGTGAGGGGTTCTCGGAAGCTGATCTGCAAATAAGGAAAACGGGACCCCTTGGGCGCCGCTCATTATTATCATCTTTACCTGGGGATAAGTTGTTTTTATCATCTGACTCGTTCTCCCTTAAATACCTCTTGTAAATAATTTTATTAGAGAACTAAAAAGGTAAACACCCTTTATAATAAATTAATTACCCCCAAATTTGCCTTTGCTTTATTTATCTCCGCGACATATTTTGGCGGAGACGCTGGGTAACGTGACGGAACTTCGAAGTAGTCGACATCTAAAGGGACGTGAACCAATTGTTGAACCTTTGCCACAACGAATAAAAATGGAAGGCGACCACAGACCTACTGTTAGCGGATCCTACCTCCCTTGTCAGCGCCAACGGGATCCTTCTACCTTTCTGGAGATGGAAATATAAACCCTGGACAGTGGTTGAAAGAGTACGAGAGAGTGGCGAAGTACAAAAGATGGAACGAGACCATGAAGTTTGCCAACGTCGTCTTTTACTTGAACGGAACTGCTGGAAGGTAGTTTGATAATAACGAAGAATCACTCAACTCGTGGAGAAGCTTTGAAGACGCATTCCGCGGTGTGTTCGGACTGCAGGAGGATTCTGCTCTACGCGCCGAGGAAGTTCTGAAGTCAAGAGCATAGAAGGCCGAGGAATCCAGCGAGTCATACATCCAGGAGATTCTTAGTCTCTGCCACCAGGTAAACCCTCGCATGGAAGAAGGTGAGATAGTTGCTCACATTATAAAGGGAATTTCGGAGGACACATACCAGATATTGGTGGCGAAAGACATACAGACGGTAGATGAGATCCTGAAGTTTTGCCGTCATCTGGCAACAGTCAAGCAGCGCAGGATCGGCCGTACGAAATTCGCCAGGTTGTCAAACGTAATGCCCATTTCCTGTGTCGACGACTCAGACGACTTGGCCGGCTTAATTCGCCGCATCGTTAGAGAAGAAATTAAAAAGGTCTTCTCACCACCTGAAGTGGTCAATCCTCTCCGAGAAGTGAACGCCCTGGAACAGACTGTGAGGGAAGAAGTCAGCCGTGCTCTCCAACCTACCAGACCACAAGTCAACGTGGTACAACAACAACCACGCACGCTCTATTATGACATCGACCGACCAACCCAACCCAGGAAGACGGAACATTGGAGAACCTACGACGACAAACCAATCAGCTTCCACTGCGGACGACCCGGACATGTCGTCCGTTATTGTAGAGAACGACGGCAGGTCTTCGCTGAAGCCAGGTCAAGGAATGGCGGAGGAGGAAGAAATGGTGGATTTTCGAGTCGACCCCCGAGATATGACGCCGACGACGACTATGTAACGCCCCAAACCTCGACGTACTTCTACCGGAGCTCTTCCCCGCATCCAAGCCGCGCAAGGTCGCTAGCCCGAAGACAATCCCAGTCGCCAGCCCGTCGTTTCAGCCGTTCTCCTATGCCTCAGAATTTGAAAAACTAAGTGGAGCGGCTTCTAACGGGGGTGAGGTCGCCATTGAGGAAAATCCTCCAGGGTATATCGCCGCTAAATTAAAATAAAATTTTGTTATGGTCGAAATAAATGGACGCAAAATTAAAGCCTTGGTGGATTTAGGAGCAGATTTTTCTGTTATTTCAGACAAATTTCGACGCGAATTAAAAAGACACCTCTCTTCAAAGAACCAGGTCCCATTCTTAAAGCCGCAAACAAAAACTTATTAGAGACCCTAGGAAAATGTGTCCTGAACATAGAAGTTAATGGTCTGAAGATATCCTCTGAATTCGTTGTTATGGTGGAATGCAGCCATTACATAATATTCGGATGGGACTTCTTCAAGGCCACCGAAGCCGTCATTGATTGTGGCAGAAAGGAACTCCATCTCGGGGAAACCTCCGTCCTGGGATCTCAAAAGGAGGAAAACTAGAGATTGTTTGATTCCGACGACTTTGTCATCCCGCCTAAATCAATAAAGATGAGTGCGATAAACGAAGAAATATGCGGTGTTAGAGAGATGCTTTAGTCTCAACTTCTAAGGACTTATTATTAAGAAAGGAAGTTCTTATACCAAACTAATTGGTTACATTTCGACACGGCCGAGGTAGCATTTGGATTGCGAATGGAGCGTCTTGGCCGCAACTGATTCCATCAGGAATGAATATGTGCACCATGGAAAGTTATGAGAATGGGAATATCTGCGGTCTTATTGAATCCAGCGATAAGTTACAAGAAACGCAGCTAAAGTCACATGAATGGTCACAGAAGATAAACCTTACTCTAGATCCAGAGCTGTCTAAAATTCAAAGGTTACAGCTTGTTTCATGCCTTGACGAGTTTATCGACATATTTGACTTTGGGAGAACTCCTATTAAGCCCACCAGTACTGTTAAGCACAAGATAAACACAGGAGACCACTCTCCTATCAAACATCGGCCTTATAGAGTAGCACCAAGTGAAGGACGACTAATTCAAGATGAAGTGAACAAGATGATTGAAAATCACATCGTGAATCCCTCTGAAAGTCCTTGATTATCTCCAGTTATTCTAGTTCGAAAGAAAGATGGGACCTGGAGATTCTGCGTAGATTATCGTCGATTAAATAAGACAACAAAAAAAGATGTTTAACCGCTGCCACGCATTGACGATGCCTTGGACAGTTTATCCGTCTCTAGTTACTTCTCCACGATGGATTTTCGGTCCGGGTATTGGCAGATTGAATTGGACGAAAAAGACAGGGAGAAAACTGCCTTCACACTCCAGATGGGCTGTACGAATTCCGAGTAATGCCTTTCGGTCTATGCAACGCTCCAGCAACGTTTGAAAGGATGATAGATAGTGTTCTGGGCAGTCTTAAATGGAACATGTGCCTTTGCTACCTGGACGGCATCGTAGTTTACGCACCTACCTTTGAGGAGCATCTACGTCGTCTACAACTTGTATTAAAGTGCATCCAGAAAGCTGGACTAAGCTTGAACCACAAAAAGTGTCTTTTTGGATCAAGGAGGATAAAGATTTTAGGACACCTTGTTGACGCCAATGGAATTCATCCAGATTCAGATAAAGTTGAAGCCGTCTCTAAATTTCCGAGGCCTAGGAATATCTCTGAACTGAGGAGCTTTCTTGGATTATGTTCTTATTAACGAAGATTTATTGAAAACTTTGCTGACAAAGCTAGATCTTTGCATGACCTACTGAAGACTGAAAAACAATTCTATTGAGATGCAGCTCAAGAGAAAGCGTTTGAAGTTCACACACACACACACACACACACAAAGCCTTTATTAAGACGTTAGTCTTATACAGATTCTCCGTACAAGGTGCAATAACAGGAAAAGAGCAGCACAGGAAACCATTTGTTCCGCAACTATATACAATTATTAGTAATAAGGAAAAGTAAGATTTAATATGAAAGGTCGACGCCATCGCCCCAAGTCTTCAATTTCATAAGCGCGGAGCAGAAATAGGGACTAAGTTATTTATTTCGCCATAAATATAGCATCCAGACACAAAAAGAAGGTCTACTCCAGCACAGCCATCCATATCACCTGCTCCGCAATCTCGTCGTCGACCAGATTGAAGTTCTTAAAACAGCTCTAATTTCAGAGCCTGTCTTGGGACACTTTGATGAATCCGCAGATACCCATCTACACACGGATGCAAGCGGACATGGTATTGAAGCTGTTCTTCTACAAATACAAGGTGGAAAGGAGCGGCCTATAGCTTATGCATCTAGAAGCTTGAAAAAGGCTGAACATAACTATTCTACAACAGAAAAAGAATCCCTTGCTGTAGTATGGTCTATCAGCAAATTCCGTCCATATTTGTTTGGTTGACCCTTCACGGTTGTCACTGACCATTATTCTCTATGTTGGTTGGTAGGGCAGAAAGATCCTTCTGGCCGTTTGGCAAGATGGGCGCTGAAGTTGCACGAATTTGACGTGACCGTTATCTACAAGAGCGGACGCAAACATAAGGATGCCGATTGTCTGTCAAGGAGCCCGCTTGAGAACGATCAACCAAGTGCTGTGATGTCACTAACCAACGTCGATATAGAGCAGACTAAAGACCCGGATTTAGCTAAAATATTCGATAATTTAAACTCGGGCTACACCAGAAAGGAATTCAACATTATCGACGGCATCTTATACAAGAAAAACTATAGCACAACTGGAAGACCCTGGCTTATGATGATTCCAAAGCACTTAAGATCGGAAGTTATGGCAGATTTACATGATGCTCCTACAGCTGGGCATTTGGGTTTCGCCCGAACGTATGACAAAGTGAAGAAACGATTCTATTGGCCTGGCCTTTATAGAACTGTTCGCCAATATGTAAGCCATTGTAGGGAGTGTCAACGAAGGAAGAAATTACCTCGACGTCCGGCTGGACAACTTGTATCCATACCGCCGGTAGAAAAGCCATTCTATAAGGTCGGGGTTGATCTCCTTGGAAGATTTCCAGTTTCTAAAGATGGAAACCGTTGGATCATTGTGTGGACCGATTATATGACAAGGTATGCCTAACGAAAGCGATCCCAGACGGAGGAGCAACCGAAACAGCTAAGTTCCTGGTTGAAGACGTCATCTTGAAGCATGGAGCTCCTAGAGAAATGATAACAGATCGCGGAAGAAATTTCAATTCTCAAGTAATAAAAGAGAGCAATGCTCTGTGCTGAATTGTGCACAGATTTACAACGGCCTACCATCCCCAGACCAAGGGCCTGACTGAAAGGTTCAACAAAACTCTGGGAGACATGTTGTCCATGTACACAGGTATTGAGCAGAAGGACTGGGACCAAGTTTTACCCTATGTAACATTTGCTTACAACACTGCTAAACAGGAGGCGACCGGCTACACCCCGTTCTTTCTTGTCCACGCCCGCGAGGCCGAGACCTACATCGATGCCGTACTACCTTACCTACCAGATGAGATCTCTGACGACTACGTTGGAAAACTTGTGACCAGAGCTGAAGAAGCGCGTCAACTCTCCCAATCACGCCTTCTACAATCACAGGCGAAAGCCCGTAGACTTTACGACCAGAAACATACTCCAGTCTATTACCAGAAGGATGATCTTGTGTGGGTTTTTACTCCCATCCGAAAAGTAGGACTCTCAGAAAAGCTACTGAAGAGATACTTCGGTCCCTACAAGGTGACCAAGAAGCTTTCAGAAGTTACGTTTGAAGTAGAGCCCGTGGACCCGTCTCCCCTATCACGGAAAGCCAAGGATATCGTCCATGTCATTAGGATGAAGCCCTACCTGGACCCTGAAGAACAAAATTTAATTCTGCTAGGGAACACCAGCCGTTATAGATTTCCTTCCAGAACAAGGGCTGAGACAAGCTAATCAGTGGGTCGCTGTTTTATCTAAAGAGGGAGTAATGTCAAGAAGCTCCAACCAGATGGGACACCTGTCAATCATCCCTGGACCCGGGGGGGGGGGGGGGAGCAGCGGACCACAGGTGTGAGGGGTTCTCGGAAGCTGATCTGCAAATAAGGAAAACGGGACCCCTTGGTGGCTGGCGCCGCTCATTATTATTATCTTTACCAGGGGATAAGTTGTTTCTATCATCTGACTCGCTCTCCCTTAAATACCTCTTGTAAATAATTTTATTAGAGAACTAAAAAGGTAAATACCCTTTATAATAAATTAATTATCCCCAAATTTGCCCTTGCTTTATTTATCTCCGCGACAATATTAAGGAGTTATATTATAAGATTGGAAGAAAAGGTATTTATTTATTTTTAATTGAATATTTAGGTCATATTATTAATAAGGATGGTATATAACCATTTCCTGAAAATATAAAGACAAACATGGATATTGTAGTTAGTACGTTTTTACTATCCACGCCCGTTGAAGAACGTTCTGTTCGAAAGCTTGCGGTAATAAAGAAATTTACACAAGAAGCTCCTCTTATTGTTTATTATTGTTTTAATGATGACAAACATGGATATGCAGAGGCTCCAAAGAATATTCAAGAATTGCGGTCATTTTAGGACTATTTAATTACTATGGTAAATTCATAAAAGAACTGTCATCGCTACCTTCCCCACTGCATCAATAATTTAAGAAAGATGCAGATAATTGCTTAAGAAAGAATCATTCAAAAAGTGCAAAGATTCCTTAACTACTAAGTCATTATTATTTCACTGTAATACCAAGCTGACATTGGTTATTTCTGCTAATGCATCAGGCTATGGAATTGGGGCAGTCCTGGCGTATATTATTGAAGGCGGAAAAAAAGCCAGTATTTTATGCTTCCAGAACCTTGTGAAAGGCAAAAAGCCATTATTCGTAGATAAAAAAAGCTCTAGCCATAATTTATGAAGTTGAAAAGTTTCATAAATTTATATATGGGGGAAGGAAATTCATTTTATATTCTGATCATAAACCCTTGTTGGAAATTTTGGTCCTAGATTAGATATTTCCAACATATCGATATCAAGAATGCAGAGATGGTGTCTGTCCTTGTCAGCATATAACTATGAAATCAAATTTTTAAATCACAGGACCTTGGCAATCTATATGCAATATCTTGATTGCCCGTTGGCTATGAAGAAGTACCAAAAAAACAAGCGGAATATATAATTTGTCATTAATAGAAGATTTACCATTGAAAGCAGATGTTGCAAAAGCAGTTAATCATGATCCTGTACTAGCAAGAGTGAAATTATATATTGTACATGGATGGCAAAAGAAAGCTGCTGACAACATGAGTCCATATTTTAAAAATAAATTGTAATTGACTGTGGAGAATGAATGTATTTTATGGGGTAGAAGAATGGTAATTCCAAGGGCTCAGCAAGGGGAATTTCTAGAATGCCTCCTTGAGACCCATAGTGGAATGTGCAAAATGAAAGGATATTGAAGTTGTTGTAAGTTGTGAAAAGTTCCAAAGGTTTCAGGCCAATCTAGCAAAAACTTTCTTTCAACCTTTGGAATTGGCGAAAGGTCTTTGGGAAAGAATTCACATAGATTTTGCACATAAAATGGGCTAACCTCTTCAGTCATTCAAAATACAGTCATTCAAAATAGGTAGGAGTTATCCCAATGAAGGATATTACAGCAAATAAAACTATAAAACAAATTAGATATATGGGCTACCAAAGGAAGTAGTCTCAAATAATGGGTCTCAATTTACATCTTTAGAAATGTGCCATTTTTTAAAAAAGAAATTGAAATGAACAGACATTAATTCAGGTTCACCATCCTCTCAAAGCAATGGACTTGAAAAAAGGGCAGTAAAATGGTGGAAAATGCCTTAGATAAAACCTGGGGGCAATATAATGACTCCATAAAAGATAAAATATCAAGAATTATTTATGTGTATAGAAATACATCTCATGGAACAACTGGCAAACCCCTGCCGAATTGTTTTTAGGGCGCCTTTTCAGAACCAAATAAACTTTATTAAATCCATGCCTAATAGATAAGGTAGGAAAGCACTAAATTAAACAGCAGAAATGTTATCAGAAAAGCCATAGAACATTTAGAACCTTTGATATAAATGACAAGGGGTATTATGCAATAGCTATAGAGATAATTCCCTTAAATGGATATACCTGGTATAATTCATAGGGAAAAAAGGTAGCAGAGTATACCAAGTAGAGGTAAATGGTCAAATGAATGATATTAATATAGACCAATTAAGAAAAAGATACGAAAATGAAGAAATGGAGGTAAGTGAAGCTTGAATAAAGAGGGTTAGGAATTGTTCCATGTCAGATCAAGGAACCAAGAAGGAGAGAAAGCACAAGCAGGTAAAGAGGTAACAGTTGTTCCAGGTTAGGCCAAAGACGCTATATAAAGGGAGGACAGCAAGGTGCAAGAAGAGATCCCGCTGAAGAAAATGATCAACATGTGAGTCCAGCTCAAGAGGAGATCATGCCCAGAAAAACCCACCTAGGAACAGACGTCCATCAGCAAGATTAATGACCGAGAAGGTGAATGTGATATATCAATGAATACTTTGTAAATGTGAACCCTCTATTCTGATATCTATCATCATCCACCCGGATGCTTTCGATGTTAGCCAATGCTATAATGCCCTTGTAATTTAAAATGAGAATAAATACTCATTATAACGTTGCGTTGTTGGTTGACAAAGAATAACTTCCGTTGGATCTTTAGGACTTTATTTTAATATAATTGATAAAATAATTACAGAAGCGTGCAAAAAATAAAATAAAGAAAACAGCAGTTACAAACTCACCAACTGCAGTACAGTGAAGGAAAGCAGGGGCAGAACAGGAGACAGAAGTTGGTAGAACCTTCTAGAATCTTCCAGGAAGTACACCCGCGTCGGCGGTAAGCAGCAGTCCGACCTCTTGAGACAGCAGTTTGCTTGGAGTAACCATGTAGCTACGTTATTCTCCTCTCTCCTTCTCTTTCTTCTCTCTGGCATGAATTACTCATCCCTATATATCCCGGAGTAAATATTTCCAGAACGGTCATGGTTGGTTACCCAATTAGAAAGCCGCCAGCGCTAAGCCTTGTGCAATCGCTTTACATTGGCCAATAAGTTGTTCTCAGATTTTTCTACATTATTCTTGAACGTTCTAAAACATTCTATACTGGATTGCGCCCCCCTTTTTTAGATTCGACGTAACAATATTATTGTGTAGACAGAAGTTGACTGAACTCCTACTGCTGGCTGACAAACACAAAGTGGATGTAATCTGCATTCAGGAGACCAAGCTTAAATTAGGGGCTATATGATAAATCACCTACCACATTTCCAGTTTAAATACGAATATAACCAAAGGAAAACTTCCTAATGGTTGGAAAACATTATTGTTATTCCTATTCTAAAACCTGATAAACCTAGAGATATTCCAGATAGTTACCGGCCTATCTCTCATACATCGTTAGTAGGAAAACTTAAGCAAAAAAATACTCTTAAACGATTAAATTATTTCCTTATCAAAGAAAATATTTTACCTAAATACCAAGCAGTTTTTAGGATAAATTACTTCACACCTGATCAATTATTTTATTTGACCCATACCATTCATGATAACTTTCAATCAAGCCCAACTAAATCCACTATTGCAGCATTCATTGATTTCAGTTCTGCATTTGATAAGGTCTGGAGACAAAAACTCCTGACTATACTATACCAAATTGGCATAAATGGCAGGATCTACAACTAGGTTTATGATTTCCTAAAAAGTCGAACAATCAGAGTACGTCTCCAAAATACACTGTCCAAAACATATCAAATCAAACAAGGCTTGCCACAAGGCAGAATTTTAAGCTCCATTCTTTTCTCTATCTACCTGGATGGTTTGAAAGACTATCATAAAACCAAAATATCCATGTTTGCTGATGACTTGGTTGTATTTACTGCACACAATAACCTCAACACAGCAGAACGTTACCTAAATGATTCTATTAAAACACTAACAAGATGCACTAACAAGCACAAAATAAAAATCAATTCTAAGAAATCTGAAACATGCGTTTACACCATAAACAACCACTTAAGGTCATTCGTTCCAAAAATTAAACTAAATGACAGAGAGATAAAATGCAATAACAACCCTAGACACCTAGGGGTCACTTTAGATCCATCTCTCACTTTTAATAAACACATAAACGATATTAAAATCAAAGCCCAGAAAAGGATAAACATCCTGGAAAATATTTGTGGGAAAAACTGGGGTGATGATGCCAAAACCTTAAAAACCACCTATACATCACTGATCCGGCCCATATTAGAATATGTTTCTCCAATCTGAGTGCAAGCCTCCCAAACCAACCTAAAAAAAATTAAAAGAATCCAACAAAATGCAGCCAAAATTATTTGTGGACTACGAAACACTACCACTGGAAATATTTCAGAACACGAAGCTGATCTAACACCTTTGAAGCACTGATAGCAAGTACCCCTGACAAAAAAAAAATATATATATATATATATATGATAGAAAAAAGAACAAATCTCAAACATCATAGAACAAGTAATCTAATTAATAAATGACAGCCCTCGATCCTACAGAATTAAGAAAAAATCCACAATGAACACAATTCTGAAAAACAAAATCTCAATAAATCTACTTAACAAAACTACAAATCACCCGCCCTTCCCACCGAATCATTAGCGCTAAGAAATAATCTTTAATCTAGAGATAGGAAATCAACTTAACAAGAAAAATGAAAACCCACATATACTCAAGTCCCTAGCACTTGAAAGGGTAAATCAATACGGAACAAACTATATAAAAATTTACACTGATGGATCTAGACTGTTGGATGGGAGTGCAGGGAGTGGTGTGCTCATACAGGACAGAAACCAAATTCAGGAACTCAAGGTCACCAACAAATTTGGGAGCTCTGTGTTCAATGCTGAACTGGAAGCTATCAACCTAGCCCTAGAACCCATTGATAAGGAAACCCCACATAAACTTATTTTCTTTACAGACTCGCTGTCAGCTATATAAGCCATAAAAATGTTTCACCAGCTCTAAAATGTCCCTGAGGAAAATGCTCTGAATTAAGACAAGCTTCACAGGGACACACAAATCAGCTTCCAGTGGATCCTACATAAGACTGAAAGGCAATGACACAGCAGATGCAATTGCAAAATCAGCAGCAATACCCAACTTAAACCTTGATTTCGACCTTTTCAAACGCACACAAAAAAGAAACATCCTAACAAAAATATAGGAGTCAACTTACCATAATTGGTATCTGAACCAAAAGCCTGGAGCTATTCTAGAATGTGGGATGAACCGACAAGCCGCAACCTATATTTCCAGGCTCAAAACTGGCTATACAAGACCGCTCCTCTTCCAGGATGGTGTAAAGTCCTTCCCACAATGCACTATCTTCAGGACCAAAGAGGCCTCACCAGACCACTTCTTGGAATGCATGGGAGCCTCAAGACAGGACCTGTATTCCAACCTTACCAAGATTGTGAATTTGATCAATGAATATAGTCTCCATGACCTTGTATAATTATACAATAGTATTTGGGTTGCTTAATTGCAAAAAATACTATAAGTTTCATGTGTTCGTAACTCTCTTTCATGTTGAATGCTTGTGCTATTGGCACCGATGGTTCCCATTATTACCGTTGTGAAGGAGAACAGCTTTCAAACCTCTTTAGAGGAATCAATGCATAAGCGCCACTCTTCTGTATTTTGTTCATGACCAAGCGCATCCATTAAACTAACAACATCATTGCAGTATAATAATTCATTTTAATGTAAAATGAATTCTTGAAATGTATCTTGGCGTTTGCGAAACAAGCATACGTTTGTATCCTTTTGTAGCCTATTCCAACATTTTAACCTAGAAGCTAAAAGTTCATTCTGTTTTAGATAAAAGCAAATCACGTATGAGGTCATTCAAATCTCCTTTATTTAATAAATGAGATTCAGAATAAACATGTGCTTTTAAATTTGTGTCATTCGACTCTTGCTTAGACTATTTGTATTGAGGGTTCTTCTTAATATAGATTGCTGTCTCTCTCTACCTTGAGAGACGACCAAGTATTTAGTCCAGCTACTTGACCAGCTCGGCAATTCCAAGGAAGTGGCTCTAAGGACGACTATCAACCGTCCAAAGACTTATCCAGAACTTTTTTTATTGAAAAACACGCTCAATTTATACATTAAAGAAATTTACATACTAATTTATACATTAAAATAAATTTACATACTTTTTTCTCTTAGTATTAAAGTTACAAATATATTTGCATAAAAATATAGTTGACTACTCTAGTAGAGGTAACAATTTGCATTATCACTAAATCTCATTTTCGGGAGGCTGTGGCAGAGGTAAATCATCACTACGAGGAACTTGTCTCCTAGCAGATGATATATCTGTATATTCAATTGTATATTTTGATTTAGATGTAATACCTGTAGTTTTTGTCAAACAAAAAGAACAGTCTAAATAATTTTATATAAAAGGGCGTACATGGATCTGTAAAGAAAAAAAAAGCAATTATAATTCTACTAACAAGTCTAAATAATATTGTGGCGAAGAAATATTCTATTATTTAATTTAATATTATTCAACGAAAATATTCAACAGATTATAAAAATCTATGTTGGAAACTGAATGCTAAGACTACATCTAGCGCCACACTGGTCTTATCATCCTCACTACAGTTTGTTTAATTCACAATTACCTATATTCTGTTAATGTGTTCGCTATTATAACTTTCTTTTACTAAATGGATAATAAAGGTTATTATCATATAATCATCAACGGCCTCATGCCTTCATACAAACTGTAAGTACCTAAAATCTTACAACAATAAGATTATGAGACTGAATATTGCATGAAATTTAACTGACGAGTTAAGACAAAGAAAAAAGGCTTAACAAAAATGGCGTCGCTCCCGAGCCACGATGTAACCTTAGATAAGCTTGACGGCTATAACTACTCACTATGGTCTTTTAAAATTGAAATGCTCTTGCAAAAGAAAGATCTTTGGGAAGTTGTCACCGAAAATATTCCAGACGAACCTAAAATTGAATGGAAAAAGAGAGACTCAAGAGCTAGAGCTATCATTAATCTAAGCATAGCCGACTCGCAAATAGTGCATGTCAAAAATCTACCAACAGCCAAAGCTACCTGGGACACTTAAAAATATCTATGAAAGAAAAACACTCTCGGAAAAAAAAATCTATTTGCTAAGGAAACTATATAGCCTAAAACTCGAAGAAGACAAAGACATGCAACAGCACATTACTACCATGATGGAACTAGTTGAAAAACTGCGAACCATTGGCGAAACACTAAAGGACTCTCACATCAAGGCTATACTGCTTTGATCACTTTCAAATAGCCCTTCCAATCTCATCACAATGTTGGAATCAAGGCCTGATGACAAGCTAACGCTTGAATTCACCAAGAACAAACTCCTTGATGAACACACGCGCAGAGTAGAAAGCTCGAAAGACGAAAGCACTGAATCAAAAGCCTTCTAAAGCCTCCACAGAGCTTCAAACCAAAGAAGAGAAAAGAGAAGAAATGCTGTTCTTTTTGCCACAAACCAAACCATTTCAATGAAGAATGTTGGCACTATCAAAAGCGAGACAACAGCAACAAAGAGCACAAATATGAAAACTTCAGAAGAGGAAACGTACCAAAGTACACAAATCAGTCGAGTTTCAGCCAAGAACAACCAACAAATCATAGAACAACAAAAGGACCTAACCCAAAAGCTCTCAATTGCACTCAACTGGAAGCAAGTGTACGCAACTGGTTCATCGACTCTGGAGCCACATCTCATATGACGTACGATGAAAGCTTCTTCACTGAACTTAACAGAGAACAAGCACAAAATGTTGTGGTCGCTAATGG
This sequence comes from Cordylochernes scorpioides, assembly GCA_030710605.1. Taxonomy (NCBI): domain Eukaryota; kingdom Metazoa; phylum Arthropoda; class Arachnida; order Pseudoscorpiones; family Chernetidae; genus Cordylochernes; species Cordylochernes scorpioides. Next base: position 106,908,179 of record CP092886.1, on the reverse strand, counting down.
CAGTAAACTGCAGGTCAAAGGGATAGGACAAGGAGAAATCAAAGTCATCACACCCCAAGGAAAGATTGACCCCTTACTTCTCACAAAATTCCTCTACATCCCCAAACTATCAGACAACCTTCTGTCAGAAAGCGCGGCCGCCTCCAACGGATGTAAAGTAACATTCAAAAGAGATTGGTGCACCATCGAAAGAGACAACACAGCTCTCGCGAACGGTATATTTGACAATGGAATATACCGACTCCACTTGGAAGACAACCTCCAAACTCGCACATTCAAAGCAAATGTAGCAAACCAAAACCACTGCAAGAATAAAAATTGCGTCAGGCTCTGGCACGACAGACTAGGACACAGAAATATAGAATCAATTAAGAAAATTCAAAATGAGAACCTAGCAAGAGGACTAAGTCTAAATAAGTGCTCGCACAGCACAGACTGCGTTCAGTGCATTCAAGGAAAACTCACCGAAACCCCATTTCAAAAGAAGACAGAGTACAGAGCAACTGCTATGCTTCAACTCGTCCACAGTGATGTCTGCGGTCCACTACCAACTAACTCTCTTAGTGGTAAGAGATACTTTATCACCTTCACTGACGACTACAGCAGATACACGAAGATCTACCTCCTGAAAGGAAAAGACGAAGTCTATGAAAAAATAAAAGGCTACGTCATCTCAGCACACACGGAATTTGGAAAAAATATCCAAACCATACGGATAGACAACGGTCGTGAGTACGTAAACCGACAAGTCGAAGATTTCCTGAGCCGAAGTGGAATCAAACATCAGCTAACAGTTCCCTACTCACCAGCCCAGAACGGAGTAGCCGAAAGGAAAAACCGATCACTAACGGAGATGACAAGATGTATGCTGTTTGACTCAGGACTCCCACAGTCTCTATGGGCGGAAGCGGTTACCACAGCTAATTACTTACACAACCGAATACCCTCGAAAGCTACAGACCAGACTCCATTTGAACTATGGACCAACAGGAAGCCCAGTCTGAAGCATCTAAAAAGATTCGGATGTAAAGCTTTCGCCTATATTCCCAAGGTAAAAAGAAACAAGCTGGATAGCAAGGTTATCGAAGGTATCTTTCTTTGATACGATGATCGAAGCAAAGGATACAGAATCCTGCACGACACAGACAATATCACAATCAGCAGATCCGTAAAATTCTAGAAAAATGAAATGGGTTTCACCACGCATCCACAAAAACAACTTCACCACAAGTACTAAGTACAGATCTAACTTCCTTTTATCATATGGAAAATGCAGAGGAAAGTCAGGAACCAGGAACACAATCCGAAAACCTTGAGGACTCAGAAACCGAGGATTACATTCAACCCAGTACAAGCACAGGAACACAAGTGGTCACACAAAGAAGATCCACGAGACCAACAAAGGGAATACCTCCCATAAGAAATGACTACATGCTGTTCAAAACTGAAGCTCAAGACATTCAGACACCCACCAGCTACTCGGAAGTCCTACAATTACCAAAAGTAGAAAGAGAAAATGGCTACAAGCGATGAACGAAGAACTAAATTCTCTTGAGAAGAACAATGTCTGGGAACTAACGCCCCTACCCAAGGACAAAAAGACCATAGGATGTAAATGGAACTACAAACTGAAACTAAATTCCAAAGGAGAAATAGAGCGGTACAAAGCCAGACTCGTAGCAAAAGGATTCAATCAGAAATTTGGCCGAGACTACGAAGAAACCTTTGCACCAATCGTGTAGCATTCCACAATTAGAGCCTTCCTAGCCGCATCAGTCTACAAAGGGATGCAAGTGAACCACCTCGATGTCAAGACAGCGTTCCTACACGGCGACCTAGATAAAGAACTCTACATGGAACTCCCAGAAGGACTCCATACAAAACAAACAAACGAAGTCTCAAACTAAAGAAGGCAATTTAAGGTCTAAAACAAGCCGGAAGATCTTGGAGAACACAAAAATCACAAACACTCTAATTAAAAATAACTTCAAACAGAGCATTGTAGACCCATGCCTATTCACCAAGAATGAAGAAAACCATTCCATCTACATACTTGATTCTATATGTGGATGATATGCTCCTTTCAAGCGATTCCGAAATAATAATCCAAAACACTGTAAACACTCTCGAAAAAGAAATCGAAATAAAGAACCTTGGAGACTCCACTCAATTCATTGGAATAGAAATCTCAAGAAACAAAGAAGGTGAACTCCTTCTGAGCCAAAAGAACAAAATCCAAGAATTAGTTGAAAGGTACAACCTCCAAGAAGCGAAACCTACCTTCACTCCCATGGAAAGCGGATACCCCGGTATATCTGATGTGAAACTTCTACCAAACAACGTCCAATTCCAACAACTAATAGGCTCACTATTGTACCTAAGCGTAGTATCCAGACCAGATATCGCAGCTCCAGTCTGCATACTCAGCAGCAGAAACCAGAACCCCAGAAATTGTGACTGGAATGCAGCCAAAAGAACCGCAAGATATCTAAAAACTACTAAAGAATTCGAGCTACGCATATCCAACCAAAAACCTCCCACACTGGAAACATACAGTGAAGCCACATGGGCAAGCGACAACACCGATAGAAAATCACTAAGCGGAAATTTGTTACTACTGGGATCAAACCCCATCTCATGGATGACTGGGAAACAAGGTTGCGTATCGCTCTCATCCACCGAAGCGGAACTAATCTCCGCAGCTGAAGCCTCACAAGAACTGTTGTGGCTCCTCGACTTGCTGAAGGATCTCGAACAGGAACAGAAAGCTCCAATCTACTTCCACCAAGACAATCAATCATGTCTAAAGATATGTTCATCCAAAAAAGTGTCTTCCAGGACCAAGCACATCGCAACCAAGATCCATCACCTGAAGGATCTTCAGAAGAAGACAGTGATTAAAATGACCTACTGCCCGACAGGCGACATGAAGGCGGACATCCTGACCAAGCCGCTACCAAGGCCGACATTTGAGAAATTACGCAACAACCTCGTGACGTCTCCACATTCATGCCGGGGATTGTTGGAAACTGAATGCTACGACTACAGCTAGCGCCACACTGGCCTTATAATCATAACTACAGTTTGTTTACTTCTTCCCACTTAGCTATATTCAGTTAATGTTTTCGCTATTATAGCTTTCTTTTACCAAATGGATAATAAAGGTTATTATCATATAAACATCAACGGCCTCATGCCTTCATACAAGCTGTAAGTACCTAAAATCTTACAACAATCTATATTAATCTCTATTTGTAAAATCATCTTTAAAATATTTCTTTGCTTTCTTGTTCAAGGTTCCCTAGCTGTAAATAGTTTGGCTGACTTGTTATTAATTGTCGACTCGTCGCGGTGACGTCATCAATAAATACTTTTACATCTTAGGATATTTCAAGGCTTGATTTCTACGCTACAACTGGTGAAGAAGCTGGATCGATATCCATTCAGAAAAAAAACGGAAAATTGATTCGGTTGAGCAAGAAGAAACAATCATGAACATCAAGAAAGAAGCAACAACTCAGGTAGGTTCATTTTTTGTACAACATCTACCTAGAAACCCCTCTATGTTCTTTGGTGAGGATATTGAAGATCCCCATAACTGGTTGAAAGAAAATGAACGTGTGGCGAAGTACAACCAATGGGATGAAACCCTTTGTCTCGCCAACGTTTACTTTTATTTGACCGGCACTGCTATCAAATGGTTTGAGAACAATTAGGAGAGCATCCTGACATGGACGGAGTTCATGTCCCAGTTAAAATAAGTTTTCGGAAAAAATGAAAACTTGAGGTTACGAGCAGAGAAAACCCTAAAACCTCGCGCACAATTAAAAGGTGAAAGCTCCGACTTTTACATTCAAGACGTTCTGCGCCTCTGCAAAGAGGTAGATCCTCATATGAATGAGGAAGATAAAATATCCCATTTGATGAAAGGGATAGCCGAGGAGCTCTACCAGGCACTTCTCCCAAGAGATGCACATACCACTGAACAATTCGTCACCGAGTGTCGCCGCATTGAAGCGCTACATTGTAAGCGAGTGACCCCAACCAAGTACGAGCGACTACCAAATGTGGCGTCTATCAGTGATCATGATGACAGAGCAGATCTGTCATCTATGATTAGGCAAATTGTTCGTGAGGAGGTACAGCGGGCATTAGGCTCTCCTCGAGAGGAACCAAATATTGCTACCATCGAAAAAATGGTACAGGAGGAGATTGGAAAACCCTGGTGCCAATCTCAAAGTCTAGTAGAAGTCCCCTCAGAAGGAAAGACCCCGACAATTTTTTAATACTAGATACGAGGCCCAAACGATACGACCGCACCCTGAACCTCAGTACCCAAAAAAGTAGGAAGCGGCGACACAAACGAATGGCGAACTACTGAAGGAAAGCCAATCTGTTTCCACTGCGGACGCCCTGGCCACGTCGTGCGCTACTGCCGTGACAGTATAAAGAAATACAAAATTTTAATTATAAACAGAGAGATAGGCAAGCGCCTAGAACATTTTATGATTCTCGGAGCAGCCAAGAGCCCAACGACGACCTGCCAAGAGAAAATATACGCCGCTACCAAGGCCCCTCTCTTTACACTGGCCGAAAAGGACAACATTCGTCTCCTGATAGAAGATCCAGCCAGTCGCCTCGCCGTTCCCGTCAGGAAAACCAGAAGGTGTGTCCTATTTTGGAGGTAAGGCCGTAAAATTTATAAATCCTCCCATGTCGACCACATTAGAATTAAAAGAAAATTACATAAACATTAAAATAGAAGGGAAAATGACGCGTGCCCTCGTCGACTCAGGAGCCTCACATTCTGTCATTTCTGAGAGGTTCAGACTCAAACTAAGAAAAATTATGTTTGCCGAAACTGACGTCACATTACGAGTAGCCAACGGTAGAATTGTAAAACCAAAAGGACGCTGCACACTGAAACTGTACTTGAATGGACTACAGGAAAGCTTTGAATTTGTCGTTATGGAAGACTAGTCAAGAAGTTATTCTTGGTTGGGACTTTTTGAAGTTATCTAGGGCGATAATCGATTCAGCTGACGATACACTCTTCTTAGAAAAATGTCTTTTTGAGGATACCCCTAAGAACAGCTCACCTCTCTACTCGGAATTGGAATATAGAATCGAGCCCGCCTCTATTCAGTTAATAGAAGTAGCAAGTCGCGACATTCCTAATGACGCAATTGTGGTGGCAGAATGTCGAAAATAGCTATTGCTGGAGAGAACTAACGGCTACCTCCTCTGTAATTTCACTTACCAGTAACCGAGGTAAACTTTGGGTGTGAATTGGAGTCCATATCCGAAACTAATATCACAGGGGATGCATGTAGCTGTTAGTATTGTCATCGAAGATAGTCAACTATGTACTCTAGCTTATTGTAAGCAAGTTGAAACAAAGGCGAAACACTCTAAAGACCCCAAAATATCAGAATTTTTTATAGATGATTCACTTGATGAATCTCAAAAGAAAAATTAAGAAATTTGTTTAAAAAAACTATAAGGATATTTTCGAATTTAGTAAGAGAAAATAATTCAAGGACGTCAATGTTAAACACTTAATTAACACTGGAGACCACCTACCGACCAAACAAAGACCTTACCGATTTGCACCAAGAGAATGCCAAATTATTCAGGATGAGGTGAACAAGATGGAAATACTTAATATCATTCAGCCCTCTAAAAGTCCGCGGGCCTCACCTGTAGTATTGATAAGAAAAAAGGATGGAAGCTGGAGATTATGTGTCGATTACCGCCGCCTGAACAAAATAACAAAAAAAAAAAGATGTCCACCCCCTCACAAGGATCGATGATACTTTAGACTTAAGGAAAATTACAAAGCCTCCGAGGTTGTGTTTCTTTTTGTATATAACGTTTATTAATGCTCTAGCTTTCGGGTATGGTGGCCCTTCTACAGGAGCAACACGAATGATGGTGAATCGTTAGTAGCTGCTATATATTTACCTAATATATTTACATCTTTACAATTTTTTAAAAAACTATTGATTTCTTGATATATTTATTTTTTATTTATTTATTGTTACAAGAGCACGAAGTCCAAAGGACTATTGTGCTGTGCTAGTATTATTTATATATATATGATTAATTATTTACACGATGGATTAGTATTGTTTTGTAAATTATTGTACAAATAGTTCTAAACTTAACAAAGTTCTCATAAGATAGAGTATATACACAAAGAGAATTTGGTAATGTTTCAAAGTATCTACATACAATTTGATTAGTCAGAGGGCAAGATAAAAGAAGATGCTCTGGTGATTCAACATCTAAGCGGCATTCACATGTTGGATCATTGATAGCATTCAGTTTGAACAGGAAACTTAAGAAGGGTCCTTTGCCAGTTAAGAATAAAGTAGTGAATTTATCCGAAGAAATGAAATTTGGGACAGCAATTGGAAAGAATTTCTTGAACAGTTCATTAGATTGAGAAAGATAAAACTTAAATTTTAGATCCAGATATAGTTTGTTTAATTCTTTTTGAAGGGGTTTTTTGAGTGTTCGATCTGTGAGAGAATTTGTCATATTATACTTTGTTTGTAATAATTCAAGATAATCGGACAGTAAAGGGGTTTTCGCTAGTATATGTGTGATGTAAGAAGATGAAGTCCTATAAGCATGAATGCATCTAATAAGAATTTGATATTGTATAGAATTCAACTTGGATCTTTTTGCTGCAGTGATAAAAGGAAACCAAATATTTGATGCATAGCTTATTGTAGAGCGTATCATAGCTTTATATAGGATCAATCTACGCCGAGTATCAATGCCCCAAGTACGTGCACATAATGAGAATAATATATTCTTAAGTTTCGTAGCTTTCATAATTATATTGTCAACATGTGTTCCAAAATTAATCTTATTCCTTTGTCTATGATTTTTAAAAATAACTCCCAAAATTTTAACAGTTTCTGATGGTTGAATTATTTTTCCATCAAAATTAATGGGCAATTTTTCATAGTTATGTAGATAGAGTATACCTGTTTTGTTTGGACTTAGTGAAAGTTTTACCTTTTCACACCATGCTTTGATTTTTACTAAACATTTGGTAATATTATACTGAAGATCATAGATGTTTGAACTCCATACCACAAATGTCACATCGTCCGCGAAAGCAATTAATCTAGCAAAACTTTCGTTAAAAGATAAGTTGAAATCATTAAGTAATATATTCCAAAGAATAGGAGAAATAATACCACCCTGGGGACATCCCTTATTTATCTTTTTTATACACTTTACATTAGTATATTTAAACTCTACACTCCGGTCTTCAAAGTAAGAATTAATTATTTTTATAAGTACCGCTGGAAAATTTGCCTTGTCCAATTGTTGGAGAATTGCCGGATGCCATGCGTTGTCGAAAGCTCCGCTGATGTCCACTGTTACTATTGCCGTATTTTCTGTTTCTCTTTTCAGAAGACTTAATTTAGTTATTTCTTGTAAAGCAGAGATTGTTGATTTTTCTTGTGTAAATCCATGTTGAGCAGGATGCATAACATTATTACTATTAATATGATTTAAAAGTTCAATATGAATTAGACTTTCAAAAATTTTACCTAAATTAGAAGACAAGCTTATAGGGCGGTAGGCTTTCGGATCTTTATAATTTTCTTTATTAGGTTTTTTTATAATCATTACTGCTGACTTTCTCCAGGCCTCCGGATAATAATTAAGTCCCATACAAGCATTGAACAATTTTGTTAACACAGGAGATATATGATGAACTGCCGTTTTGATCATCTGATTGCTTATATGATCTATTCCTGGAGCCTTGCCATTTTAAAGTTTTTTAATTATTGAACAGATTTGAATATTATCAAAATAAATGATTTTATCATTAGAAAAAGTATAACTCTTGTCTCTGATTAATTTATGATAGTTTGTGTCAGAAGATTGACAGTCATTCGGAAATAGAGAAGATAAAAGATTTTTCATTTCTGATTCGAGCACATCTTGAGATACATCTAGAATTGGTAAATCAAAAGACCTAGGAGAAATTTTTTGTTTAAAAGTTTTGTAAGTATTACCAAAAGGAGATGTATTTTCAACTTCCTCCAGGAATACCCTCCAGCTTACATTTCTTGTTTTTTCAATAATATTCACATACTTATTTCGTATTTCTTTATACATTTTTTCATCAACTAGCTGTCTATTAGACCGTTTACCCCGATAATATAGATTTCGAACATATTTAAAATGATTTTTAAAAAGTTCTAGTTCATCCGTCCACCAATTAAATGGATTATTATTTAAATATTTTGGTTTTAATCGTAGAGATGCATATGCAGCTTCAATTAATATGTCAGTTATGAGAGAAACTACACAGTTTATATCGTTTTTATTTACTATTTTACCTAATTTCATCATTGCCTCATTTATCCTAGACACATTGATTGCCTGCTCATATTTTTGCCAATTGGCTCTTTTTTCTTGAAAATACCATGTAGAATTATTTTCATGTAATAAACTTTCTGTTTCCAGACTAATGTCGAATGAGATTGCGTGATGGTCTGTGATTTGCGAAAGATTTAACGTTTTCCATCCATTAACAAGTACATGAGCATGACTATTAGTAATAGTAAGGTCTATTATACTTAATCCTCGACATGTTTTGTTTCGATTGTTATGTATGAGCATATTGTGAAAATCAATTATAGGTTGAAGTCTTCTACCGTTTTGATTAATAATATTATCAAACCACATCTGACTTCGAGCGTTAAAATCTCCAGCTAAAATCAATGGATTTGTGTTAAAAATTTTTATTAATTTATCAAGGAATTGAACATGACAGGTATCCATTTTATTAGGGTGTATATAAATATTTGAAAGAATAATTTGCCGTTTAGTAGTTTGTACTGATATAGTGGTTGCAAATGAATTTGAAAACTCTTTAATTAATTTACATGATAAGAAAGGGTTTGTAACGATTGTTGCGGTATATATTGGGACTCCCGGTATATTTGCATAATATATTTTTGAACGCATATTAAAGATTACTTCATTATTTATACTATATGGTTCTTGAACTATAATCATATCATATTTTTCTTTAGAAATAAATTCCCTTATTTCATTATTAACCAAATTGCTTTTCCGCGTGTTTTGTTGTAGAATTTTTAATTTGAACATTGACCAAAAAAAAAACAAGAATAAGTCTATTCTAATCCAAAGTAACAATATCATGATCTAAATCTGCATAACATGTTCTTTGTATCTCATATTTCATTTGTTGAAGGAACACAGGACATAATTTGTCATTAGAACGATGATTATTGCTATTCCTATATTTAGGATGTGTAGAGCAATTTATGCACTTGGGCAAGGATTGACAGTTAACATGTTGGTCATTGTCTCCGCAATTTTTACATTTTATGATGTTACATGAATTTTTACTATGACCATAACTAAAACAGTTTTGACATTGACGTACAAGCACCTTATCCTTCATATATGTAACCTGTATGTCTGTATATATACGTTGTAATTTCTTCATAATTTGGTATGTAGCCGGGGAAATGCGGAGAACAACATCCTGTACATCAGTATTTGATCTCATAGCGAACAGAACCTTTATCTTCTTCTCTCGACCCTCTAACTCTGGGTTCATATTGCATAAAATCGAAGGCAATTCCTTAATATCAGTAGATTTAGTAATTGACTTAAGAACAATTGTAGGATCTAGTGGTTTTGGTGCATAAATTAATGCTTTTTGATTTACCTCATCAATCTTTTTAAACTCTTCAATCAATGTATTCAAATCTTCACCTGAATCAACTTTAAGTATTACGCCAGATTTTGATTTTATTATTTTATTTATTTTGACTTTAGATCTATCATTTCTCATCTTTTTAATACCATTATTTACCTCGCCTAATACTTCAGCCGGGGAAACATTTAACTTGGATTTAAATATTATTGTTTTATCCGTTACGTTTTGATTTTGCATAACTATTTTATCGTCTTCACTAGTAGCTCTCGTAGCTTGAGCATATGACCTATTATAAAATTGACTTGAAGGAGATATTTTCTTTATTGATTCGTCCAGATTTCCAAGTCTATCACAAATAGAGCCATTGATTACAGCGATATCTCCCATTGTATCCATCAATATATTCAATTGCTTTAGCAAACCCTGTACAATTGTAAGATCATTTTGATTTATGCTTTTATTTGTAGATGAGTACTTTGATTTTAATGTGTCAGCAATTTGTTCCGAGATGATCTTATGCTGAATCCTACATTCCTCAGTACGTTTTTCAATTTTATCGACCATATTGTTCTAACAAGCGGCAAGCGGTCGCGCCGCGCCGTCTGCTGATATGCAAATCAGCTGTATATAAAATGTTTAAGTATACGTAAGAGTTGGTTATTATATGTATTATAATATAAAAAAGTAAGGTATAAAAGATTTTAAATTTCAAAAACAACTCTAAATACAAAATTGAAGTAATATTTACCGGAATTCGCGGAGCGCTGCAAAAACACGTCCGCCCGACGATAAATATGCAAATTTTTCCATTTCTTGATATATGCTAAGTACCAGAATATTTACATCTTTCTAAACTAAGGTAAAAACTATTATATAATAATTTAACTTATGAGATTTGAATTAGCTATGGAACAGAGTTATGAAACAAGAGTTATTGTATTAAATATGGGGAATTGTACATTTTTTAATTGCTATTTATGAATTCTGTATATGATTCTGGAATTTCTATGTGCCTATTGATGCTTGCGTGTTTTAAGGATAAAATCCTTAAGGATATCCTTAAAACACGCAAGCATCAATAGGCACATAGAAATTCCAGAATCATATACAGAATTCATAAATAGCAATTAAAAAATGTACACTTCCCCATATTTAATACAATAACTCTTGTTTCATAACTCTGTTCCATAGCTAATTCAAATCTCATAAGTTAAATTATTATATAATAGTTTTTACCTTAGTTTAGAAAGATGTAAATATTCTGGTACTTAGCATATATCAAGAAATCAATAGTTTTTTAAAAATTGTAAAGATGTAAATATATTAGGTAAATATATAGCAGCTACTAACGATTCACAATCATTCGTGTTGCTCCTGTAGAAGGGCCACCATACCCGAAAGCTAGAGCATTAATAAACGTTATATACAAAAAGAAACACAACCTCGGAGGCTTTGTAATTTTCTCCTTAAGATATCGCAGAGGTTATAACATTGGAATACTTTAGACTGCTTACGGGGAACTAAATTTTATTCTTCCATGGACTGGAAGATCATCAGGGTACTGGAAGATCGACGTAGAAGAATCGGACCGTGAGAAAACAGCGTTTATAACTCCAGATGAACTGTACGAGTTCAAAGTAATGCTATTTGGGTTATGTAATGCTCCAGCTACCTTCGAACGAATGATAGATAATCTTGTGAAGGGTTTTAAGTGGACCATTTGCTTGTGTTACCTCGACGACATCATCGTTTTTTTCAGATGATTTTGAAGAACATCTAAGACGCCTTCAACTTGTAATAAATTGCCATAAGAAAGCCGGATTATGTCTCAATTCCAAGAAATGCAAGTTTGGTGCAAAAACTATCACGGTTTTTGGACATAAGGTGAGTGAAAATGGAATTCGTCCCGACCAAGAATAGATTCGAGCAGTCCGCGACTTCGCTACGCCAAGGTCATTGAAGGAAGCTAGAAGTTTTCTTGGCCTTTGATCCTGCTACCTCCGCTTCATATCCAATTATGCCCACGTAGCCCAACCCTTGAATGACCTTTTGAAAAAAGACTCAGAATTTAATTGAAACCAGGAAGAGCAAAATGCATTTGAAGCTCTCAATTCAGCGTTAATTTCCGAACCCCCTCTTGGACATTTTGATTACTCATTCCCAACCGAAATACACACTGACGCAAGCAACTACGGAATAGGAGCAGTATTAGTGCAGATACAAAAGGGAAAGTAAAGAGCCATTGCTTATGTATCCAGAACCTTAAATAAGGCAGAAAAAAAATATTCAACCACAGAAAGGAAATGCCTTGCCATAATTTGGGTTATCAATAAATTCCGACCATATGTCTTTGGACAGCCGTTCACTATTATTACAGACCACCACTCTTTGTGCTGGCTGACCAACCTCAAAGACCCATGTGGGAGGTTAGCAAGATGGACACTTCGGCTGCAAGAGTTTGACGTCACTGTCGTGTATAGGAGCGGAAGGAAACATCAGGACGCAGACTGCTTATCAAGAAGTCCATTAGATTACAGTGAAGTTATAGAGGATGATATTCCAAGCATAATGACTTTGCAGAAATTTATCGAAGAGCAGATGAATGATCAATCCCTTAGAAAATTCGCTGACCAATTACAAAGTACTCCTAATTATTCCTTTGTAAAAATCGATAACACGCTCTACAGAAAAAAAAAAGATCCAATGGGGAAACCATGGCTTTTGGTGGTTCCTCGCCATTTAAGGCTGGAATTATTGAAAAATTTACATGATTCACCCACGGCTGGTCCCCTCGGATTTACTAAAACCTATGACCAAATAAGAAAAAAGTATTACTGACCCGGAATGTATAGAACGGTTAGAAGGGATGTGGCACACTGTTCAGATTGTCAGAGGCGTATACATCAGCCCCAACTCACCTCAGGGCACTTACAGCCAATACATGTCCCTGAAGTTGCCTTTGAAAAGGTAGGAATGGATCTCCTGGGGAGATTTCCAACATCAGAAGGTGGCAACCGTTGGATTATTGTAGGTACGGACTACCTAACGAAATATGCGATAACTAAAGCCCTACCCACAAGTGAATCCATGGAAGTTGCCAAATTCTTCATTTAAGATGTAATCTTAAAGCACGGCGCGCCGAGGGAATTAATCACGGATAGAGGAAGGAATTTCACATCTTCAATGATAAGTGATCTGAACAACCAGTGCAGAATAACCCATCGGAAGACGACCGCCTATCACCCCCAGACAAACGGACTCACGGAGAGGTTGAATAAGACCATAGCAGACATGCTGTCCATGTATGTGGATGTCAACCAGAAAGATTGGGACAGGATTCTTCCATTCGTTACATTTGCATACAACACAGAAAAACAAGAGTCTACTGGGTTCACCCCATTTTTCATTGTACACGGGCGTGAAGCCGAGACTCCACTGAACCTGTTATTCCCCAAGTTATTGCCAGAAGACGACGATTTCATCCAAACTCTAGGGGCAAGAGCCGAAGAAGCACGAAAACTGGCACGTATCCACTCCATGATATCTCAAGAAAGCAATAAACATCGCTATGACGCCCATCACAGAAATATAATTTACCAGCCTAGCGACTTCGTTTGGATCTTTAACCCCGTGCGTAAAGTGGGATATTCGGAAAAACTAATGAGACGTTACTTCGGCTCATACAAAGTAACCCGAAAATTATCCGATGTGACCTTTGAAGTTGAAACATTCGGAAACCAGCAAGGTCGTCGTAAAACAAAATATTTAGTTTACATTTGTAGAATGAAACCTTATTTAAACCCAGAGGACCACCTAGAAGAGGACCCAGAAGATGACTCGCCAAACTTCCAGGAAGAAGACATCCCCACTGAACGAACACAACAACCACAGACCCGCGAAGAGATCTCAGGTCCTATCACCCGTTCTCGAGCCTTGAGACTGATGATTTAAGTCTCCTTCTGAGCATCGGGTCGATGCTCTTTATAGGAGAAGGCTATGCGGCGAAGGTTTCACCACTGGGAGGGTTCACCACTGATGAGCCAGGCCCTCCCTTTAATTTTTCCATTGCAGTAAGGACAGTAGAAATTGTTTTATTTTAAAAAGAATATTACGCCTCTAAAATAGTTTTGTAATTTGATAACATATGGCGCGCTAGTGCATCGTAACATAATATAATATTATTTAACGAAAATATTCAACAGATTATAAAAATGTATATTACTCTGTATTTGTAAAATCATCTTTAAAATATTTCTTTGCTTGCTTGTTCAAGGTTCCCTAGCTGTAAATAGTTTGGCTGACTTGTTAATAATTGTCGACTCGTCGCGGTGACGTCATCAATAAATACTTTTTCATCTTAGGATATTTCAAGGCTTGATTTCTACGCTACAATATTTATTTTTATTATGTTCCTCCCATACCATTGGAACCGAAAAATGCATATGACCTTTATCTCCACCCTGTAAGAGGCCGAGCACAAGCTTGACAACAATGATGAGGGGTCCAAGTCTTATCTTGGTCACCCATTTTACATACAAAGTAAAGTTTATAGCACTTTTAAATGAGCGGTGTAATTTTTTAGCTTTGAAAGGTAATCTCCACAAATATAGAAGAAAGTACCAGAAATATTCAAGCAGAACATTAGCATATTGGCACTTTCTTGTGTACATGATCTATAAAGACAATTTGATAGATCACGAAAAGGGAAATAAAAATCAGTTTTGCGAAACATAAATAATGTTTTCCATAGAATAAATCTGCCATCTCCACTGCAATGCTACTAAACAAATCGTCGGTTTACATATCAACTTGTCCAAGCAAGAATAGATCCGCAGAAAATTTATCACGACTAGATAATGTAACGAGATTTAAGCAAAAATCTTACGTAACATTGTTTGTATTTATTACTGCGTGTTTATTCCAGAATACGAAAAAGGTTTGTCACTCAGAAACCTTGCGTGATAAAAAAAATAATGGTGTATTTAATATCAGAGAGAGAGCACAAAAAGTCATATAAGGATAAGATATTCTTTCTTTTGGGGTAAAAACTATATATATTGTTAGGAGAGAGGAGCGCGGCTCGAGGCGGATGCTCACGGGTCACTGTTAAAAACCTATTTGTTTTGGCTACATCTTTTCCCGTGGACTTAACGATAACTTTTCTAGAATTTATTTCAAATTTCATGTATAATTATTTTTACATCATTTAGTTTTGTATCATTATTTACTATAATTTACTATCGTATAATAATTTAAGACAATAATCTTTAATTAGAAAGTGCTTTGCCTCCAAACTTTTGGTTGGTGAATAAATGTTAAAAAGACTTCACGAATGTTTCTTCCCAGTACATCAGTTCACCAGCGCAACAATATATGGTAATTTAAACCAACAACTTTATATTGTATAATACTTATAACAAGATTGTCATGTTGTATATAGAAACACATCTATAAATAATTATACGCATGATTGACATGTATCATTGCATAACCATATGTAATGTACTTTGTACAAACCGAGGATGAATAAATTAACTATGTAATAGATTAAGAGCTGAGTTAAAGCAAGATTGAGAAGAAGTTCAAAAACGTCTAAAATCGAGATAGAAATCCAACAACCCTAAAGAGGAATTTGGCAGACCGTTGCCATCAGGTCCAAAGGGTGTAGAATGTCGCAGACGCCCCACGCTCTTTGCACCCGCTCAAAGTCCATTCTCCCCCCTCGGCAAAGATATATAAGGCCTCTGCCCTAGCCAAAAAGATGGTCACTTCACCATCAGCGTGAGCTCTCGTCGGTTGTACCCAGGTAAAACCTCATCGACCATGTAGAACGGTTATAACTCTTCTATCTCCATTTTGCTCTTACCTCGACTCTTATCTGTTCACGGAATTTCCTACTACAACTGTGTATCTTCGTTTTTTGTGTGTGGACATTCCCAAGCTTTCCACTCTGCCTCGACCACGACTGCCTGTACTCTGTGAGAACTGTTGAAGGTCCTCCAAGGTGCAAAGAGGTACTGAAAAACTCTCCACGCCCTGAGTGTCCCTCTATGTTACTACAGGTTTGACACTCGGTTATCACAGCTATAGCGAGAGTCGACAGGATACCTCATCACAGATAAGTCGACAGAATGACCACAACGAAGTATGACCACAACGGAGAGGTAAGAAGCCTGTCCAGATGGAAGCGAGAAAGAGCAAAGATGGAGGAACAAGCCCGCCAGTCCAACGAAACGACCGAGCAATCTATCCCCCAACCAGAGACTATATTTCAGGAGCAAGCTGTCAACACCCCAACGATACAGCCGAAGATCCCGCAAAATAAGCCGGGGAGAAGTTCCCCCACCTTCGGCCTTGCAACGCAACCACCTTCAAGGCGACATCCCGCCGTCGCCAAACAGAAGCTACAAGCTTCTACAAGCCCTACATGGAGCGTCTTCCACGCCAGCAGGATGACAACCAAAGACCAAGTCTCCTGACTGAACAATCCTCAAAACTGTGAGTTTTTAAAAACCTACGTAACTTTCTCCTCATGCTCACAACTTGATTCTCCATAAATTCAATGTTTATTTTCACTGTAATCATTTAAAATCAATTTTTACCTTTTTTTATATCATTTCAATTCAAATTTTAAATCTTTTACACTCTCATTTATCAATTTTTCACTTTATTTTAAGCTACTTATAAATTTTAATTCATTACTTTCAATTTTACATAAGAAAAAAATCTTTATTTTTTTAATTACTCGAATCATAATTTTAAACTTATTTGTGTGTTTTTCTTAATATCTTATTTTTATACCAAAACACCAATTTTCTAATCAAATACTCAAAACTTTGCAAAAATCATTGCTATGTTCACTATTTTATGTAAACGCCCCATTCAAATTATAAGTCACTATCACGTCATTGCCCTTTTACAAGGATAATTTTCGCACCACCATAATCAACGATTTAAAAAATATATTCAAATTTTAATAAACATAGGTGAAACGCATTTTTTTAAATTGCAAAAATCGAAAGATACCCTTACTTCAAAATCACAACTAGAAAAAAAACTGTCCTTCCCCAAAACAAGTTAAAAATCCTACATAGTTTCATTCCCATGTCCTTCCTTTTTCATGCATAATTATTAATCATCCACATATCTCTCTCAACAAACTTCAACACACTCTCCAAACACTTTCTACAATTGGCTACCATATATTAGCGCGCGACTTAGCAAAAAAATCAATCTCGAGCCACACAAGCTCCATATCGTCGCCACTAAACGTGCCACATCCACTAACAGCCAAAATATCTCGATATGTTTTGTACAACCACCACCCATGACTAGTAAATTTGGTATTCATGCTGAAACAAGTTAGATGCTGTACCAAAAACAACGAATTCACGTGACACCTTTCCATTCAATTCACTTCACAAGTGTCACAAGGTAACACAACAAATATTTTTTTCTCACTTAACAGGCCACAAAGACGCCTTCACGCCTGTGACACATCTCACCTCAAAGAGTGTCCACGTCAAAAGTCGCACTTTCACCACACATCTAATCTGAAATCACTGAATAACATTTTTACTAAGTCGGCAACAACGTCGAAACGCAACACTTACGAACACCAAGAAAACTACATCTTTCAAATAGACCCAGACTGCCAACAAGCTTTCACCACTTTTAAAGAGAGTTTAACCAGTAAACCAGTACTACACTTGTATCAAGTCGGCTTGCCATGCCGCCTTTATTGCGATGCATCCACCCAAGGGATCGCAGGCATATTCAAACAGGTACATCCAGACGGACAAGTACATCCTGTACAATATTTCAGCCGCGCCCTTAGAGCACATGAGAGAAACTACACCGTTTCCGAACTCGAGTTCCTAGCCATCGTCGAAAGTGTAGACAAATTCCGAATATACCTCACCGGTATAAAATTTACCATATACACAGATTACCAAGCTTTATAATGGCTTAAAACTATTTTAAAAAATCCGTCAGGACGACTCTTTAGATAAAGCCTGAGACTATCTACCTATAATTACAAAATCCACTACCTCAAAGGTAGCCAACAGTACGAAGCAGATTTACTATCACGAAACCCCTTTGTAGGATTTATCAGTGTTGATATTATTAAACAGCATCAACCAACAGCATCCCCATTCCACATTGATACAAACGGCTTATATACCATTACCCGAAAAGGTGTATCTAAAATAATAAATCCCGAAACCCTGCAACATACTCTCATGAACAAAGTTCACCAAGAATATAACCACCCAGGCATCTCTCAGATGACCCGCATAATTACTACCCAGTACTACTGGAAAGGTATCTCTAAATCTATAGAAAAATTTGTTAGGTCGTGTCACACCTGCCAAATCATTAAAAGACCCAAAGGAAAACCCTATGGTGCCCTCGGACAAATTCCACCACCTCAACAACCATTCGACTTAATCTCTATAGATACCATAGCTGGATTTTCGAAATATGGACACTCCAAGACATATCTACACGTAATAGTGGATCATTTAACGCGATATGCTTGGACCTTTCCATTGAAGTCCACTAGTACCTAAACGTACATTCAAACCCTCAAAACTGTACTACAACAAGGATCTCCAAAACGTCTGTTATCTGACAGAGCGCCCGCTTTTACCTCAGAAAAATTCCGTAAATTTCTAATAACACATGGTATACAACCCCTACTCACCACAAGCAATAACCCACAAGAAAACGGTTTAATAGAACGCTTAAATGCCACCATTATAGGCAAGCTCAGACTAGCTTATCTAGAAAATCCGAAAGCTTCCTAAACTCAACTAGTTAAGCGCGTCACTCAGACGTATAATAACACACCCCATTCTGTCACAAGTTTTCCACCCACCTACTTAATGTTCATTGTTGTCCCCCCTGATCTAAGAACTCTTCTTAACCCATACCCCGAAATAACTATAGCTCGAGAGATAGCACGCTCTCGTACCCAAAACAAGCATAAAAAAGATAAAGAAACATTTGATAAGCAGCACAGAACACCACATTTCGAAGTGAATGATCTTGTTTTGGTCAAAATTTATAGACATCCCGACACAAGTAAATTAGCACCCTATTTTACTGGACCATATACAATAATTGAAATAATCTCACCCAATGTTGTTCGAATAGATCGCCTCAATCAACCCCTCAATAGAGACAGTGACACTATACATGTCAATAAATTAAAGTATTGCACAGAGAATGTTCTGTACATTACACCTCCACAAACCCGATTTATTCAAAACCCACAGCGAATGTCTCAAGATGTATATCTCAGTGAATTCAATCATTTGACTCCTAGATATCTTCGAGACGCAACTATTCCGAATTATACCGCCTCAAACTTCCCAGCCATTCCTACATTTATATCCAGATTTATTTAATATCGATCGTTTTAAAACAAAGCTCAAGTAGCGACCAGAAAATTTCCCGTTAAATTCAAAAACCTATTCTACCTACATACTCTACAACAACCCATTTGGATCTGTATTACTAACTTAATTACTCTATTTCACACAATATAAAGATATCTTTGAACCCACCAGATCCAGACTAGAGGGGAAAGAATTTAACGCACGTGCGCCGCAGACAAGCCCCATATCTCCCCCTTCAAAAACAATACACATCACTGCCCATCGCACCCCGGTCGTAAAAATGTACATGGACACCGCTAGTTGACATACCAAAGGCCCCAGTGATGATAGACTAAACATCTCGAGACCACATTCTTGCGTCACTAAACCCATCGCCACACCTCCCCCTAACTCGCCTCCAGTAAATTAGGGCCGTGTCCCGCATTCCTTTTATTCCACACCTTTTACTACATTAGCAGTCGATATCTTGACCTAACTTTTAAAACTTTTAGATATTGGAATTTGAACATTCCACTACCAAACCTTCATCTAATCATTATGATAATCTTTAATTATATTCTATTTTTGTATAAAATATTTCATTTTTTTATTTTTACCTTTCAATTATATAATCAAAAATTTTTAATCCAACCTTATTTTAAAAAAAAATCAATTTTATTTTATTTTTCAAAATTTTATTTTAGTATTACAAAACATTTATTTGTTGTCAAAAATCACTTTAATTCTTCATTTTTATTACTTTTATATATTGTATGTTTGATTTTGTCCACTTAAACTTTATTCAACCACAATGATATTTCTAGATATTTATTCATTTTATATTTGTTTTTATACCTTTATATAATATCACCATGTTTATCTTTAACTATCAGGTATCCACAGCAATCATTTACAACAATCTATTTCTCTAACCACTTCAGTGTACTTTTCACTACTATCTTTCTCTCTGTCTCTCTCTCAGCCATTGCTTCACATCAACGTAGAAAAACGACAGCACTGCTTGACATTTTTTAAATTTCGTAATTACAACAAACTCTTTGAACACAGTTCCTCAGATTTAAAAATCCCAACTTCTGGCTTGAACACGTTTCAAAAGTTTATTTCAATCATCCGCATAGCACAATCACCAACGCATGCACAAAGCGTTCACAACTTTCAATTTTTTTAGCTCTAGCGGACCACAATCAACCTTTGATTTCAAGTCAAGTCAGATCACCTACTGTCGCTACAACAATTCTACTTATCGCATGGCTCTATTTCACCCCTTTCAATCATATCAATGAACAACCTTTTCTTCAACAACTTTTCAACCCAATAACCCACAAATGTGACAAAGCACTTTAACCCTTATACAAGATCACAAGTGAAACAATGCCTAGGAAGACGCTCAAGTCTATATCCTCGCTTTGCACCTGGACCAAGTATTTGGTTACATGTGAAATACTTACATTTGCTTATTATTTAACCCCTAACCCTTTCCAACGCCCGCCAATAATCTCTTAGAAAGTCAATTTTTTATAAATATTTTTATCAAACAAAGGTTTTATCTAAATTTCTCTTTTATAATGAATATCATAACTTTTAAATTAAACATAAGTTTTATTTTTATAATTTTCAGATATATCCAAACAAAACACCTTGTCATAGCTCTTTTAACCTCACAGTTTAAATTAATTAAAAGAAAATTTAATTACTTACCTGTGTTAGGGAGGCTTTACCAGTTTAAACCCGGATAAACCCTTTCACTCCAGGGCCCATCTATGGTAATTTAAACCAACAACCTTATATTATATAATACTTATAACAATATTGTCATGTTGTATATAGAAACACATCTATAAATCATTATACGCATGATTGACATGTGTCATGCGTCACCATATGTAATGTACTTTGTACAAAGCGAGGATGAATAAATAAACTATGTAATAGATTAATAGCTGAGTTAAAGCAAGATTGAGAAGAAGTTCAAAAACGTCTAAAATCGAGATAGAAATCCAACAACCCTAAAGAGGAATTTGGCAGACCGTTGCCATTAGGTCCAAAGGGTGTAGAATGTCGCAGACGTCTCACGCCCTTTGCACCCGCTCAAAGTCCATTCTCCCCCTCGGCAAAGATATATAAGGCCTCTGCCCTAGCCAAAAAGATAGTCACTTCACCATCAGCGTGAGCCCTCGTCGGTTGTACCCAGGTCCACCCTATCGACCATGTAGAACGGTAAGAACTCTTCTATCTCCATCTTGCTCTTAGCTCGACTCCTATCTGTTCACGAAACTTTCCTACTACAACTGTGTCTCTTCGTTTTTTGTGTGTGGACATTCCCAAGCTTTCCACTCTGCCTCGACCATGACTGCCTGTACTCTGTGAGAACTGTTAAAGGTCTTAAAAGGTGCAGAGAGGTACTGGAAAACTCTCCACGCCCTGACTGTCCCTCACGGTTGCTACAGGTTTGACCCTTGGTTATCACAGCTATAGCGAGAATCGACAGGATACCTCATCACATATATATATTTTTTATTTATTAAAAAGGCATATATTGGATCAAAATATAATTTATTTTACCAAAATGTTATAACACCTTGATAAAGGGTGGCGTTCAGCCAACTGAAATATTGGTAAAAAAAATGATATTTTGATCCAATATATGCCAATTTAATTAAAGATTTATTTATGGATTGCTCTATTTTCAAAAAAATAATATATATATATATATGTTTTAATATATTCCAATATATACCTATATCCCCATGTGTTATATAGTTTTAGTGTAACTGCCAATGTGACAGAAATAAAATTTCGAGTGATTGACAACAGGTCCGATAGAGGAAAAAGGTCCGAAAAATATGTCGGGTTCTCAGGTGTGCCCCCCTTTTGCTCAAACAGATTAGTCCGCTTTGAAACACGAGGATTGACAGGCCCCTCTCTACAGATCTGCCCTGACCGGCTTACTTGCTCTCTCGCCATCTCTGTGGTGACATCCAACATGCCTCGTCCTTTTGTGTAATCCCAATCACGCCTGAACCCACTCTAAACATTGTGGCCACCACGACTGCAACCAACATGACACACTAGAGTCATCCAACAGAACAACACAACTTCCTCAACAGTTTAAAGCCATTTTTAACCTTTACATACGAAATAGAAAATAATAGCTCTTTAGCATTCTTAGACATCAAGCTTACCTGAATAAATAGCAAAATAGAAACCAGTATATATAGAAAACCAACGCATACAGGCAAATATCTCAATTTTAATTCATTTGGCCCATTAATAATAAAATATCCGTTATAAAAACACTTTCTAAAATAATTTCTACCCACTGCTACTCAAATATTAAAAATATTAAATTTGAACAAAACATATTTTACAATGAGATGAAAAATAATGAATATCCTCCAGGTTTCATCAAGAAACATATATATAAGCCCACCAACAGTCCTACAAACAATAGTGAAGAATCGAATAAATACTGTGCACTGCCATACAATTATGACATTGAAAGAATAACAAGAATACTTAAAAATTACAATATCAAAACCCGATACAAAACCACAGCAAATATGAAAGAAATTCTACGCCATCCCAACACTAAACATAATAGCAATCATGAATTTAAATCAAATATAGTATATCGCATTCCATGCAAATCATGCCCAGCAACCTCCATAGGAGAAACCGGTAAAACTCTTGAAGAAAGAGTAAATCAACACAAAACAGCTTTTAAAAACCATAGCCCATTATCACTTCTAGTAGATCACGTACGCAAACAACCATATACCAAATTTTGAAAATACAGATATTATATACAACAACACTCAGGATAAACACTCAAGATTCTTTTTAGAAAGTTGGACCTCAATGAAAGATTACCAACAGTATTAATAGAAAAATTGACATCCCTCCGTTATATTTACAGTTCAAATCGATTTAAAATTATTTTCTTATACTTATTATGAATCATGTATATATAGTCTATTATTATTGATATTTGTGTGTATATTTTTTTAAATTTTAGCCCCAGAGTTGTAAATATTTTATATATCGTCGCGTGAAGGCATCGCGTGATCATCCAAAGCAGTTTAAAAACAAGAAACGCCCTGATGAAGTTAGGCGTACAGCCTATTGAAATATTGGCATTTTATATTAAATAAAATGTTTGTTTTATTTTAGATCCAAAATATGCCTTTTAATTAATATATATATTTTATAAAAAGAAAATGAAATTTTCTGCTTGATTTTTGATCATCTTGAGAATTATGCTATGGCAATGCAGTCGTGGTTAAAATCTTGAAACTATAATAATAAAAATGCGAATATTAGAAATAGGTTTAATTGAGCTTATGGAATAAAAGAAAACATCATTTTAGAAGGGTACTGCCTGGCTTAAGGCGAGTAGAACAAGGAAAACAAAATATTATTTACATAATGTACAAAAGATTTGAGCCGGCCATCGGGAAAGAACAACAACGAGTTTTTATAGGGAAAGCATAACCTCTGGCGGTCGGTTTAATAGAGTATTTGGATCTATGAAATATAATTTTAAATATAATAATATTTTAATATATATATATATATATGTGATATCTTGGGACCTCTGGGACCAGTGTTACCTGATGCTAGACGAACCTCGATGTCAACTCTACCGTGCAGTCGTGGTGGAAGGCGACACAGCTGGGCCAAAGGTGAAATAAACAAACAGAGATTCCACTAAAAGCGTCTGACGTCAAGAAGGAATGGGACGAGGAGAGAGAGAGATCTTAAGAGCAAGTGTTACCGTTGGAATCCAAGCGAAGACTGGCAATTCTAGGGCCTCGATTTAACACCACGACCTTGCTGCTTTCTAATTGGCTGACCTATTTAGGTGATTCTTTCCTAATTGGTGGGACTTTTTCACGTGGTAGTGGGCTATTGGTTGACCTACTTAGGTATTGTCTTCTGATTGGGCCGGGCTTATCTCTTTGACGGAAGAAATACGTCCGGTCTTGTTCCGGAAATTCGGGGCGTTACTCTTAGCTTTTATGGTTTCCGCGATATCAGATACGCCCTGTCCTGTCAGGAAGTATTGACTTGTAAATTATTTATAGTTGGGCTGGTTTTAAGCCTCTTTTGCTAGGCCTTGCTTCGACTTCTGTCCTAAACCTGATTTGTTTTAACCTTAACTTTCTCCTGTCTCTCTCCATTCCTTCTATATGTACAGTTGCAATACTTTATTAGATTCTTACGCGGTACAGATTGATGTTAGTTGAGGCTTTCTATGTGCAGTACATAAGGAGTTATATACAGTCATGGGGTGGAACATGTGGTAGTGGATATTTAGACTATTTACAACAATTCCATGGTCTTAAATCATCACAGATGGCCCCGGATGTGAGAGGGTTCATATGGAGGGATTTAAGAGAGCGGAATAGGAAGACTGTTATTAAGGAAGTAATTTTTTTAAAAATTAATTAAAGTGAGTTGGTATATAACATGGGGTTGATTTCTGTATATCCATAAGAGGTAATAAAGCATAAACAACTAATATTAAACATACAAGTAAAACAAAAATAGGAATAAAAGAATTAATAGAGAGCATATAATGACGATAGGTAAAAATAAAAATGATTTGATGGGAAAATCATGATCTCTTCGTGATGGGCGTTAGAAAGGGTTGAGGGGTTAGTTATTACTTGGTTGAGGCAATGTCACTTTGACTCAAGTCCCAAACCATTTAATGTGCACGGCGCGGAAAACCTAGGCCATGTTTCACATGTAAATTTAAGGACCGAATAAAGTTACAGTACCACAATCGAAAAGTAAGATAAGGGGATTGTTATGGGTTTTAGTAATTAGTCGTTAAGACGTACGCATGCAGGATAAATGAGGGCGTAGATCAGTGACCAGAAATCAAAGTTTTAATTAGAGTCGTCAGGGGCTTAGCGAGAAAAAGAGTAAAATAATAAAAAAAAAATGTGCCAGCGTGTGGCATGAGAGTGCCCTGGAATAAAAAAAAAATACAATTTGCACGTATCCAAGCCAGAAGTTGGGATAAGGTAAATCTGGGGGACGATGTGTCAAGATTGTTAATTACGAAATCAAAGTAGGTCAAGTCTAGCCTGCGAAGGAGTTAAAAGTTCCTGCGGAAAAGGAATGTTAGTAATTCTTACGAAGTAACCTTTAAAGTGGTTGTTTAAGAGGTTATTGAAGATTGCCCTGTTTTTAGATCGTGATTTTTAGTTTGATTATAAAAGAATATATCATTGAGATATGAAATTGCGAAAGTAAGGCTTTGCATATAGCGTTAAAGGATTTGAAAAATCGAAAATAGAATTGCGAAGTTAAATGCAAAGTAATCTTTAAAAAAAAGTAAAAATAGTGATGATATGATACAAAGATTAACACACTACAGCAGTATATAAGGGGTAATAGAAAGTGAAAATATTAAATGAAAAAAAAAATAATGAGCAATAATATACTCGATAGCATTGACATGGTAGCGGAAGGTGAAACAATGTAAATAACATCTAATTTATAAAGTGAGAAAAAATATAAAATGATAAATGCAAATTAGTGATATAAACATGAAATATAAACTTGAGATTATTAGATATGATATGAAAGATAAAATATAAAGTTGATTATAAAATAGAGTCATAAAGCAAAAGTAAATAAGTTTTGGTAAAGAAAAATAAAAAAAAAGACAATAATCTAAACTAATTGGTTGACGTAAAAAAAACAATTATAAGAGCTATATAATGATTATATAAAGGATATTAAAATGAAAAATTTTTAAAAAATGTTCATCGAGAAGGAAGAGCAAGTAAGATTATATATAGAAATTATATATCGTGAAAGAATGGAAAGTTGTAGGCCAAACGTAATGTTCCTCTTTTTTTTTTTTTTAGGATGGGTAGAGAGAGCTTTAAATTGTCCTCGATTGATATCTTTGGTCTTGTTGGCCTAAGTTTTTCTAACTTATCGAATTTGTTTTATGTTTGACGCGACTCGTGGATCACATTGTTTCCAGCTGTGAAACTAACTGAGTCCTAATGTTGTCGATTTTTTTTTTTTAAACTTATGTGGGTGTGTGTGATTTTTGTAGGTAAAGTGTTGTCTTTGGCACGCACTAATATTTAATTTAATAGGTGGCGAAAGTTCATTAGAGAACACGGGGTGGCGACGGATGTAACAAGATGTCGGCTGTTTGTTTGCTCGGGGGGGCGAGGGGGAGCGAAGCTATTTTTAATGCGATTCCGGATGTAGGTCAGGGAGGCCTTTTGCGAGGCTGCTTGCTTTCTTTCAACTTATTGGAAGTTAATTCGAACTACGTTCGGAGATATTATTTCTAAAATTGTAAACACAAAAGCGTTTTGATTTGTCACGTTTGGTGACAAGCGTTATGGGATTGACATAGGGAGATACAGAGGTTGAATTATTCCGTGTGTTCAAGCATTTGTTAGATTTGTGTTTGTATTTCGAAAATTCGGATATTGTATCTGTGAATATTAAATCGAATGGTTTTTTGCGGACTTAGTAAAAATGTTATTCATGGATATCGGGTTAGAATTGAATGAAATTGCGACTATCGACGTGGACAATGTGTGGTTAAATAAATGTGTCACAGGCGTGGTGAAGGCGTCTTTGGCCTGAAAATTGAAAGAGTTTAGTGGTGTGGCGCTGTGACACGAAGCGAAAAAATTGTAAATGAAAAGGTGTCGCGTGAAGTCTCTGTTTTGTACAAATTCTAACCTGTTTTACTAAGAATAACAAATTTACTAAAGTCATGGGTGCTGGTTGTACGAACATATCGATAATTTTTATATTGCTAGTGGATATGACACGTTTAATGTGAGAGAGAAAAAAAAAGATTGTGTGTGTTTAGTAGGGCGACGTGTTGCAGCTTGTGTAGCTCGAAATTGGATTTGGGTGTTAAGTCGCGCATTAAAAATTGTCGTCAATTGGAAAAAGTGATGTGAGAGGGTGTTGTTTATTTTGTTGAGAGTGATTTGTCGATATTTAACTATGCGTGTAAAAGGAAGGAGTGTAGTTATGTGGGAATTTAACGATTGGAATAGTTTTGGAAGGCTGTGATTTAAGTTACTTCTGTCCAAAGATATGAAAGAAAAGGACATAGGGGCGTTGAAAATGGGATTAGAAACATTATAATAAAACCAAAATAAGAGTGTTGGAGTTCACCACGTGTGAGCAACTCGTTCCAGGAGGGGAAAATTTAGAAAATGGGACAGTTGTATTAACCTGTCCATGGGACACGTGTTGCTTGCACGAGGTGAATTTGTACAAGGTAGTTGGTAGAGTTACATTATCTTGATACAGGAGTAGCTGAGAACAGTTTATAATTAGTAGAAATCGTTTCATGGAATTAAGGAATAACATGATAAAAGGCAAGGGTGTATCGATGATATGGAATTTTAGATTCTGCGTTATATTACCTATTTTTAAGATCAAAAAGATATAATCTATGGTGAAAATATTGTTAGCTATGGCATTAATAGTTAAGTTAAATGGATGGACAGGTATTTTTCTTTTACAAACTGATTTCTATTATTTTAAAAGTATTCTGCCTAATTATAGCGATAGATGCTTCTGTATCAAGTAGTAGAGGTAGGTTTACATTATTGGACAGCGTGTTCAGCTCGAACGAGCAATAGTTCAACAAAAATTGTAGAAGTAGGAACCTACTGTTGTGTCTTGTATGTCGGGACAGTCCTGGTCTGGTGCCATAGTTGGAGGTTTCTTGGGACAGTCAGAGTTCATTGTTTGCGCTGGGCTCGTGGTTTAGAGATGGTCGGGGGAGCAGGTAACATACGCTCGCGTGTTGGTAACTCGGAGGGGTGCTTGCAGGAGGTCTGGTGGCTTTCTCAGGCTTGTAGAGTATTGTAGTTGGTACCGATCTGCTTGGGCGTCGTAGTTGGTGAAGAAGCTCTGCGCCTCGTACGAACCATTGTAGCGATTCCACCTCTCGCGATGTCCGGTCACGGCAGAAAGCTGATGTAGCGTCGTCGTCAACCTCCCTAGGACATCTGACACCAGCGGCGGGGGTGTGACGTCTTCCTGGCTGGGGACAATTTCCTGCGTCCTACCGAGAGTGTTTTCTTTCTTCGGAAAAGTGGGGCTTCCGCCACTTTCGGAGTCGGGATCGGACTCCATTGGTTCCTTTGGATTCTCCTCTCTTCCCTGTTCCATCTTTCTGTACAGACAGTGGTCTATTTGCTTACTTGTACCTTGGCGTCCACTATCCTGTCGACTCTTCGTTTCGGGGGAGTCTGTGATATCTTGGGACCTCTGGGACCAGTGTTACCTGATGCTAGACGAACCTCGATGTCAACTCTACCGTGCAGTCGTGGTGGAAGGCGACACAGCTGGGCCAAAGGTGAAATAAACAAACAGAGATTCCACTAAAAGCGTCTGACGTCAAGAAGGAATGGGACGAGGAGAGAGAGAGATCTTAAGAGCAAGTGTTACCGTTGGAATCCAAGCGAAGACTGGCAATTCTAGGGCCTCGATTTAACACCACGACCTTGCTGCTTTCTAATTGGCTGACCTATTTAGGTGATTCTTTCCTAATTGGTGGGACTTTTTCACGTGGTAGTGGGCTATTGGTTGACCTACTTAGGTATTGTCTTCTGATTGGGCCGGGCTTATCTCTTTGACGGAAGAAATACGTCCGGTCTTGTTCCGGAAATTCGGGGCGTTACTCTTAGCTTTTATGGTTTCCGCGATATCAGATACGCCCTGTCCTGTCAGGAAGTATTGACTTGTAAATTATTTATAGTTGGGCTGGTTTTAAGCCTCTTTTGCTAGGCCTTGCTTCGACTTCTGTCCTAAACCTGATTTGTTTTAACCTTAACTTTCTCCTGTCTCTCTCCATTCCTTCTATCTGTACAGTTGCAATACTTTATTAGATTCTTACGCGGTACAGATTGATGTTAGTTGAGGCTTTCTATGTGCAGTACATAAGGAGTTATATACAGTCATGGGGTGGAACATGTGGTAGTGGATATTTAGACTATTTACAACAATTCCATGGTCTTAAATCATCACATATATATATATATATTATATTTTATTTTTCCGTTCGCCATTACTCTTCATATTTTTCACCCTTTCATACTTCATCCTTGAAGTTAGAAATAGTCGTAATTTTCTTTAAAATAAATTTCGATTTTTGTTTAAAAGAAACATTCGCGGTATAATTGAATTTTTCGTTTTACAATCATCAGCCGCGTTATATTGTATTTTAAATATATATATATATATATATATATGAGAAAACAATAGAAAAAAATAAAAGATAAGTGGGTCAGGTGTTGATATTAAAAATAAAGAAGGCATCTCCTGATCACGAGCACATGTGCTTTTTAGATATATATATATAACAGCCCGAAACGCGTTCGTGGTGGACTTTTCTTGATTTATCAAGAAATTGGGTTGGCCAAATATCACGGAACAAGTTAAATAAACATTTAGTTTATTTTTGTTCCAATAGATGGCGCTCTGCCATCTAGAAATGATCATGTAAGCTTGGTCAGGATATGCCATTTTTATTTTTGATATATATATATATGAAAAAATAGTACAAATGTAACATTGTACTGGGATAAGGTGCATAAATTAAGAGAAAGGCATCTCCTTATCGTGCAACTGAAAGTTGCAGATGGCTGGCGCCATCTATCGGAATAAATATCAACTATTCTCGTTGATTTTTAATTATTCCAGAATTGGCCAAATACCCATTCTTGATTAATCAAGAAAAGCTAACCACGGACGCGTTTCGGGCTGTTGGCCCTCATCAGCGTGGTGCAAGCTGTACCTCAACGACCAAAAAATTCGTCATTAAGGCATCCTGAAAAATCATGAAACGGGTAGTTAAGGCCAGAATTGCGTGAGGACGCTACACAATGTGAAAAAATAGTACAAATGTAACATTGTACTGGGATAAGGTGCATAAATTAAGAGAAAGGCATCTCCTTATCGTGCAACTGAAAGTTGCAGATGGCTGGCGCCATCTATCGGAATAAATATCATCTATTCTCGTTGATTTTTAATTATTCCAGAATTGGCCAAATACCCATTCTTGATTAATCAAGAAAAGCTAACCACGGACGCGTTTCGGGCTGTTGGCCCTCATCAGCGTGGTGCAAGCTGTACCTCAACGACCAAAAAATTCGTCATTAAGGCCTCCTGAAAAATCATGAAACGGGTAGTTAAGGCCAGAATTGCGTGAGGACGCTACACAATGTGAAAAAATAGTACAAATGTAACATTGTACTGGGATAAGGTGCATAAATTAAGAGAAAGGCATCTCCTTATCGTGCAACTGAAAGTTGCAGATGGCTGGCGCCATCTATCGGAATAAATATCAACTATTCTCGTTGATTTTTAATTATTCCAGAATTGGCCAAATACCCATTCTTGATTAATCAAGAAAAGCTAACCACGGACGCGTTTCGGGCTGTTGGCCCTCATCAGCGTGGTGCAAGCTGTACCTCAACGACCAAAAAATTCGTCATTAAGGCATCCTGAAAAATCCTGAAACGGGTAGTTAAGGCCAGAATTGCGTGAGGACGCTACACAATGTGAAAAAATAGTACAAATGTAACATTGTACTGGGATAAGGTGCATAAATTAAGAGAAAGGCATCTCCTTATCGTGCAACTGAAAGTTGCAGATGGCTGGCGCCATACGATAAGGAGATGCCTTTCTCTTAATTTATGCACCTTATCCCAGTACAATGTTACATTTGTACTATTTTTTCACATTGTGTAGCGTCCTCACGCAATTCTGGCCTTAACTACCCGTTTCATGATTTTTCAGGATGCCTTAATGACGAATTTTTTGGTCGTTGAGGTACAGCTTGCACCACGCTGATGAGGGCCAACAGCCCGAAACGCGTCCGTGGTTAGCTTTTCTTGATTAATCAAGAATGGGTATTTGGCCAATTCTGGAATAATTAAAAATCAACGAGAATAGTTGATATTTATTCCGATAGATGGCGCCAGCCATCTGCAACTTTCAGTTGCACGATAAGGAGATGCCTTTCTCTTAATTTATGCACCTTATCCCAGTACAATGTTACATTTGTACTATTTTTTCACATTGTGTAGCGTCCTCACGCAATTCTGGCCTTAACTACCCGTTTCATGATTTTTCAGGATGCCTTAATGACGAATTTTTTGGTCGTTGAGGTACAGCTTGCACCACGCTGATGAGGGCCAACAGCCCGAAACGCGTCCGTGGTTAGCTTTTCTTGATTAATCAAGAATGGGTATTTGGCCAATTCTGGAATAATTAAAAATCAACGAGAATAGTTGATATTTATTCCGATAGATGGCGCCAGCCATCTGCAACTTTCAGTTGCACGATAAGGAGATGCCTTTCTCTTAATTTATGCACCTTATCCCAGTACAATGTTACATATGTACTATTTTTTCACATTGTGTAGCGTCCTCACGCAATTCTGGCCTTAACTACCCGTTTCATGATTTTTCAGGATGCCTTAATGACGAATTTTTTGGTCGTTGAGGTACAGCTTGCACCACGCTGATGAGGGCCAACAGCCCGAAACGCGTCCGTGGTTAGCTTTTCTTGATTAATCAAGAATGGGTATTTGGCCAATTCTGGAATAATTAAAAATCAACGAGAATAGTTGATATTTATTCCGATAGATGGCGCCAGCCATCTGCAACTTTCAGTTGCACGATAAGGAGATGCCTTTCTCTTAATATATATATATATATAAGAATAAAAAAATTTGGAACAGAAGAATAAAGTAAATATAATAAAAAAAGAAATACAGATTTTTAATATGACATTGAGTCAGAACAGCAAGGTAATTCTGTATCGAATAATACCGTTAAGAGAATTTCAAAATTTGTAAATTTGTTGTTTAATTTAAACATATGAGGTTTGTTTTATATATGAAATAAATAAGTAGATAGCAAAAAGAAAAAAAAAGAACTCCACAAAACTTCGGCCGTTACGCGTCATAGGCTGGGTAGAAAAATGTTTTTTCATTTGCAAAAGAAAAGGGCATGTCAAGAAAGACTTGATTTAACTATAATAACAAATGAAAAGTAGAAGTAATACAAGAAACAATAATAATGCACAGCCAAGCCACCTATCCAAGAAGAAGAAGAAAAAATAACAGAAACCATCACTAGCTTAGTGAAGGGACTTCACCTCGGACTATGCTCTACGTGCAAGTAAAAGCGAGGAACATCTGACGATCCAGAACGTATGAATAATTACTTCTGCATGTATAGGCCATATTATCTATCGTGATGAATGGATTGAGAATTTGGCGGAGGAGAGAAGGAGCATTCAAATGGCAGAAGAAGGAAGACACAGAGAATCTGCCTCAAAGGGATCAATCCGAACTACGGTTACAAGGTAAGGACAACCTTAACAATGCCATAGCCCTGCATGATGTCCTTCATGTACCACGCCTAAAGGGAAATCCTATGCCAATTCTAAGCATGGTGAGAAAGGAGAACTCTAAACTTTTGAATTCCAAAGGAGTATATACTCTTTTAATGACGAACTAATTGGAACAGGCTACTTTTATGGCAACATGTACACATTGAACTCGTCATGCCTATCTAAAGCAACTTATGTTACAAATGAACATTGCTTAATTACAAAGGACAAATCTCGAATTGCGTGGCACCGAAGGTTGGGACATCCTAGTGACAACAAACTAGACCTGATTGTAAAGAACAATCTTCTAAAAGGCTTGGCCACTATAACTGGTACCCTTGATCAATGTGATGCTTGCTCTTTAAGAAAAATTACCAAATCAGCTTATGTTCACACAGATGGCAACCGCGAAAACTATTTCTTTTAAGCCATTTATGTTGATATCGGTGGTACAATGAGAAGAAACTCTTTTGGCGGTAGTAAATATTTCTTGACCGTCGTAGATGAATTATCAAAGAGAATATTTGTAGAATTTCTCAAGAAAAAAATTTAAACACCAGCAGTTTCGAAGAGGTTCATAGTCAAGAGAGAGAATGATCTTAACTCTAGGCTGAAAATATTAAAGTCAGACAATGAAACTGAATTTACCAATAGAAACCTCGGTAAATTCTTGGGGTCCGAAGGTATTAAGCATGAACGAACTGCACCATATACCAGGTATATTAGTATGAAACGCGAAAATGACTGCCAGAGGGCGCTGTGCAACTTTATTTGAGCCGACGGTGGCGCTGTTGAAGGCATTTTGTTTTTTGACTCACGTGGCATCAGCATGCGTGGAGTTTTAGAAAAATTCAAATCGTGGAAAATTTCTGGAGCCCATGGAAAATGGTGATTTCCGAGCCAAAAAGTGCCCATTTGCGGGAAGTTTTGTTGTTCGCCTTCAACTGGAAGAAAAGTGCCACTGAAGCCCACCGAATGCTCGAGAAAGTTCACGGCGACCACGTTCTGAGCAAATCACAGTGTTACAGGTGGTTTAAAAAATTCCAAAGTGGCGATTTCGAACTTGATAATGAACCACGTGGAAAACCGCACCAAAAGTTCGAGGAAGCTGAACTGCAAGCTTTGTTGGATAACGACAGTATTCAAACGCAGGAGAAACTCGCGAAACAGCTCCAGGTGTTTCAAGGTTCTGTTTCCATACGTTTAAACAGCCTCAGAATGACCCAAAAGCTTTCCAGATAGGTCCCCCACGACTTGAGCGAAAGGCAGCAAGAACGACGTCTGGTAACCTGCGAAGGGCTGCTCGCCAGGCCTGAAAAGAAGTCATTTTTGCACCGAATCGTAGCTTCCGATGAGTAATCGAACCACTTCAGCAATCCTATGCGCCAAAAGTAGTGGGGCCTGCTCGGCCAATTTCCAAAACGGAAGCCCAGGCCCAATCGCTTAGGAAAAAAGACAATGCTTTGCGTATGGTGGGACCAGACCGGCGTAGTATATTTCAAGCTCCTGAAACCTGGCGAAACGGTCAATACTAGTCGCTACGAACAACAAATGCACAGTTTGAGAGAGGCATTGAATGAAAAAAGACCGGAATTGCGTGAAAAGCACAACAAGCTGATACTGCAGCATGACAACGCTCCAGCCCACAACGCTACAGTGGTCAAAAACACCATAAAAGACTTGGGCTGGGAACTCTTACCCCACCCGCCGTACTAACCAGACTTAGCGCCGTCGGACTACCACCTTTTCACATCTTTAGGACACGCCCTAAAAGACCAGGAATTTTCGAACTCAGACATACTCCGAAAATGGCTTGTTGACTGGTTCGACTCAAAAGGAATAGAATTTTTCAGACAAGGAATTCGAAAATTGCCTTAAAGGTGGTCCGAGTGTATAGCTAATCGGGGTAATTACTTTGAATAAAAAAATCTTTTGTTGTATGGAATTGGTGAACTTTTGAATTCACTGAAAATTTTCGCGTTTCATACTAATAGACCTGGTATATCAACAAACAATGGAAGAAGAAAGAAAAACACATTAACTTTATTTGACAATTAAAATAATTTTATTGACATCTTGTCAATACATGCAAAGTGCACAGTCTGCACTATTTAAAAAAAATAAAATTATATATATATATATTATATAATCTAAAAATGCAAATATTTTATTTCATTTTAAAAACATATATTTTATTTTTCATTCATTGACTGTTATACATTTTTGACCATATATTCAAAATAATAGCACTTTTAATTATTGTTGTTGTAAATATGTAAAGTGAACCCTACCTTTTCTAATGAAAATCACGAATATAGAATTCATTTTCTAAATTTTATATTACTGTGATATAAATAATTTTATGTATATTTTTACTTCAAGAGATTCAAAATAAAAATCTGCTTGAAAGGTAAATAATTATCTTCACTTTTCCACGACTGCACCTCTTTTCAACAATCAAACACACAAAAAATTTCTAATCTATAACATAAGTCGACAGGATTTACCTAATTTTTATTAAATTTTCTATCAATTTATCTGAAACTTGTAACAAAATGGCTAAAGCAAAAAAATAAAAAGATGCTGAATTTACATACCAAGCGATGCCAGCATTTGTAAAATATCATAATAGCCATTTTTATTTTCAATTTTAACTTTTTGAAAATCTTTTTCACAGGGGGGAAATATTATATAATCTAAAAATGCAAATATTTTATTTCATTTTAAAAACATATATTTTATTTTTCATTCATTGACTGTTATACATTTTTGACCATATATTCAAAATAATAGCACTTTTAATTTTTGTTGTTGTAAATATGTAAAGTGAACCCTACCTTTTCTAATGAAAATCACGAATATAGAATTCATTTTCTAAATTTTATATTACTGTGATATAAATAATTTTATGTATATTTTTACTTCAAGAGATTCAAAATAAAAATCTGCTTGAAAGGTAAATAATTATCTTCACTTTTCCACGACTGCACCTCTTTTCAACAATCAAACACACAAAAAATTTCTAATCTATAACATATATATATATATGCATCATAAATATATTTATTTTGTCCTACCGGGAGAATCCTGTATGGCACGTGTGCCCAATAAAGGCTTTTTTTGTTGTATATATATGCATCATACTATGTACAAAGAACATGGCGCCTCTGCCAGCGCTGCAGAGTTTGGTGGAGAATCGCCAGCGGGTCTCCAGCGACACCACGCATTTCGCGATCTACGAAGAATACGTAGATCGCGTACTTCGCCGTTGAGGAGATGGTGATGGTGTGGTGCTCGACACCAACTGGAAAGATCCAGGACTGCAGGTCCGGCGGTCGGTCGATGATGGAGAACGCCTCTCGAATGACAGGGCGAACAACGCTGCAGGACCAGTAGCGGTGGGCCAACGATAGGTCGATGGAGCCGTAGGCGATGCAGACAGACTGACTCAACGCCAGGTGCTCCAGATGGGGCAGGGCGTGCAGGACCAGTCGCATTGCGATGTACGCCACATGGCACCCGAAGGAGCAGCCACGGAGATGAGAAGGCACACCGGAGGAGGTCATGTCGACCATAAGCGCCCAGCGCAGGAGATACTGTGAGGTTGGAACGGCGGCCAGGCGGGGATGCTCCAGCATGCGTCGCGCCGATGGAAGAGCGGAAAGAGATAACAATTCCTTGTTGGATAAAGCCCGAACACTTCTGGAAGACTCAATTTACCCTACCCTTCTGGGCAGGAGCAGTGAATTTAGCGGCCTATCTGTACAATCTAACTCCTACTGCCAATGGTCCGTCCACTATTCCCATGGAAAAGTGAAAAGACAAAAATCTATCCGTTTCTCACGTAATAAGATTAGGTTGTGAGGTCTTCTATAAACTCGAGCATCATCGAAGACATAAACTAGAAGCTAAATCTAAAAGGGGAATGAATATTCGTAGGATATTCAAGATGCAGAAGAGCTTACCGAGTATTTGATATCACAGCGAGTCATTCTTGAAACCGCAGAAGTTCACTTCAGAGAGAGCAATAATGTCGTCTCTAAGAATAACACCAAAATGATACCAATGCGGACAATGACACTGTTAGCATTTTTATAAGTTGTTTTTTTAATAGATTAATATATTTATATTTTGACCAGATGACCGGACGACTTTACATGTATATATTTGGTTTTAAATGATGTAGATGAGTTAGTTAGTTAGAAAAGGAAATTAAAAGTGTTAATTTTCTTAGAAGTGTTGGTGTTTACTCTGCTCGATTGTAGAATAGGAAAGTCTTAGCTCCTAACAGACACATATTTTTTTTATAAAGGACTAGCGAATGTTCCCAGTTTCGCCCGGTTTTTACCCGAGTAAAAGTTTGCCTAACGGACATTTGTTAAAACGATTCTAGCAAACATCCGATCCCTACTGAATTTATACTTGTCAAGATAACTAAATGAAAATCGGAAGCTATTATAGACGCGTATGATTCTTTTAAAAATTAAACAATCTCTACTGCCCTCACTTCACCACTAATGAGCCAGGCCCTCCCATTATTTTTTCCATTGCAGTAAGGGCAGTACAAATTGTTTAATTTTTAAAAGAATCATACGCGTCTATAACACTGGTCTACACTGAAAAATATGTTTTTGATAATGCATCAGTTTCTGATTTAATTTGAGGTGCTGATCACGAATATAATGTTAGTTTTTATGTATCTCATCATTTTTAGAGATATAATATAAACATATTTAGGCCACAATGTGGTACATCAGTCCAAATAAGCGGTACGAAAAACATTTGAACGCAAATAAAAACTGAGAACGTCATATAAAAGGTACTTTATTTACTGTAGTATAAAAAAACGGAATCTATAAAAAAGTAAAATGCCACAGTCAATCCTTCATGAATTTCAACCTTTTTGATTTTCTCTTATAAGTGTATTCCGGCAGGTCGCGGGACAGATTCCAGCAGTAATCTGCCATCATGTGGCAGTCCCAGACACCTTGATATCTCTCTTCCATCACTTTTATGTCTTGACGGAATCGCTCGCCTTATTCATCACTATAGGCACAGAGATTAGCAGGGAATTTGTCCAGGTGACTATGCAAGTAGTGAACCTTAATACTCATATTTACACCCAAAGCTTCATAGCTTTTAAGCATATTTTGGACAAGCTCTTTGTAATTATCGTCTCTTCTATTACCTAAAAATCCACGTACTACAGCCTCAAAGCCTGACCATGCTGCTTCTTCAATTCAATTCGTGGTTAAAGAACATGTTTTTTCATTCAGGAGCCTCTTGATTTGAGGTCTTTCAAAAACTCCTTCTTTTATCTTTTCTAGGCTAATATCTGAAATAAAAACGACATATATTTTTGAATCATTCTCCATCTTTATCTAGAGCCTTTAAAAACTGCATACATAAACCTAGCTTTATATGTAATGGTGGTAGAATGATTTTTCCCCGAGACATCAATGGTTTGCTATAATCACATTAGCTTTTCATACTGTAAGTTCATCTCGAAAAGGCCATTTGTCTGTTTTTCCACTCATCAAGTATGGGAACTGACACCTAGACCTAAAAACACTTTAGTTGTTAAAAGAAAATGGGTGTTTAAACTGTCTGAAGACAAGAAAAACAAAATCAAAGTTTATAGAGCTAGGCTTGTTGTAACGGGATGCAACCAAATGCCTGTAAAAATTGTAGCGAAAGTTTCAGCCCCGTAATCAAAATAGCCACTCTCAGGACTATTTTGTCATTGTCAGCAATAAAGAAATCAATTATCAAAATTTGTGATGTGAAAGCAGAAAATAAAAATGGAAACATTGAGAACACAATATGCATGGAGCAACCTGCTGGATTCATTCGTGACAAAAAAAAGCTTGCATACTCAACAAAAGTATTTTAGTTCACCTCAATATGGAAGATCATGGTGCGAAATATTCAGTCAAGTATTTTATGACATTGGACTCAAAAAAGCTTAAATCTGATCCTTATGTATTAAAATGGAAAAATACTTTTATATAGGGATATAAGTTAATGATATTTTCTCTATCTCTGATTCTGATAATATCGCAACTACCTTCATCAATAAACTGAAAGACAATCTGGAAATAAAAGATGTAACGGATAAAGGCAAGTTCTTGGGAATCAAAATTATACAGGATAAGGAGGGAATTCCATTACAGAAAGGTCACTGCGTAAAACAAATTTGAAGAAAGATGGAATGGAACACCAGGTTCTAGAGAAATCAACTTTCAATAATTTACAATATCTTATATTACCATTTCCTCAATGGTAGCAATTTTTGGCTCTCAAGAGGAGCCTAATACCCGCTGTATCTTCTCGCGGACAATTCGCCTAATTAAGAAAGGCAAATCTGATCTGTTATCATGGTCACTGAGGGAGGCCACGTTTGGCAAGAGCTCGTATCTAGTGGGGGTCACTCGCCGTCGGTGAAGTGCTTCAATACGGCCACATTCATTTATGAATTTTTCAGTGCTCTGCACATCCCTTGGAAGAATCTCCTGATACAGCTCCTCCGCTATCCCCTTCATGAGGTGAGAGATTTTTTCTTCCTCTTCCATTTGGGAATTCTACTCTTTGCAGAGGCGCAGAACATCTTGAATATATAATTAAATACTTTCATTTTAAATAATGTCCTGGAGCATCATTTTTTTTTCAAAACAGCATTTTGTTGGGAAGTAAACTCACCCCAGGTATGAATTCCCTCTTCATTATTTTCATACCATTTGAGAGATGTTCCACTCAGGTAGAAGTACACGTTGGTCAGGCAGAGTTTCATCCCAATTATTGTGCCTTGTTACGCATTTGTAGTCTTTATGCCAACTCCAGAGGTCTTTCCCACCCTCCCCATAGAAATGGAGGGATTCCTAGGCAGATGCTGGACAAAAATGCTTCATGCCTGCTCACTGCTTCGGTCTTCACACTCATTGTGTTTTCTTCTGGTTCAGAATTAATTTTCCTTTTATTTCTAAATGGGCATCGGTCCAGCTTCTCCACCAGTTGTAACGTAGAAAATATGTCGTTAGATATTTTTAGAATTGAAATTATTTAATAATGACGTCTTTACGTCTAGACAATAATTATATATATGTCGAATCCTGTCGACTTTATGTCGAATCCTGTCGACTTTCTTCTTAGCTGTGGTATTTCGGTGGTCTGGTCTGTTGTATTGAGTCGTGGGGAAAGATGATGATTGCGCAGTCGTGATGGTGGTGAGTGGTAAAGCACACAGAGACGAATCACAGAGGAAACCGAGGCATCAGAGAGAGGGAATGCAGAGACCAGGTGGAGGCCGGCGGGCCATCCACTTACTAACGAGCTGTCTGCTACTGCTGTCTGCTATCTGGCATCTAATGAACTGACTGCTGAGAGAGAAAATAAGGATAACCCGGGCCCCTGGAGCGCAAGAAACGCCAACTGCCCGGGCTGTCCAGCTAACTAGTAGAGACCAGTTACTCTAGATTATCTTTACATAGAGCCAATTGCAGAGCCGAACCAGCTGGTCAGGAAGTTCCATGCCTGCAGAGAACCCGAGAGTCCAGCCAACGAGACTGGGTCGAAGGAGGTCTTCCCAAGCAGCAGGGCTGTCTGCATTCTGTGTCGCATGAAAGCAGGGCATCTAAATAGAAGGTGGTCCACAGTCTGTTGTTCCTCCATACAATGTGGGCAAGATGGTTCTTCCCCAGGATGCCAGAGAACCAGGTCTGCCCGAACATGGCCATGTCCTGTAAGTAAGGTGGTGGTGACTTCTCCAGGACAGACCTTAGGGAGGAATTGGAGCAGCCGGTCTGGAGTATGTGCTATTATCCTCAGGTGTTTGTTGGAGCGGTCCCGGCAATAAACCTCCGTCCAGGCGTCTAAGGCTGCCGCGCGCGAGTGGTTACGGGCCAGGCTTCTAGGCAGGATGGAAAATGATGGCTCTAAGGTCGAAACGGCCGCGTTCTTCGCAGCTCTGTCTGCTCTTTCGTTTCCGTCGATGCCGCAGTGTCCCGGCACCCAACACAGATTTACATTTTGGTTGTTGTTCAGTGCGAGAATAATCTCAGCTACTAATGTCGATCGAACTGGACCTGACGTACATATGGCTGACAGAGCTGATTTGCAGTCCGACGCGATAGTGATCTCCTCTCTAGAATAATCTTCCTCCACCAGACGGACCGCCCAGCGTATTGCCAGAAGTTCAGCCTGGAAGGATGTGCAGTCTGGATGGAGCCGTAAGAGAACGGGCTGCTGATCTTCTGATGAGGAAAAAATTGCAGCGCCCACCCCAGCCTCATTTTTTGATCCGTCTGTAAATATTATGGGAGTGGTTATCTCCTCGATGTTTAGACTGAAAGACGATTGACATCTATCCGGAGGGTATGGCAAAGAAGCAGGGCCTGGTCCAGATTCAAAATTTACTTCATTGATTTCTTTTAGGAACGCCGTACGAGACCTAACAATAATATCGAGAGGAGGGCTGCCGGTGATGGAGATGGCTGAGACTGTTGGTGTGCAAGGACCTCCTCTCACAACACGTTTCGCAAAGTTGTAGTGAAGGCTCCTAAGCTGCCTAATGCCCTCGCTGGAGAGAGCACGACGTCCCCATGCTGACGCTAAGTAAAGGAAGGCAGGTACCACCACCGCGTCGAAAATCCTAGTTCCAGCTGAAAAGGAAATTCCAAATTTACCCTGTATGGAGTTGGTGAGTCGTGGGATTATTGATCTGCATCTACGGGTGATCTTGCGTAGGTGGGCGACAAATCCGCGGGTCTGGTCAAATTCTACTCCTAAGATTGTGATGGTCTTCTTGATGTTTAAAGGTTGACCAAGGATTTTAAGCCCTGTCTCGGATTTAGGGTGGACATTACGCCATTGGAACAGGCAAGCTTGAGTCTTCCTGGGGTTTATATTAAGACCATTCATCGTGCACCAAGATGTCAACCTCTCCAAGAAGTTGCTAGTGGCAGAGACCGGCAGGCGACCACGAACCTGAATCATAAGGGTGAAGTCGTCCGCGTAAGCTATTAATCGGCTCTCTTTGATGGAGGGAATGGTGAAGATGGTCCGAGCAACTATGTTCCACGGGAACGGACTTAGCGCTGAACCCTGGGGAGTGCCGAGCTGGGAGGACGTACATTCTGTTGCTGTCCAAGCTGAATAAGAAACCCTCCGGTCTTCCAAAAAGCTTTTTACTAAGCCTGTAATATATTCTGGACAATTTAGACGTGCAAAATTTTGAATGATTGCCGGCCTCCAAACAGTGTCGAAGGCCTTACTGATGTCCAAGCTGATGACAAGAGTTTTCCTCCAGTGAGCTTGTCTTTCTTCAATGAATTGAGTGATACTTGCCAGTGCATCTTCCGCTGAACGACCATTTACAAAACCGTATTGATCTTCAAAGAACCATCCGTGACGATCCGCGAGCCACTGAAGTCTGGCCAGGATACATCTCTCAAAGACTTTGGCCATACTGTTCAATAAAGTAATAGGTCTGTATTTCTCCAGCTGACTAGTGGCTGAATTGGAGGGTTTAGGCAGAAGTATGAGGCGGCCTTTTTCCATGGACGGGGGAAGTGGCCTATACGAAGGCATTCGGTGAACAATTCGGCCAGCAGGAATTGCAAGGAAGGGCCGCCCAGGTCTAGGCATTTTGAACCAAGACCGTCGGGGCCCGGGGCTTTCCTTTTTCCACAGCGATGAATGGCTCGCAAAACTTCCCAGGATTTGAATTCAGGTTCGTCTGAGTGCGCAGAAATTGCATTCCTTTGCGGGTGAGGTCTGGTGTCAGGTAGGAAAAAGTGATTTAACACGGCCTGGCAAGTCTCATGAGGATTGTAAGGAGAGCCGTTATCATGTTTGAGAAGTGGCGGACCTCTGGGGGAGCCGCGGCCCCGGGCGATAAATCGATGTATGACACTCCAGGATGCGGATGACACCTCCTCGCAGAGATTAAACCAGGATTTACTTTTAGCTTTCCGTATAGCCGCCTTCAGTCGATTATGGCAAGCTCGGTATAAACCGCGGAAGAAGTTCCTAATAGGACCCCGGACACTCTGACTGCAACGGCGGAGGGAGATAACCAACCTTCTGATCCGACTCAGTTCGGGGGTCCACCACGACTTTGACGGTCTTGTAGTATTGGAGCGTCTCCCCATGGAAGAGTCACAAGCTGATTGCAGGATGGAAGTCAGAAGGAGGACCACCCTGTCAATATCTTCTGGGGTAGAGGCCTCGTTC
The DNA here is from genome assembly GCA_030710605.1 of Cordylochernes scorpioides. Taxonomy (NCBI): domain Eukaryota; kingdom Metazoa; phylum Arthropoda; class Arachnida; order Pseudoscorpiones; family Chernetidae; genus Cordylochernes; species Cordylochernes scorpioides. The sequence continues at coordinate 106,865,402 of CP092886.1, read as the reverse complement.
AATTGGGTAGTTACCTGGTGGAGAGTAGAGTTGAGGAAGGATTTAAAGGTCTGTTTTTTACATGAGGATTCAACCCAGAAGGAGTTTGTCTCGTTATTGACCATGTCTAGGAATGTAGTCCAGATAGGTATATGGTCAGTGAAGGCCATCTCATCTAATAAACCTCTAGCGGCATGGATCGCCAGTGAGTTGGAGGCCAGAGTGACATCTATAGTGGAAAGATGATGATTGCGCAGTCGTGATGGTGGTGAGTGGTAAAGCACACAGAGACGAATCACAGGGGAACCCGAGGCATCAGAGAGAGGGAATGCAGAGACCAAGTGGCGGCCGGCGGGCCATTCACTTACTAACGAGCTGTCTGCTACTGCTGTCTGCTATCTGGCATCTAATGAACTGACTCCTGAGAGAGAAAATAAGGATAACCCGGGCCCCTGGAGCGCAAGAAACCAACTGACTGCTGCGGGGCAAGCCCTTTTTATATGCTCAAGTCTTACGTCACCGGACGTCTGGCGCCCTGGCGTCGAGGGGACGGTTGACCTTATTTGGCTGCGGGTAAGGCCTGTTACGTCATTTTATTGGCGCCGCGTTGACGGGGCGGTTGACCTCATGTTTGCGGGGTAAGCCCTTTTGGTTTCTACGTTCCCTCTAGATGTACCTCTTTATTTAATTGAACACATAAAAACGATACATGCAAAGTTAAATTGATTAAAGGAGGATTGGGTACAATGATTAAAAGTCCATATTAGAGTAGGGGGTGTAAGAAGAGGTGGTGAGTATTTACACAGGTATTTATAATTCTTAAATTACCACATATATTAAATTTAATTATTCACAGCTAAAAAAACATCCGAGTTAAAGGACACGTATGATGACTATGAAAAATAATAAATATGTTTTCTTATAATATTGATAATATTTAAAAATAAATTATTAAAATATTTCTTCGTCTCAATATATATTTGAAAGAAAAATGGCATTAAGAAGAAGTAAAGAAAGTTAAAGATAAATTAGATAAGGATTATATTATAAGGTTTCGAAAAGGTTTTTTAAAATTAAAAATCAGGTCAATAACAAGTTCACGCTGAAGCTTCGGCAGTTGCGCGTCATATAAACGGAACATAAAAAAGGAAGAACTGAAGATAGTATATATATAAGATAAGAAAAAGAATAAAAAAAAGAACCATTATATTATTTTATCAAACAAGTGAAAGGTAAAGAGAAAAAATATATAATGCAAGTTAAAATTCTTAGGGAAAATTCAAGTCAAAATGTTTTTGTTTTGATCTAGAGGAAACCACACACATAATGGGTCAACCGGGATGTAGAGATTGGTACCAGGCCGGATCTTTTTTTATTATCTCTAGTATACGTGGTACAGGCCATGATAATCGTGGTGCGTGGTTAGCGACTCCTACACATGTAGAAAGCAGTTCGACTTTTGCACCAGTGCCAGAGCCCCGTTTAGTTACTTGCACTCAATTGTGAGATTAGACTCTAGTAAGAATGGGGGCGTTGTTGAAGACAATTTTTCCTCATAATAAAGTGCCCAATGCAGGATTCGATCCCGGGTTGTGGTTGTCGAAAAGAGGACGGTTTATACCGCTCTTCTACTAACCTCCATGATTAGAGGTAGTAGGTTATAATACTAGTTTGAGCCCATCTCTAGAACGTTGGCTTCGGGAAAAGTTTTAGATAAATAATTTGAGAAAAAAATAGAATTCTTTTGTTTTAAACAATGAAATTTTTTTCGGAAAAATCATATACAGTATAATACCTTTTCAATACGAAATTCAAAAGACCAGGAAAAACTGTGCATTAACGAATATCCGTATTAAAAAAGAATTATAAATTATATATACTAAAAAACAATAGAAAAAAAATAAGTGGGTCAGGTGTTGATATTAAAAATAAAGGAAGCATATCCTGACCAGGAGCACATGTGCTTTACAGAAGGCAGAGCGCCATCTGGTGGAACAGAAATCACTCTGCCTTCTGTAAAGCACATGTGCTCCAGGTCAGGATATGCTTTCTTCATTTTTAATGATATACTAGCCGAATGACCCGGGCAACGCCCGGGTTTTACCCAATTAAATGTTTTTATTCAAATACTATTCGTTACAATTATAAATTGGCGCCTTGGATGTCACTCTTGTGAAACGTCCCACTCCAAACTTTGTGTCTGAGAAGCGATATTTTTATAGAGTGATGATCTGGCTTTGTGTCTTCTGCTCGAATGAATGTTTTTCTGTTAGAATTTTGTTCCTGCATACTAAAAATGAACTGGTTTCACCCGTTGTCTCTGCTTTTTGGAATTTTTACCGTTATAATTTTGTATCTGATAATCAAACATGAAACAGAAATATTGTCATCATCATTTTCTGACTATAAAACAACTATTTTTGCCCAGAACCTGTCAATTTAAATTTTTCTTGGCTAAAAATCCGATAAATATATTTTCCAGATTTTTCTCTATGTTCTGTTAAAACACGCTTTACATGTACATTAGGTCAGCTGATATTACCTCCCATCTTCACCGCTAGAGGCGCTGCTTGCGAGCGACAGGGTAATTCGCAAAGCAATTTGCAAATAACTCGAAGAATATTCGGGATAGAGACCTGAAAATTTCACTATAAGTTTTTCCAGATTCAACTCTATATACTGTTAACATTTCAGTCAGATAAGTTACGTATTGTGGACGTGTATAGCCGACATAGGAACAAACACACATACATACACTGACTTTTATATATATAGGGATATTTTATGATTAATATAATGATTGAACATTCTTTTGAAAAAAAAGTACATAAAGAATCTCCTATTTGAACCTATTTCTCTGAAGGAATCCATCTCTCCGTAATCATTAGCTTTTGCGAGTTATTAATAATCGGAACCATTTTTCGTCCTACATCGCAATGGGCTTTCGAACCCTGTCATTTTATGAATCTTCAAGCAACTGACGACAAATCCCTGATCTCTTGCGAGATTGTGCTTTGCTCAGTTTATCTAAATCGCCCCGCTTTTTTTTTTTTAGAAAATCAAACTTTTGAAAAAGAATCGCACACAAATCTACTGATCAATGTGCGTTTATTTAGTAAACTATCGTAAGCTGCAAGAAGACTCTTTCTCTGAGGCCATATGGAGAACAGTCTGGCCCGGCCAGTTTGTGCACAAGAGCGCGCTTGTAATTTTGAATATTAAAGGTCACCGAACGTTGTTCAAAGCTTTTTCCTAAGCCTATTAAAAATAACAGTTTTATCTATCAATTCACATAAATTAAACAAGGTAGAGCTTCACCTTATTATTCTATAAAATTATATATTAAATATCTATAATAATTTAATATATTAAAAATTTAAACATTTTCTTTCCCTCTGACAAATTTCTTTTATTTTCTTTTGCTAATTTGGCGAAATACAATTTTAGGAGTATTACTATGAAGAAAATTAGCAATGTGTGTGAAAAAAGGAAACGCAATCAATCAATATATATATATTTATTGCATTTGCATTCAGATGAGAGAATATTAAAGAATAGTGTTCGGTATAAAAATATGTTTATATATATATATATATATATATATTACACAAATATGAAGTACAATATTATCATATAAAAACAATAGTATATTAAAATTCATATATTTTGTGGCAGGCAATGTTGAAAGCTATAAGCTGGAATGAATAACGGTTTGTAAAAATAATAAAAAACACATGAGTATGTATGGAATATAAACAGCCGTCAAATGGACGGAGTGTGGACCGTATTCTCCCGTAGAAGCCAGTTAATGTGAAAGAAAGACGACCGAGGTCATTGACACCTCTCCACACATAGAGTACTACAACACCATTTTTAAAATCTAAAATACTTCAAAGAATGATACGAAGTAGACAAACCACACAATATCTATTTGTGTTTGGTATGCATTTCAATATAATTGAAAATATTTAAAATTGAATATTTAGGATGAATTAAAAATATATATTCCGCTTTTCTATTGTTTAACGTTTGACATTTAACCTCTCGTGAAAAAATAAATGAATGAAATATTAAAAAACAATGAATTCATAATCAATATTTGTTCCTTTTAAGTGAATGGGACCCAAGAACCTTGTGGGGGATAAACGTCCCAATGTCTGCCGTCTTCATTCCCAGGGAAATCTTTACTGATAATCTCTCTCTCCTAAAATTGTCTTATATCCACATACTCACTTTTTAAAAGCGTATTTGTTAATATTAGACAGAAGACAAAGTGTATTTAAATTAACTTAATTAAAATGGGATGGGAGTCTGAGAAAATAAAAGAGAGAATTTTCTAACAAAAAAATAAAAAACTGCTGCTGGATGCCAGTTGAATAATATGTAATTGTTGGGTGTACTATAATAAGGGAAAAATTACTTCTTTTTTTTCGAATGTGATAAAAGGGCCAAACATATGATATTTTAGGCTTCCTTTAGCTTTACGCTCTTTTGAATTTTACCCATGTTTTATTGTTTTTTAATATTAATTTTAATTATAGTTTTATTAATATATAGAAATTTAGAAAGATAACCATATTTGTATTATAATGTAGCTTTTTCATATATTTTACGGCGAAAAAATCTTGGAGATGGAAATTCAATAACTGTATTTTATATTGTTTTTAAACCTTGATTTTAGTCGTTTTATAATTTTATCTTAAGCGTTAGTTTTATTGTTTTGAACCTGTGTGTGGAATTTTAGGCAGATATCCATTTTTGTATATATCCGAAATTTTCGTATAGTTTCGCGTTGTAAATTTTAATTAGGTTAATGTGTGTTTATATACTTTGTCTTATATCTTGTAAACAAAAACATCAGTTCAAAAACGAGTGTATCTATTTTTAAAGGAGATTCAAGAATTTTCAACAAATATTTCCCCTGAGGAAGATGCAAGTAAACGTTGTTGAGAAGCATATGATTGTTGTGTCCCATCACTTAAAAGTACTTATAGCCAACTTACGAAATGTATTCCTTGATTAAAATGTTCTTTTTTATCTCACACAATATATATATATATATAGTTTCAAAACAAAAATAACTGTGTGTTTTCTGAAATATACTTTATACATAGAGATAATATATAACGCAGGATAGGAAAAAAAGGGAATTCAATAACTTTTCAAAGATAGCATCATAATTATATTGAGAGGATATAGGTTGCCTGGCTGGCATTCGTAGTTTTTAAAAGCCTTCGGCAAGAGAAGTTCTTATTTTTCCTGAAGAGAAAAAAAAATTTTTTCGAAACCACAAAAAAAAAAAAAATTCTGGCCGAAGTGTTTTTTATTTTAAATAACTATGTAAAATTATAAAATATCAAACATTATGTAATACGTCTATTTATTTATTATACAATATAAGCGCGTAGGCTGGCTTTCGAACACGTGAGCTCTTCTACAAGGTAGAAATGGTGGTTGTTGTTGTTTCAAGGCCTTGAGGGAGAACTCTAAAGCTAGCTACGCATTTATATATATGTATATATATTCCATAATGAATAAATAAATGTATATATTGCATGGATTTTAAAAAAATAATTTTACAAGATATTTTTTTCATTTGATAATTATCAATAGCTTAATATGATTTTAAAATTGAAAACACTATCCCTTCTCAAGGTGATGATGTTTTATTGAATATTTACAAGCCACACAAGATGAAAGTTGAATATAATAGAAGTACTTAGATTGATAGAAAAATTCGAAAGGTAAAATTGGTACCGAAAGGCAGGCACAACATTAGATTCTTGTAGTGGCTTCACCGGCGGGCCTGTCCCGGGGCGCGCACTTGGCCAGCTGATCCTCGCAGGTCTTCTCCACGATGGCCGCGCCGTAGGCATCGCCCAGCACGTTGATGGCCGTGCGGAACCTGTCCCTGCACGCGGAGGATGGTGAGAAGGCTATGTTAGCAACCAATTATCCCGCAATATGCATGTATTCAAATGGCCTATTAGTTAAGTCAAGCCGTACATTTGATTAAAATAGATTTCTTATTAGAATCGAGTATAAGAAAGCCAAATAAAATTTTTCTATATATGTCCATTTTACTTCTACGTTGATATATAATTTGTATTCTCTTTCTCTCTCCAAGGTGGCATTGATTTAAAGCCTGTTGAAGAGCTTTTAGCCACACGGATTTTATTAAAGAACTACATCGCTTTAAAACGTGCATTTATTAGTTGATTTGTAACTCTCCGTCCACTTGATAAACTGGAATTGTGATTGAATTGCAAAGATTTTGTAGTGTACGCAGCGTTAAAATAACTTTAATCAAATTGATGCTTTGGCCTTGGACATTTTCTACCGAGAAAAAATTATATTTTCTATAGAATATAGAGGATATGAATGACTTAACTATATATGGTGGTTCTCAGAAGTTATTTCCCTTGCTTAAAGACAAATTATTTTGTCACATCGTGTTATAACCATTATATATATATTTATTATTAGGTTTTAAATGACACCACACTAAAACAGAGTTATAACAACAGATTTTGTTTCTTTTGGGAAAACCCGCAGGAGTAGAGGAGGTTAAAACATATGTTGAGAAATCAAAACCAAAATAAATGTATAACACATTGGTTTTGGGGTCTAAAAAGGACGGATGGATTTAGAGAACACGTGAAGTTCAAGACGACCTGAAACAGCTCGGTCCCAAGAAAAAATCCCGAAAATCTTGTAATTTTGTCGCACGGTTAGAAAGTAAACCAACATTAAGACAAGAAGGTTTCAACAAGTTTCGAGAGTTATCATAAGTAACGGTCGAATCAACGGAAGAGACTTCAGGTTGCTTTATGACAAGGCTCAACTTCAGGCGGCCTTAGCTAAAATGTGATACCTGTTAAAAGATTTTACATTGTTATATATTTTTATTCGTATATTTATATTGCCATGTTACTCTACTTGTTCTACGAATGAAATAAACCCTTGAAAATCAGATTACCGATTATAACTGAAATTGATGACACTTCATGAGAAGAGAAACTAAAATTGCGATGCGAAGGGATATACTTAATGTTTTCGCGCGCTCTCAAAATATGCTATTATAAGTTAGCGGAATATAGTGAAATGTTAGGCAATGTTTAAAGTAGATATGTTGTCGAAGACTAAATCCAATGTAGCTTAATCTCCTCGCTAATGCCTTTTCGTCTCTGTACCACATAATGCTCTTTTATTCTAAATAGAAAATACAAGAGAGGTAGATATTTTCATCTAAATACGGGTATAATATATAGGGTGGGGCAGTGAAATCGCACCTTTTAAAAAGCCTGTACGATATGGACAACCGCCCAAGTCAAAATGTAAAGGACATTCCCTATTTCACGCGTTGGAAAATTCCGCTACAATGCAGCGCTGGACCGACGTACAAAAGATTTCGCTACTTTCGATTATTTATAAAATGGCCAAAGTTGTGCTAGACATCCACGCTGGGCCGCTGGTAAAGCAATGAGAGCCTCTTGTAATCGCTACTTGTTCAGACTCCACCCCCTAGAGAATTCTTACACCTTTTCCTTTTGTTTCTGCTTGACTCGTTATGCTTAAATTATGAAAATACGGGAGGAATTTTTACGCGTACGTAAGTTCGATCATTTTCTATACAAGCTATAAAACTAAACTTCTTTTTTTCATTATCCAACGTAACATGGGGAGGAAGAGTAATAGAATTTTACAGTGTTCACAAGGTGAAGGTCACTTTATATTTTGCCATATTTTGCACGCCTATTACAAAATTTAATATTTAAAAGAATGCAAGTTTCTGACTACACCTCTATATAAGTTAAAATTACTTTTTAAAAATATATGAGAATGAACATTTTAAAATATATTCATGAATTTCAAACAGAAATAATATCAGGAAGAAGTATTCATGATGAGTAGAGAGGGTTATGAATGCCTCTTACTCTATAGGTATAGAATTATTTTTTTTTGCTTATCCCTAGTACACGTGGTACAGGTCATGATAATCATGGTGGGTAGTTAGCGACTGCTTTTTACCGTAAGCGTACCATATGTCTACACATGTGAAAGCAGTTCGACTTTGCACTTACAAATGTCCCAGAGCCCCGTTTGGTTACTTGCACTCGCTGGTGGGGTTGGACTTTTGCAAGAATCGGGGGGCCATTGGAGCATTTTTTTAAAAACAGAAATAAGTGTCCAATGCGGGAATCGAACCCGGGTCGTAGTGGTCGAAAACCAAACGGCTTAACCAGCCTTCCACCGACCCCCCGGTATTTTATATTATAAATGCTAAGAAACAATTTGACTTTACCCAGTGAATTTTTTTAGTTAATTTCGGCTACAGGTAGGATTGTATTTCGGAAAATAAAGCGGCCACAGCAGTCTAACATTTTATCTTCTTGGCCACATAACTTAGCAATTGGGATTACTTTGTGGTTGAATAATTATTCAAATTTAATCAAATATTATCTCTACAGACCTTACTTCAATGATATGAGTTATTGAATGAGAGGGCTTGGCTCATCAGTAGTGAACCCTCTCAGCGGTTTCGCCAAATTAATCTCTAGACCGCTCTACTATTGTATTGGACTGGTTTTGTTATATACCCTGCATTTTCTATGGAAGGCAGCTTAGGGGTGTTTAGTGAACTATGGACATAAGCTTATAGGTCTGTAGAGGTGCATACATATAATTTCAAGATATTGCATCGAGCAAAGCTCTTCCGCAAAATATGTTTTCATAACCAATATATATTAGTAAATTAAATTTTATTGCCATCTATCGTTAAAATTTTACACAAATAAATTTACTGGCAATGCGTTTCTTTTAAATATAGAGATTAATTTGGCGAAACCGCTGAGAGGGTTCACTACTGATGAGCCAAGCCCTCTCATTCAATAACTCATATCATTGCAGTAAGGTCTGTAGAGATAATATTTGATTATATTTAAAAGAAACGCATTGCCAGTAAATTTATTTGTGTAAAATTTTAACGATGGCAATAAAATTTAATTTACTAATATATATTGGTTATGAAAACATATTTTGCGGAAGAGCTTTGCTCGATGCAATACCTTGAAATTATATGTATGCACCTCTACAGACCTATAAGCTTATGTCCATAGTTCACTAAACACCCCTAAGCTGCCTTCCATAGAAAATGCAGGGTATATAACAAAACCAGTCCAATACAATAGTAGAGCGGTCTAGAGATTAATTTGGCGAAACCGCTGAGAGGGTTCACTACTGATGAGCCAAGCCCTCTCATTCAATAACTCATATTATTGCAGTAAGGTCTGTAGAGATAATATTTGATTATATTTAAAAGAAACGCATTGCCAGTAAATTTATTTGTGTAAAATTTTAACGATAGATGGCAATAAAATTTAATTTACGAATAATTATTTGTTGAACTTAATTATAAAAACAAGCATTATATATTTTTTCTTTCTCATAAATCAATTTGTGTAGGCGCATTATTTTGAACAATATTTACTTATAAAGAAGCCAGCCATACAAGTTGTTTGAGTGTTTGATCTTCCAGGATTTCCTTGTGCACCTAAACTTCCTTGAGGTCGTCTTCAACGCCAGGTTTGGCGTTGGTTAAATTCTTTATGATTTTTATTATTTTGAAATTTTGATTTCAAATTTTGGTGCAATGATAATTGATTAAACGTATAATATAATATATTTCTTCATAATATTTAATGGGGGAGAAATATAAAATATTCAAATGTCCATCAATATATACTCATGGACAAAACTTAAGGAAGTGGAAAGTGTTTTATGCCTCAGGTCGTCTGTTTTTTTTTTTTTTTTGAAGGAGAGGGAAAGAGGTCATTTTGTTCACACTTTGTTTTATCGTTTATCTTCAATAAATGTCACTCTTGTGTATCAAATATATTTCAGAGTTATTGTCTGAATCCCGATATACATGCTAAAATGTACAACTTCCTTAAGTTAGGTCTCCATGAGTGTAGTTTCTTGAATTATAGAGGGTAGCTGAAAAAATTATTGTTCTCTTTAATAACAGTTTTTTTTTTCTTTCATATAGCCCGTGGGTGCATGGATGCGTAATGTTTCAAAAGATTAATGTTAATAAATAATGTTCTTGAAAGCGAAGATTCCAACGCCCAAGTTATGCGTCCACATCTCATCGCGCTACAATTACACACCGGACCGACGAAGAGATTGGTCACCGGTTCAAGATAAACCCCCGAATTGTTAATAGTATTGGGAAGCAATACCGGGAGCGAAGAGATTTTGAGGGCATCCAAAAAACGGGCTGCCAAAAGATGGTCAACAGTTGGGCAACACGGAAGATCATCATCAAGATGGTTGCTAGAAATGACAGCCTCAGCATGAACCGCATCGCTTCTGACCTCAGAATCTCTAGAGAAAGAGTACAAAGTGTCGTGCGAAATGCGGTCTGAGATTTCGCAACTAGCGTCTTTACATCGACGGATGTTCTGATCGAAGTCTGAACACCGGTCGGTACGTGTTCACAGTGAGAAAGCCTTTTGAAGCTGCAGAGAAGTAGAATTCACTATACAAGGAAAACAAGTGGTCCTCAGCGATCCGAGCGGACCGCTTTTCCAACATCGTGTGGACCGACGAGAATATTTTTACAGTTTTAGTCACCCACCACACACAAAACCACCGGCAGCTCCAGGAGCACACGAGGCCTCAGTTACAGAAGTCTGTCATGGTCTTGGCCAGAGTCACATCTGAAGGCAAAACCCGCTGGTTTTCATTGAGACCAACGTAAGTTACTCAGACTTCATTCTGAGGAACTCTCTCCTTCCGTGAGCTTGATAACAATTCGCCAGTCGCAATTTCGTACTCTAGCAAACCCGAGGCCCTGCTCACGGTTCCAAGCCGATCACTTTCTTCCAGAAGCATTTTCCTGCATTCTAGGTAAATAAGTGTGTCCCTCAAACTTCCCGGATCGGGACTACTTGGTGTAGAATTATTTGAAGCAAAAGATATCTTCTCCGCCTCCTCACAAAAGTTTGAAGTCGATGAAGAAGATCCTGCAGCGAGAATGAGAAAAGATCGAGGTCAGCTACCCCCGGCCCACGGTAGAGTTGATCACCAAACATTTTCCAGGCTTGCAACAAAACCCAAAAAATTGTTTTGTATCGTAAGTAAAGTGTTTCTATAATGGCGGCTATTAGATATATTTTGAATTTTACAAAATGATTTCATTTCACTGAGTTATTGCAAAAGGTTTTGATGACAATATTTTCCAGCGCTATCCTGTATTTTCTTCATTTTTTCCCCTTTCTGGTTTAATTCAATATGTAAGTCTTGTTCGTAATATATATGATTTTATATAAATACTATGCACATATACTCACTGAATATAGATTATAATGTGTGCATATATGTGCACTTTTTATGTAAAAATATGGTGGAAACTCCATGTTTTTTTTTTTTTTTAAATTACATGATATAGGAAAATGATCTATATGCATGATATATATTATGTTTTTCTGCATCTCCCCAAACATAGGGATATTTATGATTTATGGGATGCATTAATTATGATGGTAGGTTTTGATGTTTGTAATATTTTATGTAAAGGTTTCAATGGAAGTTTGTCGAGGTGCCGGGTTACCTTCAGCATGGCATCAGAAAGTTTCTCTCGAGGCCGGGCCGGGGAAGATTTACGCTCATCTCTGTACCGTCGGTCGGTCTGTCGGCAGGCGCCGTCCGGCTCAGGGGGGCAACCTGGCGATGGGAGGAGTTCTACATTAAAGCTTTGCAGGCGAAACAACATTTATCCTGCAATGTACTGAACGTTGGCTTCAACATTGTGAATAAGTAAGCAACATATTGATGTGTAAATGACATCTAAAATAAAATTATATGCAATGCGTTTCTTTTATTAAGGAGCGAGAGAGAAAGCCTTCGAGCATATGCTCGTTAACAGGTCTATCTGCTGCTCTCCATATTCCTAGCAGATCGATCTGCTGAACAGTGTATGTGCTCGAAAGCTTGCTCGTTCGTTCCTTAATAAAAGAAACACATTGCTTATAAATTTTATTTTGATTTTATTTAGGAAAACTTTCAATTTTTATATTTTCTTTTGACGTGTATATACTTCTCTACTATATATATATATTTGTCTATTTTTACCTAGTAGATAATACTTTCATTATTGAACTTTTATTATATACTAGTATTATTCAAATACTATTCGTTACAATTGTAAATTGGCGCCGTGTATGTCACTCTTGTGAAACGTCCCGCTCCAAACTTTGTGTCTGAGAAGCGATATTTTTATAGAGAGATGATCTGGCTTTGTGTCTTCTGCTCGAATGAATGTTTTTCTGTTAGAATTTTGTTCCTGCATACTAAAAATGAACTGGCTTCACCCGTTGTCTCTGCTTTTTGGAATTTTTACCGTTATAATTTTGTATCTGATAATCAAACATGATACAGAAATATTGTCATCGTCATTTTCTGACCATAAAACAACTATTTTTGCCCAGAACCTGTCAATTTAAATTTTTCTTGGCTAAAAATCCGATAAATATATCTTCCAGATTTTTCTCTATGTTCTGTTAAAACACGCTTTACATGTACATTAGGTCAGCTGATATTACCTCCCATCTTAACCGCTAGAGGCGCTGCTTGCGAGCGAAAGGGCAAATTCGCAACGCAATTTGCAAATAACTCGAAGAATATTCGGGATAGAGACCTGAAAATTTCACTATAAGTTTTTCCAGATTCTTCTCTATATACTGTTAACATTTCAGTCAGATTAGTTACGTATTGTGGACGTGTATAGCCGACATAGGAACAAACACACATACATACACTGACTTTTATATATATAGGGATTTGTTTTTTCGGTATCTTGATGCCAAAAGTTTCATTAGAAAAATATAGATATTAAGAATATTTATGGTTATCGGTGTAGTTCATCTTAGAGAGAGAGAGAAAAAACGAGAAGTGGGAAATATTTGAATATCGTTATAACGAACCAACACAATTTTTTGATTTGGGTATTTGGGATAAGAGAGAGAAAATGAATATATCATCTCTGGCTGATCAAAGTACATCACCTTACCGAATATGCTGGTAGTTTTAAAAATGAGAGCGATACATACTTGGCCATTTAAAAATTTAAAGAAGAATACAAAGGAAGAAGACAAGATATCCAAATGACGAAGAACAAGTACATTTGTACCATACGTTCAAACGTACATAGTATTGAGCCAGCGAATAGCTATTCCACACTGATCTAGGTAATTAATTTCACTGCCTTGTTAATTCCCATATAGTTTTTATGTCTTCTGAGAGAGACCCACTAAATAATAATAATAATAAAAGATTTTAACGTGTTTATTCCGATAAATGGCAACAACCACCTAGTAGTAAGCAAATAGAAGTGACATCGCATAGCACAAAGGCTTGCTGTAAAATAGACAACAATAACGATATTTTATGAAGCGTTCGAAGAATTTTAGCCAAAATGGATAAACTTTTGAATCGCCAATAAATTAAAGAGATAAATAACAATAATAATCTCATACATATAAATAAAATAAAAATATAAAAATAAATAATAAAATATAAATAAATATAAAGATGACGTGTACCCAAAATTATATATAAATATATTATTTAATACGTATTATTATATATTTTTCATCAAATATAACAATACATAGCCATATATGATTTCAAACATTATATACAACACTTGTATAATTTGCAGGAATTAATTGGAGTAAATATTTTATAAAGTTGTGAATTACAAAAGTAGTCACAAGGGTAATGGATGTGTAGCGTTGCTTGATCCATTTTTGCAGACGAGAATTTCTAAAACCACGGAATTAAGTGTAGTTAAATGAGTTGCAGAGAGAACTAATAATTTTATGAAGGGTCTCCATTTTAATTCAAATATCCCAGAATATTGTGAGTTGGACAAAATTGTTAGAAAATAGGCCTTTATCTCAGTACCGAAAGTATTTGTTGTTGCCCTTGTGGTAATTCTAAAAGGTTCTGTTGACCGAGGTTTACTTTAGAGTTGTAAAAAAACAATGTGTTCTATTATTACTTGAAGGCCTATGTCTAATCTTGTAATCACATTCTTGGTTCTTCAGTGTTTTCTCTCAAGCGCATTGTCTTACATATATGATTCGACTGAAGTCCGGCGTTGAGGCTTGAGGCAGTTTGGTAATTCCTGCATCATGAGGTATCATTTTCTCATTTTGGAAGACGGAACACTTTTGATTTCGAATAAAATATCTAATTTGACTAATAAATATTCTTGGAGCTGGCGAATTAAAATTGGCCTTCCTGGGTTCTTTCTAGTCTCCGACTTATATTTGGAGGTTAGAGTGGAAAATGAGAGGGCCACGTACACGATGTGGAAATGGGGGGTCTTGAGCCATGGCGAGGACTAGAAGAGTTATGTAAGAGAGAAGAGAAAGACAAGGTATCGTATTAAACATTAAAATCGCATATATATTAAAAAGGAGGAAGAGAATAGAATGATATATTACGCTATTTCAACGTATTTGAAAATTTCGAAGTGTGACTTTAACAAACACATCATGAGATTTCATGACTAGCTGGGCCAATATTTTTTCGACTTTGATACTATATATATTATGACACCACTTTATTTTTAAATGGCATGAAATATAACAACCCTTTTAAATTCCATTATCAAGTTGGGAGGTAATATTAACAACCAGGGTGATTATTATACTTGGAAAGTTTTTTTCTCAGGAAAATCCTCTTTCTTCAGAGATAAAAATTATAAGAACAAACAGATAAAATCATAAATCATGCTAAAAAAACTATGTATAAACTATAGACGTTAAAAATATTTTATTTTTTCCTGAAAGCTCGTCAAGTTTATTAGAATCAATTATTGGAAGATATCATCATATCGATTGAGTCTCTTTGGTTACTTTTACCATTGTATATATGCTCTATTATAGGTTAATGGTGAGAAATTGATAAAAACTTACAGCAGCCAATCAACGACCAGGACGATGCCGACATCCGAAGCTGGCAGACCAATGGTGTTGAGGACCATCACCATCGTCACCAATCCGGCCTGGGGGATCCCCGCGGCTCCCACACTAGCAGCGGTTGCCGTCACGCTGATGGCGATTATCTTCCCCACATCCAGCACCACACCGCGCGTCTGGGCGATGAAGATGGCCGCAACAGCTTCGTACAAGGCTGTGCCGTCCATGTTGATAGTGGCTCCCACGGGGAGCACAAACCGAGACACACGAGGATCGACTCCCACCCGATTTTCGAGGCAAGAGATGCTCACGGGGAGTGTGGCCGCGCTGTAAGACAAAGAACGCACAACCATTAACATTTAAAAAATATTTAATCAAATAAGTTATTTGAATAGTCTTAATTCATCTTTTTATATATTCTTAAAATATTCGCACAAGACTTTTAATCTACAAACACTTTTTACATTGCGTTCGCTATTTTTTCTTTTTAATTCACATAATAGTTAAAACATAAAGGATGACTATAGCTAGGTGATTAAGAGAGAAGGTTACAGGGTGTCAGAAAGGGTGTTTTACTTGATATTTGTTTTAAATGAACTTGTGAAATATTAAGTAGAAAATTATAGTGAACGGACACAGTTTATCCTAAAATCATTTTATTCTAATCGGATTTCGTGGCTAACCTTAAAAGGGCATATAAAAACGATAGAGAAAAAGTATATTATATAAATGTATAAATTAATTCTCTCTTCTTGGGCGTGCGACCACGTGCTTTTTCGGGATGGAGATTGAGGACATCAAACTTAACATTCCCCATGAGGTATTCCAGAAGACCAAGAGCCTGACGACATGATTCTGTAGCTCTCTTACAAGAAACCCTTGCCAATTCGGAGATAACGGCAGAAAACTTGGAAATGCGAGTAGAAAGTTACATTTCTACAAAACAAGAAAGTAGCGGAGATGCAAATCAGACCACTAGAAAAATCGCACCAAATGCAAATTGGTGAACAAAGTGTAGGCCTCGGAAATGGATGGAATTAATACGTCTTTCACCCAAGTAAAACAGAAAAAAAAGGAAAGGGCCAGACCCTAAAAGCCAGCCGGCCAAGATGGTGAGGTCGGAATCCAGCACCCCAAAGCCAGCTAGGAAATATATATATATGTGTTTATATAACAACGCGAAACGCGTTCGGATGACTTTTCTTGATTTATCAAGAAATTGGGTTGGCCAAATATCAGGGAACAGGCTAAATCAATGTTTAGTTGATTTCTGTTCCACCAGATGGCGCTCTGCCTTCTGAAAAGCACATGTGCTCCTGGTCAGGATATGCCTACTTTGTTTTTAATATCAACACCTGATCTTTTTATTTTTATTTTTCGATTGTTTTTCATATATATATATATATGATAGATGGCGCTCTGCCATCTAAAAAGCACATCTGCTCGTGGTCAGGAGATGCCTTCTTTATTTTTAATATATATATGTGAGTAAAAAACAATAAAAATATATATAAAATGTCAGGTGTTGATATTAAAAACAAAAAAGGGATATCCTGACCGCGTTCACAACAACACTAGATAGCGCACTGCCATCTAGAAATGTTCGTGTGAACGCTTTCAGGATATTCCTTTTTTTATTTTTAATATATATATATTAAAAATAAAAAAAGAATATCCTGATATATACTAGCCGAATGACCTGGGCAACGCCCAGGTTTTACCCGATTAAATGTTTTTATTCAAATACTATTCGTTACAATTATAAATTGGCGCCGTGGATGTCACTCTTGTGAAACATCCCGCTCCAAACTTTGCGTCAGAGAAGCGATATTTTTATAGAGAGATGATCTGGCTTTGTGTCTTCTGCTCGAATGATTGTTTTTCTGTTAGAATTTTGTTCCTGCACACTAAAAATGAACTGGCTTCACCCGTGGTCTCAGCTTTTTGGAGTTTTTCCCGATATAATTTTGTATCTGATAATCAAACATGATACAGCAATATTGTCATCATCATTTTCTGACTAAAAAAACAACTATTTTTGCCCAAAACCTGTCAATTTTATTTTTTATTGGCTGAAAATCCGATAAATATCTTTTCCAGATTTTTCTCTATGTCCTGTCAAAACACGTTTTACATGTACATTAGGTCAGCTGATATTACCTCCCATCTTCACCGCTAGAGGCCATGCTTGCGAGCGAAAAGGCAAATTTGCAACGCAATTTGCAAATAACTCGAAGAATATTCGGGATAGAGACCTGAAATTCTCACTATAAGTTTTTCCAGATTCTACTCTATATACTGTTAAAATTTCAGTCAGATTAGTTACGTATTGTGGACGTGTATAGCCGACATAGATACCCACATACATACATACATACATACACTGACTTTTATATATATAGGGATATGTTATGAATAATTTGTTTTTTGTTAGATAAAGGGTTGATAAGACAAAGGATCGATAAGTTAAAGGGTTGTAGGTGCAGTCGTGATAAAAAAAGATAATTATTTACGATCAAGTAGCTTTTAATTTCAATTACTTGTGGAAATATTACACATTAGTTATTTACACATTATATAGAATTTATAAAGTTAATCATATATTAGTGATTCAAAAAGATAGATATGTTAACTACGCATATTTACAACAAAACTGAAAGTCATTCTAAAAACGATGATAACAAAAGTAAAATTATCAATGAATAAAAATAAAATATTTATTTTTAAAATATAGAAATATTTGAGTTTTTAGATTATATATATATATATGAAAAAAAAAACAATTTAAAAAAATAAGTGGGTCAGGTATTGATATTAAAAATATGATATGCCTTTTTTATTTTTAATATATATATATATATTCAGCGAATGTACCCGGCTTCGCCCGGTTTTTACCCGAGTAAGAGTTTGCCTAACGAACATTTGTTAAAATGATTCTAGAAAACATCCAAACCACCTATATATAGATTTATAAACGTATATAAATATTGTTATATGCGTTTGAATATATTTTTTAAACATAATTTTTTTAAAAACATGTATTGATTTTTAAATAAGATATTGTCACGTTTGTGGATTTTATAATTAATTTTTTTTTTTTCTCAATGAATTATGTATATTAATTTAAAAATTCATTTTTGTTATCATCATCACATACAATGTAATTTTTTATATAAACCAACGATAAAAAAACAACAATGCCTTATGTATGTGGCAAAAAATAATATGCCACCGATTGTAATTAAATCGACGATCGGACCAACCGGCGAGAAACTATGCATAATCGAAGCCTCCTTAATAACGAAGATCCTAGACAAATGTGGAATCGAGTATAAACTTGAGGAAACGGTTCAATCAAAGAAGAGAATTCGCGGCTCCCAATCGGATGACTCAAGATCGCCAACTAGGAGCGAGTGTAATCTGAAGACGCCTAGAATAGACATCGACGAACAAAGTCTCGCCACTGGATTTTCTCAACAAATGAACGCAGCTCACCCACCGCAAGACGATGAAGAAAATAGCGACAACGATGGCCCATGGACCATAGTCACTAACGTGAAAAAACCGAGAATTCCTCCTGTTATTGCAGAAAATGTAGCAGATTGGAAGCTTCTTTGCCAAGAGCTAAAAGACTTGTGCATGGAACCATTCCAAGTCACGATTTCTGGCAAAAAGCACATAATTAAATCGAAAAACATAGGCGACTTCAAAAAAATCAGGGAGTATGTACAGAAAAATAATGGAGGATATTCCTACAGACTACAGGAGGAAAAACCACTGAAAGTGGTATTGAAGGGGGTATCAACAGCCTTCAAAGAAGAAGACGTCGTAATTGAACTGGTCTCAATGGGCTTCACTGAGGTCATTGTCAAAAGACTCCATAGACCATCGACCAAAATACCGATGAATATAGTCCTAGTAGAGCTACCGAAAAATGAACAAAATAAACGAATCTATGGAATAACCGAAATACTTTACCAAAAAATAGTCGTGGAATCATTCAGGACTACAAAACGAGTGACCCAATGCTTTAACTGCCAGGGTTTTAGGCATGGCCAGCTAAACTGCTTTTTGAAGCCCAAATGCGTCAAGTGTGCTGAAGAACACCATTCGAAGGATGGTCCAAGAATGTCGAAACAGCTCCCACCAAAGTGCGCTAACTGCGGAGAGGCGTACACAGCCAATTACCGCGGATGCCCAAATTTTCCGAAGCCACAACAACAGCAGCTAAAGCCTCCCAGACAAAACTCCCCTAACACCATACCTCAAGCAAGCTCCACTAAAACAGAAGAAGCAATTGTTGAAAAACAAAAGGCAAGTTACGCTGAAACTGCAAAAAAGAAAACTACTCATTCTGACACCAGGGAACTGTGCGAAAAGTTATTAGAAATTATCAAAACTTTCTTACAATGAAAGGCAAATTACCTTTAAAAATCGTTTTCCGGAATTGCAACGGAATCAAACTCAAAAAAGAAGAATTCCTACAGTTGGTGACCTCAGCCACCGAATCCGACGACCTGGACCCAATGGCTAGCTGACAGCCAAACACCCAACAACTGCCCTCCTGTAAGGTTCGGGGGGCCACTCCAGCATTACAACTCGCCATGTGTAAATAATCTGGACAAGGTGACTCGTGAGCTGTGCTCGAATGTAACACCTGTAAATTGAGATGAAATAAATAAATAAATAAACAACAACAATTAAATTTGCATCTTCGTTATTATGAAGCAACAGCAAATTAAATTAACAATGTAAAAATATATTTTAACATTACAACATTTTAACATTTAACACAAAAACGTTACAATATTTTCTTTAAATATATATTAATATTGAAATGTCAAGTTTTTTACAACGTCTTTGGAATATTATATTACTATATTTTTAATTAAATTTATTATACTTGGAACACATTTTAGCATTTTTACAATTTATAAATGTAATTTCACCAGAAACCGCGAGAGGCGCTGCTTGCGAGTGAAAGAAGAAAATTTGAAAATAAAATTGCAAAGAATATTTATTTCAAATCGAATTCAAACCAGAAATCTTCCCAGCAGTATAGTAAATAACTTCCTAAAGTTTCACGGCGATAGGATAATCTTACTTTTTAAAAACATTCATCGTGTGAACAAACTAACATTCAACGTATAAACAAACCACGTGTTAATTATTGACCAATCAAATTCATTTATCGTCGCGACCAGTGCTGCGCTCAAGCGGTAAAAGGCTGGAACTATCGCTTGTTGGTTTTTTTATTTTTTTTAAAAAGCACATTAACATTTTTAGTTTTTTGAATAGCCTATATGTTAAACGAAATCTTCAGCTACCTACATGCGAAATTTTATAATGATTGATTTAGTAGATTTTGCGCTACGCGATAACAAACATCGATTTTGGATTTCATTTTTATAGATATAAGGATATATATTTTTTTGAAGATTTGGCAATCCATAATTAAAATTATATTTTAAAAAGATGCATATATTGAATTTCTAATTATTTTATTGTTCCAATATTTCGAGGGGCAACTCGCCTCTCTTTATTGAGGATTTAGAATTAATAAGTATACACACAATTATTTACAATTACACTGTTGTATATAAATATCTCTATCTTTAATTGATAAAATAATAATCTATATTATTAAATATAATTATTTTCTGTATATAAACTGAATACTATAGTTAAATCAAAGATACAATTCTTTCATTGGCCTTGGAACAACTTAGGACAACAAGACCAAAGATATCGCAATCGAGGACAATTTAAAGCTCTCTCCACCCATCCTAAAAAACAGGAACATACAATCGGCCTACTACTTTCCATTCTTTCCCGATATAAAATTTCTATGTATAATCTTACTTGCTCTTCTTTCTCGATGAACTTTTTTTTTTAATTTTTCATTTTAATATCCTTTATATAATCATTATCTAGCTCTTATAATTTTTTTTTACGTCAACCAATAAGTTTAGATTATTGTCTTTTTTTCAATTTTTCTTTACCAAAGCTTATTTAATTTTGCTTTCTGACTCTATTTTATAATCAACTTTATATTTTATCTTTCACATCTAATAATCTCAAGTTTATATTTCATGTTTATATCACTAATTTGCATTTGTCATTTAATATTTTCTCTCACTTTAGAAATTTGATGTTATTTACATTGTTTCATCTTTCGCTACCATGTTCAATGCTATCGAGTATATCATTGCTCTTTTTTTATATGTTCACTTTCTAATACCCCTTATATACTGCTATAGTGTGTAATCTTTGTATTATGTCATCACTATTTTTACTGTTTTTTAAAGATTACTTTGCATATAACTTCGCAATTCTATTTTCGATTTTTCAAATCCTTTAATGCTATATGCAAAGCCTTAATCTCGCAACTTCATATATCTCAATTATATATTCTTTTATAATCAAACTAAAAATCATGATCTAAAAACAGGGCAATCTTCAATAAACTTTTAATCAACCACTTTAAAGGTTACTTCTTAATAAATACTAACATTCCTTTTACGCAGAAACTTTTAACACCCCTTCGCAGGCTAGACTTGACCTACTTTGATTTCGTAATTAACAATATTGACCCACCGTCCCCCAGATTTACCTATCCCAACTTCTGGCTTGGACACGTGCAAATTGTATTTATTGTTTGTTTTTTTTATATATTCCAGGGCACTCTTATGCCACACGCTGGCACATCTTTTTTTTTTTACTCTTTTTCTCGCTAAGCCCTTGACGACTCCAATTAAAACTTTGATTTCTGGTCACTGATCTTCGCTCTCATTTATCCTGCATGCGTACGTCTTAACGACTAATTCATAAAACCCATAACAATATCACCCTTATCTTACTATTCAATTGTGGTACTGAAACTTTATTAGGTCCTTAAATTTACATGTGAAACATGGCCTAGGTTTTCCGCGCCGTGCACATTAAATGGTTTGGGACTTGAGTCAAGGATGACATTGCCTCAACCTAATCACAAATAACCCCTCAACTCTTTCTAACGCCCATCACGAAGAGATCATGATTTACCCATCCAATCATTTATATTTTTACCTATCATCATTATATGTTCTCTATTAAATCTTTTATTCCTATTTTTGTTTTTACTTGTATGTTTAGTATTAGTTGTTTATACTTTATTATTTCTTATGGATACACAGAAATCAACTCCATGTTATATACCAACTAATTTTAAAAATTTTTGAAAATTTACTTCCTTAATAACAGTCTTCCTATTCCGCTCGCTTTAATCCCTCCATATGAACCCTCTCACATCCGGGGCCATCTGTGATGATTTAAGACCATGGAATTATTGTAAATAATCCAGATATCTATACCACATGTTCCACCACGTGACTGTATATAACTTATTATTTACTGCAAATAGAAAGCCTCAACTAACATCAATCTGTACCGCGTAATAATCTAATAAAGTATAGCAACTGTACAGATAGAAGGAATGGAGACTAACAGGAGAAAATTAAGGTTAAAACTAATCAGGCTTAGGTGAAGATAGGAAAGCAGGTCTAGCAAACCCAGTCCAACTTTTACGAGGTCGTGGCCCTCCTGGATAATATAACTTTCCCTTCTTGTTTACGTCAGAAAAGGGCAGTGACCTGCATGGACCCAGCTCAGCTATAAAAAGAGGCCCCGAGCCTCAGTTAGTCAGTCTTTAGTAGTCAGTCCTTTGTTTCAGTCCAACATTCGTCCAGCCGCGCAGGCCGCTCCTATAGAGGTAAACCCTTTCCTACCTCCTCGTCCCATTCCTTCTTGACGTTCAGACGCTTCTTAGTGGAATCTCTGTTTACTTATTTCACCTTTGGCCCAGCTGTATCGCCTTCCACCACGACTGCACGGGAGAGTTGACATCGAGGTTCGTCTAGCATCAGGTAACACTGCTCCCAGAGGTCCCAAGATATCACACATATATATAACAATGTATAGATAGAGAGAGAAACAATTAACATAATTTTATTGATATCTTGTTTTTTTTCTATATCTATACATTGTTAATGCGTATTTCAAAACGTATAACCATGGCAAAAACATTATCGTTTGGTTTAACATTCTGCTACTTCTTCAAAGCCGACCTATTTGAAGTGGCTGTCAAGGACAAAAATTAAATACTTTTAAAAGTTAATTTCTACATATTAAATATGATGCTCTTATTTGAATGTGTCATAATTAGTAGCGATTATTTTAGGCATTACACTTCATTGTTCCGTAACACTCTGCGCAACTTCTAGAAACCAGGCTCCATTCCAGTTAAAATATAATAGATCCCGAGCCATCTGTTGGCTCGACTAGCTCGCCGCGACGGTCAACAGCTGCTAGCTCTTTCTGGGTGATGTTCTCTCATTCCTCCCGCGGAGAATTCAATCCTAATATGCGACCATCCGTTGCCCTTAGGCAGAACACGCTTCAAACTAGAATATAATCAGGTACAAAGCCTTTCTGTTTACAATGAAATATATTTTTTATTATGCATGATAATAAAAACTTGTTTTAATCTCGATTTAAATAGCATGAATGAGAATTATTCAAAAGGAGCTTGATATTACCTCGATGCTGTGGCAAAAGCTGTAATAATGGCCTCGCTCATCCGTGAAACAAAGCGGAAGGGGTTAGCGCGGACGATGACCGTGTAGATGAGAGGCAGTGTAATCATGGAATGTATCGCCAGGCCGCCCAGCACGGTCCCGGTGTACTTGCCGATCCTGCCCGCGAACACCTCGTAGTTGGAGATGGAGGCGGTCTTGGCAGCGATCAGGAAGAGGATCCCCACCGGCGAGATCCTGCAGACCAGAATTAAGTGAAAGAGGTGTATCAATTGCGCCTTTTTCAAAGTAAAACCTTTCATACCGTATACGTTTTTTTTTATTTTTCATACATTCAATCAAAATTATAGGTCGCCTTGCTGCGCGCCTAATGGTTTACTCACTGTTTATCCGTTGTCCATCAATGGCAAGAAGTTCACAAAATCACACATGACCAACCAAAACCCTCTATACAATGATTTTTTGAAAATGCAAGTGTATATTTTGTGTGAATAATATCATTCATCTTTGTTTAATTTCTCATTTATTTTGATAAAATTGACTAAGTTTCAATAAAATATTTTGAATTGTCAATTGCCTTAGAATTCTCGAAATTTATACATTTTTCTTTCACAAGTTATATCCTTTATATACACTCATGGAGACAGACCTATAAAAGAAGTTCTACCTTTTAGCATGTATTTAGAGATTCAGAGAATAATTGGAAGATATTTGATACACAGTGACCTTTATTGAAGACACACGAGATAACCAAGTGTGAACAAAATTGCCTCTGTCTCCTTAAAAAAAAAAAAAAAAAAAAAACAGACTACCGACAACATCAAAGAATTTCCTCTTCCTTAAATTTTGTCCATTAATACCTGTATATATAAATAAATAGGTTTCGTAGCTAGATGGATTTTTAAAAATGTCTTTCCTATATGCCAACGTTAAGTTAGAGTAATAATCGACATTTAGTGAAAACATTTTTGATCTGTCTACTTATTTGAGCGCGTTATGACGAAGTTTATTTAACGGATTATCCTCTCACAAATATGAAAGAATTGTCAGAGTTATATTAAAGTGTGTTTGTGCGTTTTGTCTTCTATGTCAGAGACTTTATTCACATTTAATTTCTTTATTTAAAATTATTTTTTCTTTTTTTTCTTCTGAGCTCATAAATATTAATACAAGATGGTCCACATTTTATTAGATAGTTTTGGCCATAAAGAGTTACGCTTTCTTGGATTTTATCTTATAAGAACAGTCACCTCAGTGAAGATGAATAATAAAATAAAAAATAAATCAAAGGTTTATTGGTGATAAAATCGTCGAATAACAATCGAAGACACTGTCTATGTCAAAGCAAGTATATTAGGATCCGTTTATTCAAATTGACTAAATGATTTGCCATTTTATTTATTTATTTTTCAGCTTGTCTCGGCCATATCTGATCTACGCGAAAAGCTTGCAACACCTTCTCTGTCATTTCTGAACCTTTTAAACTATTCCAACCGCCAGTTTTACTCTTGATAATCATTTTGATCACAAAAACGGTTATTAAACATTTTGTACACATTCGTAGCACGTAAAATGTGACGTTTTAAGAAAAATTCATATTTTTCTAAGCAGTAAAATCTGAACTTTCTAAAATCGAAGAAAGTGATTTAGGCTGTAAAAAAATAACTGCTTTCAAAATGGTACGAACAAACACGATATTATTTAAATTGTCGTCAGTAATGTCGCGAAATTATAGAATAAATATTCAACATATTTATTTTGCGATAGCTGTTTATAAAACACTAGACGAATGGCCCGGGCAACGCCCGGGTTTTACCCGAGTGCGTATATATTTTAAAAACGTTTTAATTCAAATACAATTCGTTACAATTATAAATTGGCGCCGTGGATGTCTCTCTTGTGAAACGTCCCGCCCCAAACTGTGTGTGTCTTGAAAATATAAAAATAAAAATGTGAATTTTCATAAAGATTTCATCATGTCGATTTTTTTTTTTTTGCATTTCACCAACTAAATCGATAGAGATAATTACATTTGCAACATGAACTTAGGTATATTGACTAAATAGAAAACTGCATAGTAATAAAGATCATTTTTTAAAGGCACCATATCGTTTTTTTTTTCAATAAAATCGAAACAAAAATTAACGATAAATAACGATAATTGCCTTAAAAAGAAATTGCCTTAAAAAAAAGAAACATTCGCGGTGATTTTGTCTTGCATTCGTTTATACAATTATTATATACGAATGACCCTGGCAACGCCCGGGTTTTACCCGATTAAATGCTTTTATTCAAATACTATTCGATACAATTATAAATTGGCGCCGTGGATGTCATTCTTGTATAATATATAAATGAGTTTTAAAAATTGTAAAAAAAAATGCATCGGCCGGGAATCGAACCCGGGCCGCCCGCGTGGCAGGCGAGCATTCTACCACTGAACCACCGATGGTTATGAAAAATCCCATTCGTGAGCTTCAGACAAACAAACAGACAGACAGACAGAATAAGGCAAATATATAAGTAGATCAGCCTTGTTCCTATTTAACCAAGTGGTATATATATATACATAAGCAAAGATAATTAGATGGAAAAAGCGGATATTTTCTGAAGGTATATCTCACCAGATGACCAACTTGGTCATCCCCATCATGGCCTCGCTTAACGCGCCGATTGTGTCCAGCAGGGGCTTTCCCTTCTCCTTCATTGAGCAGAGGACAGCGCCGAGGCACAGGGAGAACATCACAATGCCCAGGAAGTTGGTGCTGCTGGTGTACTCGTGCGTGATCTTCCAGGAATGGAGGTCTTCATCTGCAGCACAGAGGGATTAATTAGTACGCTTCCAGCCGATATATTCAAAAAGACCTTTATGCAACTTGGGATCTTAAAACCAGAGATAATTTAAACCTTTGTAAAGCCAGGCAATATTTTGTGTATGATAGATGACATAGCAATTAGAAAAAAAATCGTGTTATTTCATCATTATCATTAAATGCCATTTTTCGAGTTGAAGGTGAGCCACCACTTACTGCGACTTCCCGCCATTGACACCAGATTGTTGCCATTGCGGTGTTGGAGTCACACCTGGAGAAAACCCGTGGTATTCTTGCTGTAGGTTGTTGTAAACTACGCATCATAACTACCCTCAATACGTATGTATCTGTTCTTTTTCTTGAATAAATAATATAGAACTGATGCTCATGTATCCCTTCTTCGAAACATATTTTCACCTTTTTTGTGCAAAACACATAAGTAAATAATAATAATAAAGAATTTATATTAGACATCTCTCTATATAATGAATTATTGTGTGTGAAACTGTTGCGGCATCTTTTCCTAAACAACCACTCTCGAGACCGATAATATTTATGCGAATGAAATTTTTTAACAATATTTGGCATTTCTTTTTTAGGGATTTAATACTAGCCAAACGTGGAAAGAGGGAATTGGCCATTGCTTATTTCCGAGGTGATGTCCTCGCGCAAGCTCAAGGAAAGTCAACATGTAGGTGCCCTTGAGATAAGATCTTAACAGCAATCTGTGCTTGTGAAACTTGCTAAATTCATTAAGCCATTTTCTATCTCTTCAAATTCTAGGGATAATTTTTCAACAATATTTTTATAGATAGAGAAGTTTTGGCTATCGGTTAGAAGAACTGGCATGTGAACGACTTTTAAATTTTAGATATACTGCATCGAAGCATTCAAATTCAATGTCTAATTTAGCTCAAATACGGTAGGCTGGTCCACAGGGAAGGTAAACTATGGCAACGTTTGTTTGTGCACCGGCGTCCTTTTACTACGACATCTGAGGTGTTATGTTCCTCGCCATCGACAGAGTTGGTTTCCCTTATGGGTATTAATCGCCTCAGCCATTTATAATTATCTCAAACCAAGTTCTATCTCCATTAATAAGAAAAAGGGGAATATGCAAATGTTAAAATCTCTACACAATTTTCCCCGAAAGGTTTCATCCCAACATACCAGCACAAAATGATGAAATAATATAGTGTATGGCTAACATTGTGGCATATTCTTGTAATAAATATATAGACTTATAAGGAGAGCTATATATTTGGTGTCGCAAGAGTTCAGCACAAATCTTTCCCGCAAGTTGACAGCAGCAGACACAGAGTACACACACATTAAGATTTAGGGCAATTATCTTATCGCCATGTTTTATTGATGCCGTAGTATAGTGGGCGGCTTGTCGCCACTAGGGAAACTCACCGATATTGGTTTGGTTGGGAAGAAGACCCGTCGCATTGTACGCGTTGGTAGGGGGCCGGACTAGCACGGTGCGGTACTGAAGTGCCACCAAGAAATAATTAGAGCTGAGATTGACACGATGTGGTCTTATCCATTACCTGCCCGAAGGTTGCTTGGAATATATTGGGAGGGAAGAGGTTCCTAAAACAAGGCATTTTTCAATGTTATTTTCAAAATTAGCAATTATAAATAAATGTGCATCCATGCCAAATAACGACCTAGATATTATAATCAGGGAGGTACACACCTGTGAAGAAATTTCCGATTTGGAAGTTTGAAATAATAAGTATAAATAGGTTTATTTTCTTCTGAGGACTAGAACTACGTATATAGGTCTAGACAAAGCCTGACCTGATATGTGGCCAGAGTTATTAGCTGATTGCGTAATAGCATCACTGAAATGAAGTTTAACGGATGTATAAAAATATTTTGCCTCTCTCTAAATGATAGAGCATCATAATTAGCCGATACAAAAACGTGGTAGTTTACAAATTCGTAAAGCCAGTAACACTGTAAGTAACCTGTAAGTAAGGAAATATGAGAATGATTCTGGGAAGAAAATATCAAGCAAACAAGGATATCTTCCTCACGCAGCTGGACAGATTTGAGCTCGCGGTATAGATACCAAGAAAGATTTCCATGAGATAATAAACTTTTTGCCCACGTCTTTCAATTTCAATAGAATTTCAAGGTCTTTACACCACCACTAACGCCATATTGCCACAAACATATATTTCTCAAAAGAGTGGAAATTTATGATCATGCATTATGCGCGTTTCTCCACATATGTAGAACCAGCCATAGAGAGATTCAAATGATTTTTACACAAAAATAATTTTAAAACATTTATTGTTACGCTGTCGGTGTACCTGAGGAGGTCCAGAAGGGTGTCCACAGTAGTGGACGGCCGCAGAGCTGAGAAAGGAGTGTCGGCGTCAAGACCCTCGGTACCCTCGGCGCTTATGCCGGGCCTCACGCTGACCACCAGGATGACGCCGAGGATGATGGCGAGAATCGTGGTCACCATGTAGTAGAGAACAGCGCGGCCGCCCACCTTGCTAGACATAGAGAAGTCGAGGTTGCCCAGTGCGTGCACGAGGCTGGAGAAAATGAGCGGAATAATGAGCATGTTCAACATTCGCAAGAAAATTTCCCCGGGGAACTCGAGATAAGAGATCTCGCGGGGAGTCCAATCTCGCCAAGCCCGCAGCCCCACTCCGAGTGCTACCCCAGCACCCACGCAGCTCATCGTCACCAGCGTGAAGGCATTGCGCCTCAGGAGGTTGCAGCGCCGCGAGGCTGCCCGCGCGTGATTATCCACGTCTCCATTCTGCATTTTTTCCATGCTGCCACACACCATTCTTTCTTAGTACACGCGGACTTAATACCCATCCCATACAGAGTAGGTATTACAGAGCAGACGGAACATTTAAGTATTTATTTTTGTACTAAATATGAAGAATAATATATCTATATAATATAGGTTTATAGAAAAAAAATCACGAATATATACTGGTTTGAGAGTGAGAGAGAAACAATATTTTCTTCCGTGTTTCTATAAATCGCATCACAAACATATCATTGAAGCAGTATTTTTATTTAATTAAGGCGAGGTGAAATGTGAATAATGCATTTTTTTAAACTCTTGAACGAGTTTTTGTGCTATTAAAATGAACTTAAAGCTCCTAATATAGTACCGTGATCACACCACAAGAGTAAGTAGGCAAATATCACACTTCATTCAGATTGTATAATAACTAAGATAAACGCTTTCAAAGTACTACACATCTCTGAGGGTCGATTACTTTAATGTAGTATCTGATTATCAAGTTGGCTCAAGCATCAGAAAGCGCAATTGGAGGTCACCTTATAACAGCGCAGGACCTGAAGTTATCACTTAGAATCAAACGTGATATTCTCACTTCAGATGCTTTGAAGCCCAGGAATTCAGGTTTGAAGCGTTCACACCGTCAGCTCCCTGGTTAGCCAGCTCGCTAGTTGACAGCACATCAGCTGGCCATTTAGTACTTTAGTTGACAGCACATCAGCTGGCCATCTAGTTCTTTAGTTGACAGCACATCAACTGGCCATCTAGTTCTTTAATTGACAGCACATCAGCTGGCCATCTAGTTCTTTAGTTGGCAGCACATCAGCTGGCCATCTAGTTCTTTAGTTGACAGCACATCAGCTGGCCATTTAGTTGTTTAGTTGGAAGCACATCAGCTGGCCCTCTAGTTCTTTAGTTGACATCACTCAGCTGGCTAGCTAGTTCGTTAGTAGACAAGTCACCAACTGGTTAGCCAATTCATTAATTCTGGCCTTCAAGATGATTAGAATATTTGCAGAACTGTAGGTGGTAGAACTGCAAGGTTGGTTTCCACCGTCCTTCAAGCTGTTTGCATATCCGTAACTTGTACATTCGCCACTTGGGTTTTCCAATGTTCGGATTTAATTTTTATTTCATTGGGGGAACATAGGCGAGAGAGCGAGAGAGATTTTCAAAACTTAAACAATTTCTAATTTAAAAAGTTTTGTTATTTATTTTATATAGGTTCAAGTTCTATATATATATTGTAACAAAGTGTGTGTGTGTGTGTATTTATTATTTTATTAGCAGAGTATTATTTTTTTATGTTTATATTTTGCTACTCTGTACACTTCTTCCCTCTTTTGCTTATATTTTGTTTATCACTCATAGTTTGTGCCTGCCTGAAATAAGTTGTTGTCTCATCCCGAAGTTGGTTTTCCCTAATTTTCCACGTGGCAATATATTCGGAGGAAGAGGGAGAGAGGGGATTATTATATGTTTTTTCTTTCTTGCTTTTTCCACCTATATTGTTCACAAGGCAAGAATTCCTGTTAGGGTAAAATGCTAGAGAGATAGTTCCGCGGCGCGAAGCATCAGCCGAAAGCCATATAAATAGACTAAACTATAACATGTATTAACATGTTTTAACTTGCGTGGTGAGTACTGTTTGAATTTGTTTGAATACGATGATGTGGCGTGAAGAAATTTGCCATAGCTGGTGGGTGGATATCCAAAAAGCGCAATGGCTTTTAGTTAGAAAAATGTTTTTATTCTATTTTATTCTTATTTTTTTATTACGAATGGAATATTTTGTATTCGAAATGCCTTTATAATAGAGTTTTAGCTAAGAATTATGATGCTCTATTAGTTTTTAAAACAAAATTAATGTAGGTATATTTTATTTAAAAAGGTTGGCGGTTTGATAACAAATTATCTTATTTTTTCACCATGTAAAATTATTGAAACTTTTCTAAGGCGGACATTATATATACATATATATATATATATTAGATAATAAAAGGCATATATTGGATTTAATAAAATATTTATTTTGCCAATATTTCGGCTGGCTGAACGCCAACCTTTATCGAGGCATTACATTTTTGTATACACAAACTCAGCGCCGCATAGTGTTATAATATCACAGTTGAAATCAATTAAAATACAGAGTAGGTGGGAGAAATTTGTGCATGAAAAAATTATTATAAAAAATGCAATCAAAAATGTATAATATCTTAAAATATAAAAGGAGAAAAAGTTCTATCTTATATTTAAAAAATTGTAATAAAAAAAAAAGTACATAAAAATAATTCATTAATAACTCATAAAGATATAAATGTAAAAATATATGTATCTATTAAAACATTTGAAAATAAATTTAAAATGATTTAAACAATAAACTGTAAGAACCTTATAAAAAGTTTTTTAAAATGTGGGTATTTAAAAAATTCATTTCAAAATTTAGGAGATCGATTTATAAATAAGTAAAAAATATTTTATAAAAATGCATTAAAATGGAAGTAAAAACAATTTAGGATGAATAAATGAGAAAATAAATTAAAAAATGGAAACTAAAAAGTTTAAATTATTGCATGTAATATGTTATATATTTAATGTATCAATACTTTTGCGTTTTGAAGCGATAAATGTAAAAATAATTAAACAAGTGGTATGTATTAATTACAGGTATTTACTAATGTGTGAAAATATAATTTGCGAAATCGCGGGTATTACAACAAAATATAAAGTAAAATTAAAGCAAAAAAATGAAAAAGCAAAGTTATGAAATTTTAAAAAACGGCACCTCTCTCCCTTTAAAATAGTACATAATAAGTCAATTAAAAAATAAAAATTAACTAATTGAAATTAAAATAATTAGACAAAAAAATTAAGAAGATCTGAAAGGTGTGTAGATGTCTGGTAAATCAATTTTCCTATTTATGCTTTCTTTGTCTTCTACAGAGGCCCAGCTTTCTAAGAACAATCGGCAGTGTTTTTCTTTAATGTTCTGGTATAAAATAGCTGTTGTGTGGAATGGTGGAGATCCATTATCCCGGACGCAGCCCAGACAGCTCAAGTGTCGACTGTAAACACGGCGGCCCCTGCCTGCATCAAAGGAGCCGCCGACATAAACATCAGAACACGGCTTGGTTTTGCTACCCACCAGTCGCGTGTTTCCCCCTGTCCTCTAAATATGTATTAAATAAAGTTAGTTAGAAGGAGATTTTTACCCCCTCCTTTCTGCTATTTAGTGATCTTATTTAAATCCTTGCAACAGCCCACAAAGAATCATCACAGCGAATTCTTCTACCGAACTCGCTCAGTGTTTTGTGAACCGACATTTACCCTACATTTCTTCACAAAGTGGCGTCCCCGCGGGTGGGCTTCCGACAAGGCAAGATCAAGTGGATTAACGGCGGAGTACAAGTTCAAGACTTAAGATAAGTACCTTTTGTTTTACCCTCTGTTTATAGTGTTTTTGAAAAATGGAAATTTTAAAAAGACATAGAAATTTACTTAGAAAGCGACTAACTCGCATCTTGAAGACGACAGAAGAGTTTCTGTCAGGTACTCCACCGATACCTGTAGAGGACATTGAATATAATAGAGAGATAATTGAAGAAACTCACGGTGAGCTTCTTGTGATCCAAGGCAAGATAAGAGACTTCATGCTAACTTCAGACGTTAGCGAAGAGGAACTAGAGCAAGACGATGAGGAAGCCTTGCAATATACCCAGAGATATAAGAGGATATATAAAAAATGTCTCGCTCTTGTTGAACCCAGGATCACTGCATCCAGTCCCACGACCAGTGAAGTGAGCTTCGCTTCTAGCTCACACCATAGAACTGTAAAACTACCCAAGATAAAATTAAAGAAGTTTACAGGAGAAATAAAAGATTGGTTGGGATGGTGGGCACAGTTCAACAAGATACATGTCGATCCTACTTTAGAAGACAGCGACAAGTTTCAATATCTTGTGCAATCTATGTCGCCGGGAACCAGAGCTAGTAAACTGGTTGATAGTTACCCCCTGACTGCCGAGAATTACCCCAAAGTTATAGAAACTTTGACAGAAAGATTCGGAAGGCCTGAAATGTTGCAACAAGTCTATGTCAGGGACCTTATACGCCTTATGATCGATTGCTCCTCCAAACAACAGTTGAAGGTGACTTCATTTTATGATGAGTTGGTGACTCATTTGAGAGCATTGGAATCCTTAAAGATTGAGGCCAGACAGATGTCTGTATTTATATTTCCAATGATTGAGGCATGTCTCTCAGAGGAACTCATGAAGGCTTGGCAAAGAAGCCCCCTCCATGATGTCAAGATTGATGCTAATGATTCGACTCAAACTAGAGTTGACCTAATTATGGAGTTTCTCCAAAAGGAAGCTGCAGCAGAACAAGACAGAGCCTTAGCTGGATCCAAGTTTGGACTTAGATCTCTGAAACAGGATAGAAACGTGGGCAGACAATCACATCCTGCTAAGATACCTACGGCCTCTGGACTATTTGCTGGACGTGCCCAGAATTGCATCTTTTGTAATAAAGATCATAAAAACACAGAATGTCTTGCTGCGCGCAGAATGAGCATTAAAGAAAGAAGAGAGCGTATTAAAAACGCTAAATGTTGTTTCTCCTGCCTCCAACCAGGTCATATCTCTTCTAATTGTAGAAGGCGCATAACTGAATGTATTCGATGTAAGAAGAAGCACCTTGATATTTTATGCCCTCTTAATGCTCCTGGACGAGAGTCAGCGGATGAAGACAAGGAACAGGTGAAAGACTGTGATGTTTCTCCTACAGTTGAAAACGGAGTTTCATTCTCCGGTCTTAGCGCTTCGTCTCTGATTTTGCTACAGACTCTGAATATTAAGGTCGAAGGTGCGACTTCGGCGAAAGTAGTGCGTGCCCTCCTTGACACAGGTTCCCAACGATCCTATATTTTGTCTAAAACTGCCCAGGATCTCGGACTATCTCCCATTGGCCAGGAATCACTTAAACATGTGGTGTTTGGAGGTCATACTAGTGAAAGTGTTCACCAAGAATACAGAGTCAATTTGGGTCATGCATCGGGGAATTTTAAGATGGTAGCGAAGCTTCTTGACCAACAAAAAATCTGTGGTAACCTACCAAGATTGAGCCGCGGGCCATGGTTGAAAGAACTCAAAGCCCGCAAAATCTGGGTTCCTGATATTGGAAAGGATGACATGGAAATTGAAATACTTCTAGGATGCGATGTATTGGGATCTATTTTCATGATGAAATCTTGTGTGTTGTCAAATGGCTTGACTGCGTCGCAGACGCGTTTCGGATGGACTTTAATGGGAGAATGTCAGCCAGGTAGTGACGTTTCACTCGCTCATCATGTCACAACGATGACAATTTCGGAGAGCAGTGTAACCAATCTGTGGAATCTCGATGTTCTTGGCATTATGGATCCTATTGGGGTTAAACAGAGAGATCAGAGAGACGCACTGGCGCGTCGACATTTTCTAAAAACAGTCCATCATTCTGTCTCTGGAAGATATGTTGTTTCCCTCCCGTGGACTGTAGAGAAAGCTAAAATCGCGGACAACAGGGAGGTTGCTATGAAGAGATTAGAACAGACGACTAAGAAATTAATCTCTTTGAATCTTTATGAGGACTATGATGATATTTTCCGAGGCTGGTTGGATGATGGGATAATTGAGAAAGTCCCAGCTGAACAACACGACGCTGAGGCCTTCTACCTGCCTCATCGTCCTGTGGTGAAACTCTCCAGTGGGACTACGCCTATCAGGCCTGTCTTTGATGCTTCTAGCAAGGTCTATAGATCCCCATCTTTAAATGACTGTCTTGAAAAAAGGGACCTAACCTCATAGAGATGATTCCCAACCTTATGCTAAGGTTTAGAAATGGCAAGTTTGGTGTCGTGGCAGACATTAAGAAAGCGTTTCTTCAGATTGAGGTGAATGAAAGGGACAGAGATTACCTGCGTTTTCTGTGGTATTCCCAAAATAGAGAAAAGACAGAAGTATTCCGACATAGACGTGTCGTTTTCGGTCTTAACTGTAGTCCTTTCATTTTGGGGGCAGTAATAGAATACCACCTGTCTAATGTTCGACCTGAACATAAACCGTTAGCTCAGAGGTTGCAGAAATCCTTTTATGTGGACAATTTAGTCACAAGCGTGAACTCTTTTGAAGAGTTACAGGATCTCAAATTGACCGCAACGTCCATCATGGAAAATTCTCGGATGGAGCTAAGCCGTTGGGAGCATAGCCTGGACGTGGCCTCCGATACTTACCCCTTTGAAAGAGCAGAGATATCTAAAGTGCTTGGTGTATGTTGGGATAAAAGGGAAGATTGTTTGTCATGTGAAATTCCCGTAGCCATACCCCCCAAGATAACCAAAAGGAGTATCCTGTCCTGCTTAGCTCAGATATATGACCCTATTGGATTTCTGAACCCAATATTAATAAAGCCTAAAATTCTATTGCAAAAAGTTTGGATAAAGCGCGATAGCCAGTTGGGTACCTTTGTCGGGAATCGCGTGAAGGAGATATGCAGACTTAGTGATCCTGGAAATTGGAGATATGTGTTCCTAGCGAGTGCAATCCAGCTGATTTACCCTCCAGAGGATGCAGCCTCTCCCGACTGATACAGTCTACATGGTGGGAGGGCCCTTCCTGGTTAAAACTCTTCGAAGAATTTTGGCCTTCCAGGTATAAAGACCTGAATGAAGAAGAAATCTGTGTGAAAAGAATGCTAGGAACATCACCATTAACATATCAACAATTGATGACCCTGCTGTGTCATGCAGAGGAAGTGATGAATGGAAGGCCCATGACTTATGTCAGCGACGATCCGAATGATCTTGTGACTATATCACCTTCCATGTTTCTACAAGAACAGACAGATGTCGAGTTTCCCGAGTGCCAGAATATGGGATCTAATCCAACGACACAGAAACTGCGCTATATTTGAGCAAGCTGAGGGAGGAGTTGAAATCACGATTCAGGAAGGAATATTTGTCCCTCCTGGTCCAGAGTAACAGACGCATTGACAATCCAAAACTCCAGGCTGGGGATGTTGTCCTTGTTGGTATGGACAAAAAAAAACGTAACTTCTGGCCATTAGCCGTGATCGAGGAGATATTATTTGGAAGAGATGGAGTGAATAGATTAGTGAAGGTGAAAACCGCAGTAGGAACCTTCCTAAGACCTATTCAGAAAATATATCCCTTGGAAATATCATCAACAGCAGCTTCTTCGCGTTTGCTGAACGATAAAGTGAAAACTGCAAAAATACAGACTAGATCGGGAAGAACCATTTGTAAACCCAACCGATTGGACGATTATTTGTGTTTTTCTGTGTGCCTAGATAAAAACAGGTGGGAGTGTGTGTGGAATGGTGGAGATCCATTATCCCGGACGCAGCCCAGACAGCTCAAGTGTCGACTGTAAACACGGCGGCCCCTGCCTGCATCAAAGGAGCCGCCGACATAAACATCAGAACACGGCTTGGTTTTGCTACCCACCAGTCGCGTGTTTCCCTCTGTCCTCTAAATATTCTTTGTTCTTTTTGTTTTTTTCTCTTTTCCTTTTCTTTTCTGCTCTCTTTTTTTCTTTTCTTTAAAACTATATATAGCTTCTTTTGTGTGTAAATATTAAATATATAATTCATTGTATCATATTTGAAAATAATAAACAAACCGTCTCTGGGGCAAACCTTATATGCACTTCGGTGTTTCTTTGCGGAGCTTGATCTGGGGGTTTTCTTTTCCCGCTGATTTTAATAACAATAAACAAATTTTGTAAATCTAGAAGCAGAGTACAGGGGACGCAAGGGCTTGTTAGCCTATATCGTTCCCGGCTTTGTCTTTGACAAGCCAAATTTTTCCATCTGTCCTCTAAATATGTATTAAATAAAGTTAGTTAGAAGGAGATTTTTACCCCCTCCTTTCTGCTATTTAGTGATCTTATTTAAATCCTTGCAACAGCCCACAAAGAATCATCACAGCGAATTCTTCTACCGAACTCGCTCAGTGTTTTGTGAACCGACTACCCTACATTTCTTCACAGCTGTATTTTCGAAATCCGGAGTGTGGTTGTTTTTAGTGCATGATCAACAAGGAGAGACAGTGGGTTGTAATTCCTATATATATATATATATATATTAAAAAACGAAAGAAAAAAATAAAAGATAAAAAGATCAGGTGTTGAAATCAATTTTTAAAATGCCATTTTAAATATTGATTTCAACACCTGATCTTTTTATCTTTTATTTTTTTCTTTCGTTTTTTAATGTGCTAAGCGTATTTACGCAAGTTTGGCCTTAAATACCCATTTCTTGGTTTTTCAGGAAGCCATTTGGATCAAAAAATATTTTTTGGTCGCAATGGTTCAGCCTACTCCACGCTGACGAGCGCCAAAAGCGCGAAACGCGTTCGTGGATGGCTTTTCTTGATTTATCAATAAATTGGGTTGGCCAAATATCAGGGAACAGGCTAAATCAATGTTTAGTTGATTTCTGTTCCACCAGATGGCGCTCTGCCTTCTGTAAAGCACATGTGCTCCTGGTCAGGATATGCCATTTTAAATATATATATATATATATATAAAGCACATGTGCTCTTGGTCAGGATATGTCATTTTAATTTTGATATATATATCGTAATTTAAACAATGTTATATGTAAGTAATAAAGTATGACGTCTTTTCTAGTCGTCTCAAAGTGACACCAGCTTGCGACCGGACACCCGGGGGATCCAGAGAGGGACAAAGAAGGGGCATTGGTCCGGATGGTGACAGTTAGTTAGGTTACATTGGATATTTTCGGACAGGCCCGCGAAGTTCTAGGCAGTTGTCATCTCACGGCGGCCCTCGTGGCCGCCGTTTTGGCTCCTTCCTGCTCCCGCGACTTCATGCAGAACGCCGAGCTTTCCTCAGTTAATCCTCAACTTTCCCCTGGTCCTGGTGCCACGTGAGACGTACTAGGAGAACGTCTTTTGATCCCAAACTTTGTCGTTACTGTCCCGTGCGGACTTCACACTCTGCACGCCTTGCCACTCAACCCCGACTGCTTCCAACTCACTTGTTGTCTTAACCGTAAAATATGAAAAAATAATTGAAAAAAAAATAAAAGATAAGTGGGTCAGGTGTTGATATTAAAAATGAAGAAGGCATTTCCTGACCACGAGAACATGTGCTTTTTAGATGGCAGAGCGCCATCTAGTGGAGCAAAAAATTAACTAAACGTTTATTTAGCTTGTTCCGTGATATTTGGCCAACCCAATTTCTTGATTTATCAAGAAGTGGGAGAGCGCCATCTAAAAAGCGCATAGCGCATGTGCTCGTGGCCAGGAAATGCCTTCTTTATTTTTAATATGTATATAATAAATGCTAAAATATATTAGCAAGAAAGAAAGGGAAAAGAAAGACTCTTTTTAAACACGAATATTTTTGGGCAACCACTATGCAGAAATTACACAATCCCATATCTCTATTTTATATTATTTAGTTTTGATGCAGTATTTTTAAATTCGATTTTTGTACCTTTTATATTCTATCACGAAAACTCCCGTTTTTTTATTTTTGTTATATAACCATCGCCTTTGTTTATTGTGACAACGACTACTGCCAGAGACATTTTAAAACTATTAGTTTTCACATGTTGGGTAATGAATACCTAAATTTACTAAATGCCTTCTTTTATAGTGTTATTTTTAAACCGAATTTTATTATCTTATTCACCTCAAGATTTATTGCCACTCTTAAATATTTATTTTTATCCCTATGATATACTTTTAGCGTTTGTCCTAATTACTCTTTTCCTGGTTTCTCGCATATAGTCGATCTCAATCGAATCGTGTCTCTATTACAAATTGAGCCTTTCGCAATTTTTCATTGGTCGAATTATTCTACTTAATTATTTCCATTCTTCACATCAGTAATAGATATATTCAACACCGCCTAATGTCCCAAGGAATAGTTTTGTTTGATACACTACTTTCTATTAAAATTGCTACATCAAGAAGACGACACGCTAAGGACGTGAAATTTACACAATAAGAAGATGCTGTGATATAAAAATGATTATATTTTCAACGCATTCATGAAAAATAGGTTCCGGAAGCAACATTTAAAATGTGTTGTTGAGATTGTACAGCTGGTTTCATTGTAAAAGTTGTCGTGCTGCCTCGTGTAAATATAAGAAATGCTTACCGACACGTTTCAGAGTTTTATAGAGGCAGAATTGTATCCTATTTGGTTTTCGAATTAGCGTACCACAGTATTGCTGCTCGCGCCGGTCGATATCCCATGACTGTTAACAAAATATTATGGAATCGATGGTTTCAGGACGGTCATACGGAACGAATTACTGAGTTTTAGCGGCCCGCTATCACTAACAGCCGAGAAGACCAACATGTTACCTGCATGACCTTAATGGATAATATAGCCACATCAAGAGCCCCGAGTCAAGAAATCGGGCCACTTGCATCTAGTTTGGACAGTTCCTCTACATTTATGATGTATTAAAGCTCGTGGAAGTACCCTTTAGTCGAGTCCTGAGAAACTCATTCACACCTATGGATGGTAGGCTACCTAAGCTACTGTGGCCTGTATAGCTTTATACTTTACACACCGATGAATGGAAGGCTGCCTAAGTGTGTGTGGCTATATAATTAACGAAGCCAAATTATTTATACATTTTTTGTTCTCCATTTAACAGACAAACATGTTTGTATTCTGCTAAGAAGCTAATGTGTCACGTCATCTTAGTATGTAAATGGAGCCACGTTGTATATACAAGCGCTCTGAGGACTCGCGAGAGGCGGCTGGCCAATTATTTGCCGTTCCTAGGCTTTGTTGCCTTTGAAGCGTATTATTTTCATCGCTTGCCCTTGGCGATTCCTTGGATAGCGTATTAGGGAACAAGGGTAAACATTCTTCCTTATTTACATCGACTTTTCTTTCTGCCTATTTTCACTTGCTCAATTTTTCTAATTTATTTTTAAAATGTTCTTTTGCGAGTTTAGCCTCAAGTTTAACGTAAGGATATACATTCATTAATGTTTGAATTTTAGCTTCTCTACACCACTGAACTATTAGATTTATATGAATTAAAATAAAAGCGGTGTGGGGGGGTACGATCATCGTGAATTTCGAACATGTAATTTTGGATTTGTGTAAGCGACTAATGTCAAATCGGGGCCTAATAAACATTTTAAATATTTTTAGCACTGCTCTAGTTGGAAAACCACACACGCTTGAAATAAAATATAAAAAAACTGTATTTACTGAAAAATCCAATCTATTTATAACTAGCTTGTGGAATTTTTTACTCAGATTCTCAAGCTGGGGCAATTATTTTTTGTAACCCGCTCCAGGGCAGGCAGTGGAACGGCCTTTGATTGGTGAGGGCCGTCATTAGATGAAAGTACTTGTGGAGGCTGGATTATCTGGAAGACTTGTCTGGTGGTTTGGAGTTTTATTATCGCTAAGAAATCAAATGGAAATTCGTTTTTTTTTATGGCGCGCGCTGTTATTTTCTATTTCTAATGCTACTTTTTAAAATGGTATATATTGTAGAGTAACCCATGAGAGACCCTAGTCTAAAACATGGATAAAACTCTGTCTCTCCTGGAGTCTGTAATGTCAGACCAAGTCATGAGGAGCATTTCATCCGAAACAGAGTCTCTGATGAGAGACCGCCTCCAGGAGAGACCGGGCTTAGCCATATTTTTAGGCGTTCTCTCATGGGACTCTATGTGTACATTTCAAAATATCAACACCTTATTAGAAAGAAGGAATCATATATCGCCGCAACTCTTTTTTATTAACGCGATAAAAGAAGCTTTCGGGCAAGCCCTTCTTCAGCTAATTATAGTGTACAAACAAGGAGAGATTATATATCGTTTTTAATATAAACAAAATAAAATAAAAGAAAATTACCACGCCCCTATCGCCCTCGTTTCAATAGCACCGCGTGGCCACGTCATGTCTGATCCTAACTTCAAATATAATATAGTACAAAGATAGCTTAAAATAAATTTACGTAATTGAAAAAATATAAGAATCAACTATATACAGTTCAAAGGATTTAGTGGAGACTTTTGAAGATTTTTAGGATAGAAGGGGAACGTACTGTGATGGCAACTGTATACTTTTGTTTAATGGTTTAGGGTGCTTCATGGTTTCTATTGCTTCAAGAATGAGTCTTTGGGTTTTAGTTTTGGCATTTGTATGGAGGATTCTGGTATTATTGAAGTCTGGAGTGTGTCCGGTTTCCCTGACGTGGTCAACTATTAAGGAGTTTGGGTTTAGTTTAGAGATGTTTCTTTGGTGTTCTTTGATTCTGATTGAAAGGTCTCTTGATGTCTCGCCGATGTAGACACTATTGCAGTTGAGGCAGGGAATTTGGTAAACTAAATCTTTTTTCTGTTTCTGGTCGGTGCTTTTGGTGATTGGGTTTTTTAGAATCGAGGCCATGGAAGGTGAACCTCTGAAGATGGTTTTTATGCCAAAACTTTTGAGTTTGCGGGCTATTGTAATTGTAGATTCTGTATATGGTAAGTAACAGGTGGAGATGTACTGATTGGAGTTATTTCTGGGAGTCCCTGGTTTACATCTATTTCTTTTAATGAAAGGAAGCGGGTATCCAGATTTGAGAAGCTGGTTTTCGATAGATTTAAGTTCTATTTTGTATTCTATTTTTGATGAGCAGAGAGAGAGTGAGTGAAAGCTCTTTTCGTCAAGGTACGTACAACTGTTATTTTGTGGAAGATGGGAGAATTGGAGACAAAGTGTAGGTACTGCGTTGGGGAGGTAGGTTTTCTATAAACTTTTGTTGTAAAACCGGTTCTATTTCTGGTAAATAAAATGTCAAGGAATGGCAGGCTTCTTTTATTTTCT
Organism: Cordylochernes scorpioides; assembly: GCA_030710605.1. Taxonomy (NCBI): domain Eukaryota; kingdom Metazoa; phylum Arthropoda; class Arachnida; order Pseudoscorpiones; family Chernetidae; genus Cordylochernes; species Cordylochernes scorpioides. Next base: position 106,823,384 of record CP092886.1, on the reverse strand, counting down.
TTTTCTATTGTAAATTGAATAGATGGGTTGAAGCTATTGAGGGTTTCTTGGATGTGATTTTCACTGTTTTCTGTGATTATGCAAAAAATATCATCAACGTTCCTTGACCAGATTAATATTTCGTTGGGTTTTACTTCAGTGATCCATGAGTCAATGGTGGAGAGAACTATTTCGGCTAGAATTGTAGACAGTGGGCTTCCCATCGGTGTGCCTTTTATTTGGTTGTAGTATTCTCCTGTGAATTTAACTGTTGTGCTCTTTAAACAGATTTCGGTGAGTTTCAGGATTGCAAGGTGGTCCGGGTATGCTTCTTTATGTTTGATTAGGATGGTTTGTAGGGAGTCCATTATTAAGTCGTGGGGAAGGCTTGTGTATAGGTCTTTGACATCATATGAAACGATTCGGTGATAATTCGGCGAGACATCAAGAGACCTTTCAATCAGAATCAAAGAACACCAAAGAAACATCTCTAAACTAAACCCAAACTCCTTAATAGTTGACCACGTCAGGGAAACCGGACACACTCCAGACTTCAATAATACCAGAATCCTCCATACAAATGCCAAAACTAAAACCCAAAGACTCATTCTTGAAGCAATAGAAACCATGAAGCACCCTAAACCATTAAACAAAAGTATACAGTTGCCATCACAGTACGTTCCCCTTCTATCCTAAAAATCTTCAAAAGTCTCCACTAAATCCTTTGAACTGTATATAGTTGATTCTTTATATTTATTCAATTACGTAAATTTCTTTTAAGATATTTTTGTACTATATTATATTTGAAGTTAGGATCAGACATGACGTGGCCACGCGGTGCTATTGAAACGAGGGCGATAGGGACGTGGTAATTTTCTTTTCTTTTATTTTATTTTATATTAAAAACGATATATAATCTCTCCTTGTTTGTACACTATAATTAGCTGAAGAAGGGCTTGCCCGAAAGCTTCTTTTATCGCGTTAATAAAAAAGAGTTGCGGCGATATATGATTCCTTTTTTCTAATTTGTTCGAAATCCGCAAACCGTTTACCATGAAAATCAACACCTTAATAGGAGCATAGATATAAGCACCCTTAAAAATAGTTATTTTGGTTAAACGTTGAATTGTTAACAGTTAGATGTCGGAGATTTTGTAAAGAGCTAAAGAAGAAGAAATGGAGCAGTACTGGTCATTTTATACTTGGATATATTGATCTTCCTTCCTATCAGTGCCCATAGTAATGTCTTGGGATAAACAATGCACTACCTCTTACTCTTAATTTTCTTAGCTATCAAAAGGCATATAAAGAATGTTATATTTAGGGGATCTAACTACCCAGGAGAATCAGAGCATGCAATGCTTTTATAAACATTCAAAATTTTCTCCTCTTTATAAATAAGTAAGAAAAATTAAGCACTTAATTTTCAAGTACCATATTCGTTTCTTATGATATAATATTTTAAAAATAAAAATAGTAATTTTATATTTATATTGACTGCTTTTTACTTATTGTATGTTGTATACATAAGGTAGTGTGATAGTTGTTGAGAATGCTGCGGGAGATTCTAAGTTAAGACGGCGAAATAAAACATCTCCAATCTTATAATCTCCCCACAGGTGCCCCAAAAGAACGGCGGCCTCTGTCGAAATCACCGCCCCACGCCTATGATTTCAGAAGACGTCAAGATGGAGAAATAGCGGAAGTGACATCCTCCAATTCTGTGACAGGGTGTAGGACAGGGCGCGGTTTTTTGTCCCTTCACTGGTGTGGGGCAAGCAGTCCCCTTTGTTAGTGCTTCTTAGCATTGACGTTGTTGCTAACTGCACCATACATCGTCGTGTTAGAGGTCGGGTACAATGGAGGCGATATAAAACTTGAAGATTGAAACTTTATATAGAAACTGCAATTTTTTTAGGCCTATAATATTAAGTTGCAACAAGAGGGAAAAATAATTGTCGAAATACCTATTTGTGCATAGAAATCAATTTGGGACATCGTCTAAAAATACATTAACGGAATATTGCGTTTCAACTATTTTTGAACAAAATTTAAAATTTGAACTTATTGCAGATAAATACATTTAAAGGAGAAGGATATCTCTATCGTCAAAATAGACGCAAAGACTACGCTGAAATATTTATGCGCTATATCTTTTTTTACTCCCAGATCTATAAATTTGTTTTTGTTATGAACATCAATGTTTAAACTAAACGAAAGAGAGAGGATATTTAAATATGAAGTTTAAACCAACAGAATAAGAGTTTGGATGTTTTTCCTCTATTCCATTATATAGCTCGGCTCAACTCCAGGCTTACAATAAAAAAAGTCGAAATTTAGAGAGAGAGAGATTACTCAACCTTTCGTCACGCAAAAATGTTGGCTTAAATCAGAACTTCGAGCGGAAAAAAAGTTGTGAAAGTCGAATAAGAGCTTACATAGATCCCCAGCAAGATATCATCCCCACATCGTGTGTTAGTTTGAAAACCATAGAGAATCAAATTCCTTAATAATGAAGGAAACATATTGTTTATGGGAAATATTGTTTTTTCTAAACCGATTGTGTTTCAATGATCTCTTCCAGTAAACAACACACTTCCCACATACTGTCTTAGAAGTCGTGGTCAGATTTTACATTCCGTGAGGTATCTATATTGTCAAGTTTTGTTGATGAAGGCATATTTTAAAAGTGCATAATGACATAATTCCACTAGGACATGTTATTCGTATCTTCGTGTCACCAACGGTCTCCTAATATCCATTAAAAGACCATATTCAGGGGTAATGTTGTATTTCCTACCTCAAGTTCAAGAAGTAGAAATCAGGAATAGAATAGAGCTCGTCTCGCCACAGAGACTCTGGAACAATCTCCAGTTGTTTTCTCGACCGTTGTTGGCTCGTGCGGCGCCAGCAATGGTGCCAAGTTTACTTGGTGCTTTCTCGTGTGATACCTAACAAATTAGTCAAAGGTGTTTCTATGCGTCGAAAAAGACGAAGACGCTCAATGGATCCTAAGAGCTATTAGAGATTTGTTACACTGAAGGGTGTTATTTTGAAATTTTCATTTATTTTCGTCCGTCAAAGAAAAGTTATGTCCTCCACCAACACATAGTCCTCCCAGTAAACTCTGCTATAGGCATTCTTTGGGGATAAGTTCTCTATATGAGCGAGGGATAGCAACTTCCTCGCTAGCTTATATCCAGAGCTGTTTCTAGATCTAATATCGTCTCCATCCTGTTGTGAAAGGCAATGTTTGGGAGTTTGTAGGAGAGAATAGAGAATAATTAAGACATGGGACGTACCAATATTAATAACATCGTTTTCTACTCAGATAGTTTGTAGTTTACAGTTATAGTCCACACACATGCCGTCTCAATAATAAACGATCGCAACCTACACACGCACACACAATAATATTAATCTGTCAAATTCCACACGTGGAGGGGCCGTATAGTACGTACACAGAGGGATTTATTGAGATTTACTTTGATGGAAACACTCTCCTACTCACGTCCTACTAATGCTGGTGAAGTTAGAAGAGAAAGCTGCCAAGCTATTTAAAAAAATTTCCATACTTTTGTTCTGTCAAATATTTTATTTATTAAATATTTTAAAGCTCCAATTCTAGTCGGTTAATTTTATCTTCACGATATTCTTTCATAAATAGTGGGGTTAGGCTTCATTAGAAACATAATAGAATTGCTTTTCAAATTAAGTATCTGAATTATTTTGAAAAATCTAAATCTATGGTTAGATATTCCCCTCAAATGGAGTCTTATTAATAAAATAAAGCTGTTTGTGTATGGTTTTCCATTCTGAGGTCAGTAGGGAGGCACGGGGTAGCAAAAGGAAACTTCGCAGAACTCTTGAAAAATTTGCATGAACAAATACCTCGTGTAGTGTAATGCCCAGTTCAGGCTGAGTAACCCTCCATTGCTTCAATGTTGCGACTACCATATATTCCGGGCTTATTCAAATTTCAGAAATTAAATATTAAATATAGGGTCCTATGATGACTTTTGATCCAAACCTTCCCTTATATATGTGGTAACCGAGGGTCAAACCAGTAGTAACCGAGAGGGACAGTCAGGGCGTGGAGAGTTTTCCAGTACCTCTCTGCACACACCTTGGAGGACATTTAACAGTTCTCACAGAGTACAGGCAGTCGTAGTCGAGGCAGAGTGGAAAGCTTGGGAATGTCCACACACAAAAAAAACGAAGAGACACAGTTGTAGTAGGAAAGTTCCGTGAACAGATAGGAGTCGAGCTAAGAGCAAGATGGAGATAGAAAAGTTCTTACTGTTTCTAAATGGTCGATGAGGTGGTCCTGATTACAACCGACAAGGGCTCACGCTGATGGTGAAGTGACTGTGATTTCGGCTAAAACCGAGGTTTTATATACCTTTGCCGAGGGGGGAGACATGCGAGAATTTGGACTTTGAACGGGTCCAAAGGGCGTGAGGCGTCTGCGCTATTCTGCACCCTTTGACCTTGATGGCAACGACTTGCCAAATTCCTCTTTAGGGTTGATGGATTTCTATCTCGATCTCTTTCTTAGCTCAGCTCTTAATCTATTACATAGTTTTATTTATTCATCCTCAGTTTGTACAAAATACATTACATATGGTGCTGCAATGACACATGTCAATCATGCGTATAATTATTTATAGATGTGTTTCTATATACAATATAACAATCTTGTTATAAGTAGTATACAATTTAGGGTTGTTGGTCTAAATTACCATATATATATGATAAATTCCCATAAAACTATCACAACTCTTAATGGGTCAGCAATGCGATTTGCTTAGCAAAACTTGCAAGTAGGTATGTAGCTTGAGTCTGGCTTCTGTGTTCTATAACTTGAACCAGGCGTCTGAATTCTATATTAGTATCCTCACAATATACTTTAGCTTTAATAAATTAAAAGTAATTTTAACAAGCGGGCAATCCCGTTATTTAAATGTATTCCCCAGATGCGATCCTTGCCAAACGCTCCTATGATTAGATTCTATGTACTTTCTTGTAGTGAATTTCTGTTGACTTATGTATCATTTGAATGTTTTATTTTGAACATTCCTAAATACATATATGTGCTTCTGTCAAACTTCATTAGTTGGTGGAATACTGTAGGCTTAGGCCTTTAACTTTATATTCGACAATGTGCACTAATATTTTTGCGATATTAAAATAAGAATAAGTAATGTTTTCCCTTTTATATATCTTGTAGAAAAAAGTCAAGTTTTTTTAAAGAACTCTAATGCTTCCTCTACGTTTCTACGGAGATCTAAGCACCCAATGAACCTTGAATTTAATAAGCAAAAAAGAGACAAATGTTTGGTGAAATTACAAAACTTCTTCATCTACAGCGCAAAAGTAAAATGGAAACCTCGATAGAGTCGAACGACCTTAAGCTTCAGGCGCATGCGTGAAATGTGAAGGATTCTGCATCAGCAAGTGGTCAGCCTTGAAATGGCTCACTCGCGGCGGGTAAATAAACCTTTGCCTACGCTTCCCATTCTCTAGGGACAAACATGCGTTCCTGAATATTCTCCGTTTCTCTCTTTGCTGCCAGTTTCACAATTTTGTTGCCAACCACCTAAATATGAGAGATTTACGAACCTTTATATTTTTATAGCCAAAGAACCATAGATGAATACAAAAATACAACTTTCAAAAATCTTATTTCTTCACTAAATAAAAATAACAGAACCAACATCAGTTGCTTATCTCTATAAATAATGTATAAAAAGTACTATGGAGAAATACTATGAAATTTTTTAGACGATCCGGAAACAAAAGCTCAAGTTGACATATGAAAAAAAAATTAAGAGGACAAATTAACATTGACAGAAACAACAAAAGACTTTTATTAGGATTTTTTTTCTTACATAGAGATCTCCCGGAGTTCAAGAAGGGAACAAACTGACGGTGGTAGAAGCATTAATAAGTAGAAGGATAATCAGCTATAGCCAGTCTTGGTGGACAGACATAACAACCACTAGATGACTTCTAAACATCTTTATTTTCATGTTTTCGATATTCTCAGATTTTCTGATCTTTTCTGATCAGTATTTCTTACAATATTCTGAGCGCTTTAAAGAAAAATAACCAGAGAATGCTTTGTTGTACAGGACCTTTTTATTTTTTGAAATGGGAGAGGCAACCTTCATTTTTATTGATTATTGAGCGTGTTAGGTGTAAAGTGATCTGTAATGTCATGAATATATATTTTCCAAATATACCGCAGCCTAAGAATAAATAAAGTTAGTGATCCATATGGGGGTGTCATTCCAATATATTTCGAATTATAATTAATGTAAATAACGCGAGGGAAAACTGATTAGCAAGTTGTTATCTGTGTCACCAAACTCTATATCGATTTCTTTCAATATATATGATAAACGCCACTTCCCTGAAATCTCATTTTGGTTTTTATTTTTGCCTAAAATTTGATTTGTTTCAAAGTTAGTTTTTATTTTTGATAACTTGATCTCAGGCGTTCAATTAATTATATAATCACATTTAACATATTATTATCCTTCTCAAATTCGCTTTCCAATTTAGAATATCGCGTAAAACATCGGAATTATTTGTATATCCCAGGTATGGAAATTGTGACAGTGATTTTTTTCAGACACACCTAACTCGATATGGTAGGAAAGTTTCATCTCACTCATGGATAAAACTTGAGGAAGTGTTACCTTATAGAATGTATATCGGGATTCAGACAATAACTCTGAAAGGTATTTAATAAACAGTGACCATTATTGAAGACACACACTAAATAACCAAGTGTGAAAAAATTTGCCTCTGCCTCCTTAATAAAAAAAAAAAAAAAAAAACAGACGACCGGAGACATGAAAGACTTCACTTCCTCAAGTTTTACCCATGAGTGTAGTTTGGTCAAATATATATATATATTTATGATAACCATTTTCTAAACTTTTTTTTGGAATAATTGATTTTCCCATTTCTCATTTTGCCCAATTAATTACAATTAAAATTCGTTCTTCCCTACGTTTTAAAGTTGGCATTCGATAGTTCAGCATAATTGATCAGCCGTTTAGACGAACCAGCCTGGCATAGACATATATATAACAAACCCAAGCACTTAATTATATCTAAATTGTCGGTGTCATGTAATATAGCTCAGAGTTCGTCCTAAAATTTCAATCTAATTGATTGCTAAATATCTATTCTGTTGGGTCAAATGAATCCCTCCGATATCGAGTTGGCAAGAGTAGACTTAAAGACCCATTAATTCTCAGGTCAACATGGCCATCAAATAACAAAGCCAAGGTCGTCGTCTCGAGATACAGCTCGGGCCAATGGCCGTTGATAATAGTATGCATAGAGGTCACCTTTCCCGCCACCTCTCAGCAGCAGGATATGTCCGGCGCTAACACATGCTGACTAACCACGACAATATGAGACCACCGCCGGCCACTGACCGTTTTCCTGACTCGGTCGGTCACCCGGCGGCCCAACCGAAGGCCAAATTGTGGCCTGCTGTGTAATTGCTGGCTGAATACGTGGAAGGCTTTGGTACTCCTCATAAAGCGACTTAATATTATGGCTGGAAACAACCCCCAAAAACAACCATCTTGTGTACAAAATATAGCTGAGTGCATACAATAAAGTTTTTTTTTTTTAAATATTTATTTTTGGTGAATTTTCTTTCTGTATTTTCTCTTTATCAATTGGTTGGAGGCTGGTAGTATTCCTGACCTCTCAGAGCTTCCTTTTCATGGATAGTCTTTTGATGATATCCTAGAGTCTTCTCTCGAAATTGTCTATTGTCTATGAAGTAAATTCTCGGCCAAATGTGTTCTTAAAGGAGGCTGGACGCTTTAGAGAGAGTCTATGGAAATTAACTAAAATCGAGCAATACTTTCGAAGTTTATGCAGCAATAAGATGCCATGTATACAACTCGGGGGTTGAGAATAAGAGTAATAAGAATATAAATTTTGCGCTATTTTAGTAGAAAAACATTTTTGATTTATCAAGGTGGAAATATCAGGCTTCCGGGGATAAGTTTCTTTTTAAAACCATTTATTTCATAGGTCTTTAGCTTAAGGGCACCAAAGCCCTTCAACAGGAGAGAGAAAAACACTCTAAAATAAATCTCCAATAGGGATAGAGTTAAAAAAATAAATGGGGATATGTTGTTTACAGTTATTCGAATGCAGATTTAACTATCTAGAGTGTTTCTTGTATAAAAGGGCTTTGGTGCCCGAAAGCTAGAAACTTATGAAATAAATGGCTTTAAAAATAAACTCATCCCCGGAATCCTGACATTTCCACCTTGATATTGAAACAAGCGATTATTTTATCGAACTATTTGTGATTTAAATGGAGAAAACGCAATAGTCGGGTGAGTATGGGAGACAAACATATAAACATAGCATTTTCGCCGGGACAACTGGATAATACCCTTTTGAGAAGTTAATTTCAAAGATAATACATTGTGTTGTGTGTAACTGATAACACTTATATGGGAGGGGAAATATTTTGTGTTTTCTCTTTTTCTAAAGCTAAATATGATGTACTTATTATGTTTGTACGTTTATTTTATGTGAGAGACAGAGATCAAATCCTGGTGGCAGATGGCTTATCGAAAGTTATATAAATATATTCTTTTTTTAAACAAACCCAAAACTCTGAAATAGGAAAGAGATGTTTCTAAAACATTTCGAAAACTTCATGACACATATGTTCAACTATTTTTGTGCAATCATGGAATGGAATTTTACAGAAATTTTTGGTGAGATAATCGCATTGAATCTAACCAGATTTACTGCGTCAAGGCTTGGATTTCGTAACGCATCAAATATTTCTCAGTGAAAAATTTGACAACATTCAACCTTGATTTGATTTTGAGCGATTTTTTTAAAAGAGAGGAATGTGCCGGCAGCTGGGGTCGAGCTTTCCTCTCTATGGTACAGCACATCTCAAATTTTATAAGAAGACTTTTGTTCTATCACGTTAAGGTACATATGCTTGCAGCAACAATATCCGAATAAACAGATGAAAGCTAATGAATATACTTTTTCCTATTTTGTTTTTTAAAAATAGGTATGCTGGAAACTTTTCACTCCGCCCTCGCACATAATAACGAACACTCTTTGAGTATCCTCTCATTATAATAAATTTTGCCCCATTTGAGGAAACATCAAGAAATTCACAACATGCATCACGTGCAACAATAAGGGTCTCAAAAAAAATAAGAAAGAAAAGGCTTTCTTACCCATGAAAATAGACGCGAAACACCAATGTGCCATATATTGACCGTCTCCGCAATCTACTGGACTCGGCTTGGTGATAAAGCCACAACACTAGCTTTGGAAAATTCAGAGTAATCACATGGAGACCACGGTTTCGGGCTAATGGTTCTCGTCATTTCAAAGTTGTGTTTGATTTCATGAGATTCACAAGGCATTCACATATTGCTCGAAGGTTTTGCGTCTGTTTTGACAGGTAGCCTCTTTTAAATCATTTTCCTCCCTGCCAAATATTCTTCAACAATAATGGCATCAGTCAACAGACATTTTCTTGATTGAATCTAAGTCAGCGAAACCTGGATCTTTGGTACAATCCAGAAAAAAATAATCAAAATATTTATTATACGGAGTTGATATTTTTCCCTCTCTACTGTAGGAATAAGAACAACAACAAAATTCTCCCCACAAAAACTACAATAATATTATTCTGAAAAATCCAATAATATTAACATATGTTCAGAGAAAAGGCCCGAATCGAATTACTCTTACCGGCACAAAACCTTTTATTAGGGAAGTCAGCCTTATACAGGATGAACCAAACAGCAAGAAAAGAGAGATTTTGAGATTTAAAAATATTTTATTGACATCATACACAAGTCAATCGTAGTATTATATAATAATTATAAAAACAGGGATAAAATAAAAGAGTAAAATATATACAGTTATGCACAGTCGAGGAGATTCCCCCAACGACAAAGAGTCCTCCTCCAGACAGTAAGGGGGTTTTCACGTTCTCCCCTCATCTCAAGGCTTAGAAAGAACCTGTGAATTGATGACTTGGCAGACGCGAGGATGGCGAGGGCGTCGTCATCCAGCCCTTGACCGAAGAGCCAGCCCTGCAGGTCGGGTGGTTGCTGTATGATGTTAAAGGCCTCCCGTATGAGGGGCCTGATGGAGCTGCAGGACCAGTAGCGGTGGGCCAACGTCAGGTCGCTAGAGCCACAGGCGATACAGGTCTCTCGAGCAGAGGCCGGATGTGCAGGATTGGGAAGAGCGTGCAGGGCCAGCTGTACTGCAATGTCGGCATTGTGCCCTGAAAAGGCGCAACGTCGAAGCGATGGCCAGCCGACGGTGAGAGGAATGTTGACAAAGTCTTGCCAACGGTACAGAAGCTGGGCGATGGGCAGGGTTGCCAGGCGTGGTCGCTCAAGTGTACGGCGGATGGTGCGGGTATTTAGGCGCATGAGCGGAGTCACCGTCCCGCGCAGCACCACAGCTTCGCCTAGGTTGTCCCCCCGGTGGGACCCTAAGAGGTTTTCTTCAAACAGCCTATTGAAGATTTTGGCCAACGCTGTGGCGTCTGCAAGAGCGCTTCGGGTCGGACGAGTGAGCGGTGACACAGGGCCATCGAAGTCCCCGATACGTGCTCCCATCCACCGTGCAGCGGCTAGGAGGTCAGGTGGCCGGAGGAACCTGTATCCTCCGATTATGGCGAGGTCCCTCAGCTGTTGTGTTGGAGCTATCCGGTGGTCCAGCGCTAGGAAGTCCGAAACTGCTTCCCATATCTTCAAGAGTCTATGACGTCGAGGTGGAAGCCATGTCCCGGATGAAAGGGGAGTTAACCAGGCCCCACTATCAGTGAGCCAAGAGTAGGCGTTGAGACTTCCACGAAGCGAAGCTTGGATACCTTTCATACACGCCAGTCTCAGCTGCGTGCCGACGTCGAGGAGGCCGAAACTACCCATGAAGACAGGGCGTGCTAGAACACCTCCCGGCAGCCAGGCGGTGCGCCCAGGTCCCCAGACGAAACGCACTAGTCGAGCTTGGAGCTTAGATATGATGGAATCGGTAGGCAGATTTCCGTGAAGATGGTGTACCACTGAGGAGAGCACCAGGGAGTTTGCAGCTCTTGCCCTCTAAACGAGAGAGAGGCTGCGGACGAAGGGGGACCATCTTGCAGCGGCCGTCTCCATCAGTTCGACCAGATGGTTCTCCTGGACTGATGTTCCATATCCGGTAGTCACTAGACAGCCCAGTACTTTCAATTGGGCTGTTGACCTGCAGATGTCCAGACGGCTGAGAGAGCGGAATATAAGAGCTCGCCGACCGTCACGATGCCTATCCCTCACACCCGTACAACGACAACTCCGACTACATTGGTGTGGGGAGCGATAAAATGGAAATGCGCTGACTGAATGTATAGTCTTTAGTGACGAGTCCCGTTTCTTAATATGTTCTGACGACCTTCGCAAACGTGTCAAGCGGGCAGCGTGTGGATCCTGGCTTTACTTTCGAGCACCACACAGGCCCACAACAGGGCGTTATAGTCAGGGGTGTCATTTTATTTGATGCCAGGACCCCATTGGTAATCATTCCTGGCACCCTGACAACACAAGGCTACGTAGATGACATTCTACAACCTATATGTGTGTGTTGCCGTTCCTCTCACATCACCCGGGCTTACTTTTCAACAAGATAATGGCCGGCCACACACGGCGCGTGTTACTATGGATTGTTTTCAAACTTGCCGAACTCTTCTTTGGCCAGCAAGGCCGCTTGAACTCTAATCCGTAGGGCACATCTGTGACGTGATGGGAAGGCGATTTCAACCATCTCGGAATGTTGGCTATTTATCCCGACAGTTGGAGACAATTTGGCCATAAATATCGCAGCGGACTATCTGTAATCTTTATAAGTCCATGACACGCCGGGTGGCTGCCTGCATTCAGGCCAGTAGGGACTAACGATATATTGACCTTCTCAATTTGTGACGATTAATAATTCAGAAATTTTAATCATTTCCCTTATGTATGTTCTTCACATACATAAATATTTGTGCCAATCTGACAACTATTTTGGTGCGTCAAAATTTTTGTTATAGAATGTGTGTATATACCTTGTTAGAGCTTTAAATTAACCGAAAATATTTCAGTGTATCAAAAGTCCTTTAAACCTTTATTAGAGATTAAATATCTTTATATACGAGCAGTCTCTAAGATAGAGAAATCCAGAAGATGGAAGATGCCCTATTGAAAAACATTGGACTTTAAAATACATATATTTATTTTTGTTCCAAAATATATGCCTTCTTTAAATTTTATATATGGATAAAAATAATGTATTTATTCGAAGCTTTCTACGAAAGCTCTGATCAAGAAATAAGCCCATTCGCCAACTTTGTTTCAATGGATTTATAGTAAAAGGGAGAGATGTCGTGTTTTTACAGATGAATTCCATCCTCTCACACTTTTACTGTACATATAAATGACGACAGTATACATCCTTGCTGCCGCCTACCTCAGCATTAGCCAGTGACAACCCTTGTCGGGCTGGATACGTTCTTTATTCTGCATGTAGAGGTCATGTCGGGAACCCAGGATATCGGAAGCTGCGCAACAAGGGGGTTACAACGAGAAGAGGAGGAAGTGTGACCGGCCTATGTCATCTACCAGAAAATAGCGACGGACGCGGATACGTAACGTGACGTCATGGTGGCTCTGAAACTCAAGCCCTACTTCGCCCTGAGGCTGCAGACCTGAAGATTGATGACGCCAAGAAGTGGGCAGTTCTTTTTTTAAACTTAGGGATTAGGTGGACTGTCATGTTCAAAGACTGATATCCTTCTAGAAGGATCTTAACACTTCCGGGATATCTGACCTCTCTCGAATAACCCCACACAGTTTATTTGAACCTCTGCTACTTCACACCTCGTGTGATACAATGTTTGGAGCAAGTATAGCATCCTTTAATTGGGGTTCCGAGATTATTATTATAGTACAAGATGTGTGTTTATAAATTGGATATAGTTTATATTCTTCAATTATGATTTCCTATATACCATATATATATTTTTTTATTATAAATGGAAGAGCATATCTTAATCATTAAGCTGAAAAACAATAGTTGTTAATGGAAGAGCTCCATCTATCGGAATCAATATCAAATAACGGTTGACTAAATGTTCGCAACTTGGCCATAATATATTTTCTAATTTATCTATAAGAGTTAATCACGTACGCGTTTCGAGGTGTTGGCCCTCGACAATATGTTTTAAGCTGAACGCTATCGACGATGGTTGTAATGATTATTTTTATTTCAAGAAAATGCTATTTTTATTCACAAAGATGGAGATCTACCTTCAGGAAACCTGAGTTGCACGAACAGTAGGTGTTATTTCACTATGTTACCATATTGATCTTCACATCTACTCCAGTGCCAAGCTTCTTTTAAAACCTAATTATTTATTGGAAAAATAGCACAAAAGTAATATTGTACTGGGATCTCTCTCCCAGGTGGATAAATTAAGGAAAAAAAAGGCAACTCCTGATCGTGCAACTAAAGGTTGCTGATGGCTTTCGCCATTTGTCGGAATAAATATCCACTAATCGTTGATTTTTAATTATTCCAGAATTGGCCAAATATCATTTCTTAATTAATCTAGAAAGGCTAACCACGTACGCGTTTCGGGCTGGTGGCCTTGATCAGAGTGGTGAAAGCTGTACCTCAACGACCAAAAAAGCTGGTCTTTTGGGATTCCTGAAAAATCAATAAACAGGTATTTATGCCGGAGGGGCGTGAGAACGCCAAACAATGTGAAAAAGGTCGGCTTATTTTGGTCGTTGAGGTACAGCTTGCACCACGCTGATGAGAGCCAATAGCCCGAAACGCGTACGTAGTTATCTTTTCTTGATTAATCAAGAAATTTTATTTGGAAATTTCTGAAATATTAAAAAAATTAACGATTAGTTGATATTTATTCCGACAGAGGACGCAAGCCATCTGAAACTTTTAGTTACACGATCGGAAGATGCCCTTTTCCCTGATATTTGTTTACTGAATAAATTCAAGCTCCCAATTTATCAAATCCAATAAATGAGCCTTGAAGACATATTCATTTCGTTTATTTTGGTTTGTTTTGACTCTCCCATTCTTTTATGGCTATAGACATAATTGTCCACTAAGGTAACTCCATTCTGGATTGTTCTGGTAGCGAAAGAAAATGTGAAAATTTCCAATATCAGCAGGACCTACGCTATTCCTTCAGAATCTGTCAAAATTGTAAGAAGGTTTTCAAGAGACGTCATTGGCCCCGATGATGTACAAATATACCGCAGCAGCTAGGGTGAGGAGTATATATAGCAGGGTGGTCGAACTTAATATCTCCGTATAGCTAGGGTATCGTTTGGACTTCCTTCACCAATATTTCATTTTAATACGTCCGCTCTATGAGCCTTCAAGACTTAAATTATAATTCCATGAATTAAACAGGCAAAACCGCTGGCAAGTCTCACCACTAATGATGTATAGAGCTAACTTAAATTTACATATATATTAAAGTGGAACATCAGGCGTTTCCGGGGGGTTAAGTTTATTTATATATATATAATAAAAAATAAAAAAAAATAATATTTATACAGAGTAAAATTGAAAATATTTTGTTATTAGCATGTGCTCTCGCGGGCGTGCATCAGATTGTTTTTAATATTTTTAATACTTTTAAACTGTCGCTTATAAATATAGCATCTCCTTCTTATTCATGTCAACACCTGATGAAGGACGGGTGACGTCCGAAAGCTTGTGTACAGCTCAATAAAGAAACTCACCACTTTCCTCTTGATCTCCCTTTTATATATATATATATAAATATTGTGTAAAAAATTAGTGTAGTTCATTTTACTATGTGAATAGAGATATTTATAGATGTGAATAGATATAAATATATTTAAGTTAATTTTATACATCATTTATGGTGAGACTTTCTAGAGGTTTCACCCGTTTAATTTACGGAATTATAATTTAGTCTTGAAGGCTCATATAGCAGACGTATTAAAATGATATCTTAATGAAGGAAGTCCAAACGATACCCTAGCTATATGGAGATATTGAGTTCGACCACCCTGCTATATATACTCCTCACCCTAGCTGCTGCGGTATATTTGTACATCATCGGGGTCAGTGACGTCTCTTGAAAACTTTCTTACAATTGGACCGACTTTGAAGGAATAGCGTAGGTCCTGCTGATATTGGAAAGTTTCACATTTTCTTTCGCTATCAGAACAACCCGGAATGGAGTTACCTTAGTGAACATCTATCTCTCTGGCCATAAAAGAATTTATGAAAGAATAAAACAAACCAAAATGAACGAAATGAATATAAACTGTGGTCATAAAAAGCTTAATTTATTTGAATTGAAGAACCAAAATATATTTTTTTAATTATTATTTTTTATTTTTTCAATCATCTAGGCGCGATATTGAAATATTTGCGCCTATTGCGCCTAAGAGAGGAAACAAACAAAACAACAAACATACACATACACACAAATTTTAAAATTTATAATTAAATATTTATTAATTTACATGTATTAATCGACAGATTTCATAAAATGTATGTAGACAAAGTGGCTCATGTAAGAGAGTTAAATCATTTAGATCAGGGAAAAAACGATGTCTCACTTCTTCAAAGTTCGAACAGTCATAGATGATGTGAAGAGCAGTTTGTCCAGTTTCTCCGCAGGAACAATTTGGTGTTTCTGATAGACCTCTTTAATGTAGGTATTTCTGGAATTTTCCGTGTGATGAGACAAATTGAGTGACTATAAAATTTGGATGGAACTGTGTAGGAATTCCGTTTGGAAAAATAGTACGAATTGTATAATAAGCATTATAAATGGATTGATACAAATGATTCATAATAGTATATTTTTCTTCGCCAATTATTATTGTTAGTATTTATCTTTGTAAATTTTGTTTTTTCAGTTCTATTTCATTAATTTATAGTTGAGATAGTCTTTTATTAAAGGTGTATGCGATAAGAGATGTGAACATTCGTATGATACAGTTTGATATCCATATACCACTGAGATAAGAATATTATGTTGTAGTGAATGAAGTTTCTGTAAAGAACGTATAGAAACATATGGATACCATATTTCGCTAGCATAGGTGGCTTTCGATCGTAGGAGTGATTTATAAATTGTACTTCTTTTATTATAATCAAACCCCCAAGAATTTTTGCAAATTGAGAAAAGAATGTTCTTTATTTTGTTGCGTTGAGCTACAATATCTTCTATGTGACTTGAAAATTTTATATATATATTTTTTTCTTTTGTGTTATTGGAGAAAGCGATACTCGGAGTCTCTTTTTCCGATAACAAAAGAAACAAAAACAAGATAAACTTTTCAAGTCACATAGAGGATATTGTAGCTCAACGCAACAAAATAAAGAACATTCTTTCTTCAATTTTCAAAAGATCTTGGTGGTTTGACTATAAGAAAAGAAGTACAATTTGATTTGATCGGTAATTTTCAGGCCTACTCCTTTGTATTTTATTGTTAAATGAGGCTGATTGTGAAAATAAATTGAATTTGTTTTTTCGATTGTGTGTGTGTGTGTGTGTGACAATTGACAATTGAAAATAGTTTATTGTCTTCTAGACAATGTTACATCTCAAAAAGAAAGAGAGAAGAGAGGGGTATATACATTAGGTTAGCGCTTGCCGCGGTGACGTCTAGTCTTAGGAGCCAAGGCATTCCTGAGCTCGGACAACCCGCTGAGGATCCTGGGATGGGAATCCCGAGCGCGCTCGATGGCCGACTCGAAAAAGACAGCGTAGTTTTTCTTCAAAATAGGCGAGAGTCTCGCAAGGAAAGGCGCCCTAGAATGGGGATGTAGGATGGCATCAATGGCGTCGGTCCAGGTTTCATCATCGACCAAGGGTCCAGGGTTGATTTTGGACATGATGATCTCTCTTAAAATTTCATCGATGCAATCACCCAGGTTCGGCGGCAGGTCTTCCTCCATCGGGGTAGGTGGTAGGGACGGAGGTGTCATAGCCGGTGTCGGATCCTCTTTGTGGGGAGCAGATGGTGTCGGCCCAGCAGGCTGAGGCGCAGGCAGTGGGGGTGCTGAAACTGCGGCTGGTGAGGGAGCAGAGGGCTCCTCAGTGGTGGACATTTCCACGTCCGGTGTTGGGGCCGCAGGCCCGAGGGTCTTCTGGGCGGGCAGAGGGCCACGCGGGGCAACGAAGTCCGGCCGAGCGGGAGGCGGCTCTGGATGTTGTGAATTGGCCGGGCGAGGGCCCACGGGACCCTCAGGCGCCTGCAGGGACGGAGCAGGGGTCACAGGTGGAGGGGCAGAAGGCGCCTTCTCCATAGATACGGCCGGGGCCACTGGTGGAGATGGCCGAGGTGCTGTAGATGTAGTTACAGCTCGGGCCTCAGGAGGAGCGCCGGGAGTCTCCGAGGCTGGGTCGGAGGATGCCGGTGCAGGAGGCTGGGCTGCTGATCGCTGAGGCGGTGCAGGGGTGGTCGGTGGTGGGACGCCGGCAGGAGTGGTTGGTGGGGCCATTCTGGTGTTGTTGGCCAGCCCTGCAAGCAGGGGGCAGATGGCCCTACGGTGTCCTTGACCGTGGCACCTGGAACACCTGATTCCAGAGGTCAGGTATGCGGGCCAGGTCTCGCCTTTTATTTTGATCTCGAGGCGGGTAGGAAGCCTTTCGATAGTCACTCCTTCGTGGAGGGCAATGAACGCCTCTCGGCGGCCATCATTGTAGATGTAAGGGCCAGCCTTCATCAGTTTGGGCGCGATGGATGTAACACGCCCAAATGTCGAGAGGGCGTTGATGATGACAGAGTCCGCCACGAAGAAGGGCAGGTTTCCAACTGTTATCCTCTCCGCTCTTTTGCGGAAAGGGAATGCTTTCAGGAGTGTGCCCTCAACCTCGAGGCCCTCGCTTATGAGGCGCTCGACCAGG
The DNA here is from genome assembly GCA_030710605.1 of Cordylochernes scorpioides. Lineage (NCBI taxonomy): Eukaryota > Metazoa > Arthropoda > Arachnida > Pseudoscorpiones > Chernetidae > Cordylochernes > Cordylochernes scorpioides. The sequence continues at coordinate 106,805,425 of CP092886.1, read as the reverse complement.
CCTCTGTTGGTTAGTCCCAGCAGGTAGAGTCCGTTGACCTTGGAAACCTGGACGACTCCGCCGGTTCCTCCGACCATTCTGTCCAGTGCCCTTAGGTAGTGGAAGGGCTCTAGGTCGGGGCTGCGTTCGATATACACGCAGTACTCCTCAGAGGAGGACGCCTGCTGCGCCCTGGCCTCCGCGATATGCGCCCTGGTGGTCCTCATCTCCTCCGCCCGCGGCGCCCATCCCGTGGATGATCGCGGTCGGCGATCGGTCCTAGAACCTCCGACATTGGAGGATGGTGCATTCGCTGTAGGCGAATCCGCCAAGCCGCGACGTCTCTTCCTTCTCTGGACAAGAGTAAAGTTGTCCTCAATTTCAGGATTTATATCCTCTGTCATGTCTGCCCAGTTTCTTTGAGCTTGGGCTACGGCATTGGAAGATGGATTAGCCGCCAAGTTGAACGGCGCGGCCAGATTTACATCTTTACCGCCGGCGGGCAAATTTGCATATTTATCAAATGCTTCTTGATTATTAGAGTAATTGCTCTGCGAATCGAAAATTGCAGATTTCTCGGCACAGAGGTGTGCTTTCAAGCCGTGCCTTCCAGGCATCTGATCAGCTTTTAATGGGCTTTCAGCCCGTGCTAAACTCGGCGTACCGCCGGTAGCCATACACCCGCCAGGGTGGGAAAAAGGCGGAGCTCGACAAATGCGTGCCGCACGGCCGAGTGTGTGTGTGTGTGTGTGATAAAGATAATTTAGTTACCAAAATCTAAATTGATTCCAGGCAGACACAGGCCAAAAATATTTGATTTGTTTAAGAGATCGAGGGTTTACTCTTAAGAGAGAGGGAGACATAATAATATCTGAGCTTTTGGATATTTTAATGGTAATTTCAAACAAGATATGCGGGATTTTAAGTTAATTAGACCTCATTACTTCCTTTTAATATTTTAAAGCCCGTTTTCAGCCAGATATTCCTTGCGCAATGCATTATCCAATATCAACCTAAAAGATCACTCGGTGGCTATTTGTTAAATTGCGACACTTTAAAGTAACTCATAACTTCCGACTTCCGCATCGAGTTAGCAGACGGTCATTCTAGGTATGGCAGCTCTTGGAAGTCATTGAGGCTGGCAAGTTGTTCTTTACTATAAATATTTAGTCTTTTATATATTCTAAAATAAACAAAAGATATTGAAGGCGTCGAGAGAGAGAGAGAGTCATATTAACATTGATTGTGTAAAGAAAGAATTGATATATAAACCAGAATAGAACCTCGATCCAGAAAGCCAATCGCGAAAAGTCTGCCTTTTCTTCTCAGATTCTTATTAGCACAGGAGGATATTTATAGAGAACATGCAACAGTGATATAAGTTGCTTGTTCTATTATTCAAGTGGTAAACTGCGTAAACATAATCATTGAATTTTCCCCCCTAAAATAATGGCCACTTCTGATATTTGCTCTTCTAAGTACTATCTTTGACGCTTGAAAAAATAATAAAGGGATAAAAGAGCCAATTTTGTGTATAGGTTTAATTGATCAGAAGTTTTACCTTAGCAATTATATCTCCAGTAAAATATATCCTCTATTGCATTTTACTTATACCGCGATATACACAAAACAATATTTAATATACATTTTTAAAAGGGAACTTTTGTCTCTACTAAAATAGAAACTGTATTTTAGAATATGGCGCAAGCAGCGCCACCATTGCGACGATGATAACAAGTTTTTTTATCTATAAGTTTTATTATCACTAAGTTTATTATCTAAAAGATTATTTATCAAAAGTAAGATTATCTCAGGATGACACGGCAATTTATTTGAGACAAGAATAATGATACAATTCCAAGGCGAAGATACTATTCCTTTAACTTCCAATTACCGAGGGAACCAATTAATATTGATTTTATTCAACTTATCGAGTATTTTTCAAGGGACCGGGAAAATGTTCACAAGATAAAACGATTATTTTGTAATGTATAAAATTAGGAAAGACAAAATTCAGGATGACACGGCACACAGGGACCGGGAAAAAATGTTCACTTTATCGAGAGATTCAAATTTACGAGTTTCAAATTATCAAAATATATCTATTATTTTTTATAAGTTTATAGAGAATTGTTTTAACAAATGTTCGTTAGACAAACATTTACTCGGGTAAAACCCCGGGCGAAGCCGGGTACATCCGCTAGTATATATATATATAGATAGGTTTCAAAATAATATGCGCCTCTACGGTTTGTATGCATTTAAACTATACATTCTGGTTAAATACCCAGTGCAGAACGTTATGGAGGTGATGAAGATTATGCCACAGCGCTAATTTTGGCGAATTCAGTCAACCTGTAGGCCTGTTTGGAAAATCCACCCGATTCCAAAACTTCCCTCGTATACAATCGAAGCCACACCTGTACAGATCAGGAATATAGCCCGAAACCGTGATATACTGGTTGGGGTTTGTCTAAACTTTCCGAAATTGATGTTATTGCACATTCTTCATTACCACTATAACGTCCTGACCTGGGTTGATGAACAAAATGCATTGTTTAACGAAATAAGTGCTTATTTTGGTTAGTGAATACTATCCTCCCGCGCAACTTTATGTTATATATATATGGGTTACTAGCGGATATGTACCCGGCTTCGCCCTGGAAGTTTTCCTAACGAATATTTTTGATAATAATATTCCGGAACACACCGAATATTATGATAATAATGGTAATAATATTCGTTACATTATATATTCATATAATATATAAAATAAATTTTTCGAGCAAACATATCCACTCTCTCTGCTGAATAAATTTTTAAAAAGATAAAAATAAATAAAAATATTTAGAGATATACTACATGATCTTAGCCAAAAGGCCGAGAAACGATATTTTATATATAGAGATGACCTGGCTTCGGGTGTCTTCTGCTCGAGTGAATGTTTCGCTGGTAGAATTTTTTTCCTGTATAACGAATCAAAAGTTTTTTACGAAGGAGTATCTTTTATTATATTTGTGCAAGCTTTCGAACTTTGCAGTTCTTCCACAGGCATGGATAGCTCAGAAGTACTTCTGTGCTATCCATGCCTGTGGAAGAACTGCAAAGTTCGAAAGCTTGCACAAATATAATAAAAGATACTCCTTCGTAAAAAACTTTTGATTCGTTATACACTTATACCAATTGTACGGAGTTTACCTGTAGAAAAATTTTTCCTGCCTACTAAAAATTAATATCTGGCTTCGTCCGTGGTCTGCTTTAGTGAATATTCCCCTAAAGAATTTTGTTTATGTCAATCAATCATGATACAGCAATATTGTCATCATCATTTCTGACTAAAAAAAATATTGTTGCTCAGTACTTGGCTAATTATAATTTTTCTTGGTTAAAAGCGCGACAAAAAACTCTTGCAGATTTAACTCTCTACCCTTTTCAAATTTCAGTGAGATTAGTTACATATTGAGGGCGTGCATAGCCGACAAACATATATATATATATTAAAAATAAAAGAAGCATATCCTGACCAGGAGCACATGTGATTTTCAGAAGGCAGAGCGCCATCTGGTAGAACAGAAATCAACTAAACTTTGATTTGGCCTGTTCCCTGATATTTGGCCAACCCAATTTCTTGATAAATAAAGAAAAGCCATCCACGAACACGTTTCGCGCTTGTGGCGCTCGTCAGCGTGGAGTAGGCTGTACCACTGCGACCAAAAAGATTTTTGGTCCCAGTGGCTTCTTGAGGAACCAAGAAGTGGGTATTAAAGGGCAAACTTGCTTAAATACGCTTAACACATGAAAAAACAATAGAAAAAATAAAAAGGACAAGTGTTGATATTAAAAATAAAAGAGGCATATCCTGACGAGGAGCACATGTGCTTTTCAGAAGGCAGAGCGCCATCTGGTGGAACAGAAATCAACTAAACATTGATTTAGCATGTTCCCTGATATTTGGCCAACCCATATATATGTTCCTGGCTTCGCCCGTTTTTTTTTACCCCAGTAAAGGTTTGCTTAACGAACATTTGTTAAAACGATTCTAGCAAACATCCAAGCCCCTACTGAATCTATACTTGTCTATACTCTCGATAATTTGAAAATTTTCCTGGTCCCTTGAAAAATACTCGATAAGTTGAATAAAATCAATATTAATTGGTCCATTCAGTAAGTTGAAGTTGAAGGAATAGTTTCTTGCCCCAAACGAACATTTGTAAATAACTGTATTTAGCGAATGTACCCGGCCTTGTCCAGTTTTTCCCCGAGTAAAAGTTTGCCTAACGAACATTTGTTAAAACGATTCTGAAAAACATCCAATCCACCTATATATATTTATAAACGTATATAAATATCGTTATATGCGTTTAAATATATTTTTGAAGCACATAATTTTTTGAAAACATTTATTAAATTTTAAATAAGATATTTCCTTCATAAAAATATATATTAATATTGAAATGCCAAGTTTTTTTACAACCTCATTGGAATAATATATTACTAAATACTCAAATTAAATATCAAATTTATTATATTTGAAAAACATATCAGTATTTTTTCAATTTATAAATGTAATTTCTCCAGATGCCGCGAGAAGCGCTGCTTGCGAGTGAAAGTAGAAAATTTGCAAATAAAATTGCAATTAATATTTATTTCAAATCCAATTCAAACCAGAAACATTCCCAGTAGTATAGCAAATAACTTCCTAAAGTTTCACGGCGATTGGATAATCTTAACCTTTCAAAACATACATCGTGTAAACAAATTACGTGTAAAATTATTAACCAATAAAATCATTTATCGTCGCGACCAGTGCTGTGCCAAGCGGTAAAAGACTGTAACTAACGCTTTTTGGTTTTACATTTAAAAAAGCATATTAACCTTTTTAGTTTTTTGAATAGCCTATATGTTAAGCGAAATCTTCAGCTACCTACATGCGAAATTTCATAATGGTTGATTCTGTAGATTTTGCTCAACGCGACAATAAACATCGATTTTGGATTTCATTTTTCTAGATATAAAAAAGGATAAAAAAATATAAGGTAACGGATATTATTATCATTATATTCTGTGTGTTCCGGAATATTAATATAAATAATCTTTGTTAGGCAAACTTTCACTCGGGTAAAACCCGGGCGAAGCCGGGTACACTTCCGCTAGTAAATAATATTTCCAATTAATTTAATTTGAAAAATTACTAAATAACTAAATAAAATCTTACCTTCTAAAAAGGAAAAAAAGTTATTCGAAATGCAATTTTTGCACTTTTAGTCTAAATGCTAAACCAAAACCTCAGCTACCTACGTGCGAAATTTCACAATACAGTTTTAATTAACCCAGGTTCCGTGGGCGTATAAATTTAATAACGATCGATTAATATTATTTACAAAGAGTTTAAATATATATTTTTTTCACTTTTGTGAATTTTAAAATTAATTATTTATTTTTTCTCAATGAATTTTGTATATTAATTTAAAAAGTCATTTTTGTTATCATCATCACATACAATGTGATTCTTTTTTAATAAACAAACGATAATAAACAACAACAATGGGATTTTTACATCTTCATTATTATAAAACAACAACAAATTAACTTAACAATGTAAATATATATTTTACCATTTAACACAAAAACGTTACAATATATATAATCTTACCTTTTAAAATCATTCATCGTGTAAACAAACTCGTGTAAAATTATTAACCAATCAAATATCTACTTATATATTTGCCTTATTCTGTGTGTTTGTCTGTTTGTTTGTCTAAAGCTCACGGATGGGATTTTTCATAACCATCGGTGGTTCAGTGGTAGAATGCTCGCCTGCCACCGGGCGGCCCGGGTTCGATTCCCGGCCGATGCATTTTTTTTTTTTTTACAATTTTTCAAACTCATTTATATATTATACAAGAATGACATCCACGGCGCCAATTTATAATTGTAACGAATAGTATTTGAATAAAAGCATTTAATCGGGTAAAACCCGGGCGTTGCCCGGGTCATTCGTATCTACTTATATATTTGCCTTATTCTGTCTGTTTGTTTGTCTGAAGCTCACGGATGGGAATTTTCATAACCATCGGTGGTTCAGTGGTAGAATGCTCGCCTCCCACGCGGGCGGCCCGGGTTCGATTCCCGGCCGATGCATTTTTTTTTTTACAATTTTTAAAACTCATTTATATATTATACAAGAATGACATCCACGGCGCCAATTTATAATTGTAACGAATAGTATTTGAATAAAAGCATTTAATCGGGTAAAACCCGGGCGTTGCCCGGGTCATTCGTATATAATAATTGTATAAACGAATGCAAGACAAAATCACCGCGAATGTTTCTTTTTTTTAAGGCAATTTCTTTTTAAGGCAATTATCGTTATTTATCGTTAATTTTTGTTTCGATTTTATTGAAAAAAAAAACGATATGGTGCCTTTAAAAAATGATCTTTATTACTATGCAGTTTTCTATTTAGTCAATATACCTAAGTTCATGTTGCAAATGTAATTATCTCTATCGATTTAGTAGGTGAAATGCAAAAAAAAAAAAAATCGACATGATGAAATCTTTATGAAAATTCACATTTTTATTTTTATATTTTCAAGACACACACAGTTTGGGGCGGGACGTTTCACAAGAGAGACATCCACGGCGCCAATTTATAATTGTAACGAATAGTATTTTAATTAAAACATTTTAAAAACACACAGTTTGGAACGGGACGTTTCACAAGAGTGACATCCATGGCGCCAATTTTTAATTGTAACGAATAGTATTTGAATTAAAACGTTTTTAAAATATATACGCACTCGGGTAAAACCCGGGCGTTGCCCGGGCCATTCGTCTAGTATATATATATATATATTCATTTATCGTCGCGATCAGTGCGGCGCCAAGCGGTAAAAGGCTGGAACTAACGCTTTTTAGTTTTACATTTTAAAAAAAGCACATTAACCTTTTTAGTTTTTTGAATAGCCTATATGTTAAACGAAATATTCAGCTACCTACATGCGAAAATTTCATAATGATTGATTCTGTAGATTTTGCGCAACGCGATAACAAACATCGATTTTGGATTTCATTTTTATAGATATAAGGATATACCAGGTCTATTAGTATGAAACGCGAAAATTTTCAGTGAATTCAAAAGTTCACCAATTCCATTAAACAAAAGATTTTTTATTCAAAGTAACTGCCCTGATTAGCTATACACTCGGACCACTTTTCAGGCAATTTTCGAATTCCTTGTCTGAAAATTTCTATTCCTTTTGAGTCGAACCAGTCAACAAGTCATTTTCGGAGTATGTCTGAGTTCGAAAATTCCTGTTTTTTTAGGGCGTGTCTTAAAGATGTGAAAAGGTGGTAGTTCGACGGCGCTAAGTCTGGTGAGTACGGCGGGTGGGGTTAGAGTTCCCAGCCCAAGTCTTTTATGGTGTTTTTGACCACCGAAGCGTTGTGGGCTGGAGCGTTGTCATGCTGCAGTATCAGGTTGTTGTGCTTTTCACGCCATTCCGGTCTTTTTTCATTCAACGCCTCTCTCAAACTGTGCATTTGTTGTTCGTAGCGACTAGTATTGACCATTTTGCCAGGTTTCAGGAGCTCGAAATATACTACGCCGGTCTGGTCCCACCATATGCAAAGCATTGCCTTTTTTCCGAAGCGATTGGGCCTAGGCGTCTGTTTTGGAAATTGGCCGGGCAGGCCCTACGACTTTTGGCGCGTAGGATTGCTGAAGTGGATCCATTTCTCATCAGAAGTTACGATTCGGTGCAAAAATGACTTCTTTTCATGCCTGGCGAGCAGCCCTTCGCAGGTTACCAGACGCCGTTATTGCTGCCTTTCGCTCAACTCGTGGGGGACCCATCTGGAAAGCTTTTGGGTCATTCCGAGGCTGTTTAAACGTAAAGAAACAGCACCTTGAGACACCTGGAGCTGTTTTGCGAGTTTCTCCTGCATTTAGGTACTGTCCTCATCCAACAAAGCTTGCAGTTCAGCGTCCTCGAACTTTTGGGGCGGTTTTCTATGTGGTTCATTATCAAGTTCAAAATAACCACTTTGGAATTTTTTGAACCACCTGTAACACTGCGATTTGCTCAGAGCGTGGTCGCTGTAAACTTCCTCGAGCATTCGGTGGGCTTCAGTGGCACTTTTCTTCCAGTTGAAGGCGAACAACAAAACTTCCCGCAAATGGGCACTTTTTGGCTCGGAAATCGCCATTTTCCACAGGCTCCAGAAATTTTTCACGATTTGAATTTTTCTAAAACTGCACGCATGCTGATGCTACGTGAGTCAAAGAACAAAACGCCTACAACAGCGCCACCGTCGGCTCAAATAAAGTTGCACAGCGGCCTCTGGCGCCCATTTTCGCGTTTCATACTAATAGACCTGGTATATATATATATATATATATATATATATATATATTAGCGGACGTTGCCCCGAGCAAAATCTATCGGAAAGGAACACCAGCATTCGAGGATTGCTGACTATCACAGGGACACCACCGTTGGAAGCTTTATTTCGCCGTAGCTCTCGCCAACGCCTTGTCGTATCCTTTTGAGGGTCTAGTAATTTGACATTTAAAGAGATAGTGTAATTATAGAGTATACACATTTAGGGACGCTTTAAACTCTGTACCATTTAGTTTTTAAAAATGAAGTCGCACCAGTGTCCTGAAGTACTTCCTTCCCTCCTAACGGCTGTTAGGTGACTCGGTGTACACTACGTCAAGGCGGGCGTGGAGACCATTGCGCCAAATGCGTACTGAGGCGTCAATACTTATTCATTTGAACGATGAGTAAACGATTGTACAATAATATTCTACAAATATCGCGCGAGAGATATAATTCATTCAAAATATATTTAAGAGAACAGCAGCACATTTTTTTAAATGATCGACTCTCTTATATTTGGTTCCGAGGTATTAAAAATGGCAAGGCAACTAGAGAAGGCTATGATCAAGTATGCAGGGACAAAGCATTCTTTATATTTTTAACCATCGTATCGAAGATCTCAATATTCCTGGCAACCTCTACCTTCAAGATAATAAGTCAAGTTTTCAAAAAGATATTAAGATTTTTTTAATTAATATTATTTGTTTTTAGAGAGAATGTGTCATTTCTCTCTGTCTCTTTTTCTAATGAAGAACAATATACAGTTAAACCTGTCTATAGCGCCCACTCTAAATAGCGCCTTCCTCTATGCGATTTACATTAAAAGTGACCTGTCTATAGCACCCTCTCTCTATAGCACCCTATTTTGGCGAATCCCAAGAGGGAGCGCTATAGACAGGTTTAAATGTATATATGAGTTCATTATAATATTAAATTATAAAAATAAAAGCCAGAGTGACAAAGGTCAATCCAACTAGGCTCGGCGCGGAGTGAAAGGAAGCGGAGGGAGGATGTCTTACCTTCCGCGGCGTGACGAGGAGAATGGTGGCTGAGGTCACCAGGATAGTGGGTCATTACGAGGGGGAGAAAGGAAAACAAGGCGGAGGGCAAGATGGATGTGGGCTTCAAATTGCTATTTTCACCGCGATGATAGATGGAGGAAGCTTCAGCCAAAATAGACAATCGAATATGGTATATAAAATATCAATATATATTGACAACTTATTGACTATCGGGTACGAAATGAGTATGTGACAATGAATATTTTGAATAAACTCTGTCTTTTGACGAGGGTGTGTGTGAGAGAGAGAGAGGGAAATCAAGAATTGAAGGGTTAGAATTACTCTCTCTTTCATTTGATATTTACGGGGTTTTTTTCTTCTTTTCTCCCTATATATATATGGTAATTTAAACCAACAACCCCATATTGTATAATACTTATAACAAGATTTTTATGTTGTATAATAGAAACACATCTGTGAATGATTATACGCTTTATGACATGTGTCATTACATCATCATATATAATGTACTTTGTACAAACTGAGGATAAATAAATAAAACTCTGTAATAGATTAAGAGTTGAGCTAAAGCAAGAGATGGAGGTTCAACAACATCTAAAGATAGATAGGAAACTGTCAGGGCGGCGCCAGTGTACAATTTCGCCATCCGATCTACGCTCTTGTTGTATCTGCTGAAATGCAATACTTCCTCTCTCAGCAAAAATATATAAGACCTCCGTCCTAGCCAAAAATATAGTCACTTGACCATCAGCGGGAGCCCTCGTCACTTCATCTTCTGATGCTCGACCATGCCGTAGATCAGTAAGAAAACTTCTTATCTCTTCATCTTTCGCTCCTAGCTCAACTTTTATCTGTTCACGCAACTTTCCTAGTGCAACTTTGTCTTCGTTTTTTGTGTGGACATTCCCAAGCTTTCCACTCTGCCTCGACCACGACTGCCTGTACTCTGTGAGAACTGTTAAAGGTCTCCCAAGGTGCAGAGAGGTACTGGAAAACTCTCCACGCCCTGACTGTCCCTCTCGGTTACTACAGGTTTGCCCCTTTCGGTTACCATACCACAGCGAGAAACCTTCGGTTACCACATATATATATATATATTTTTTTTTTTAATTAAAAAGGCATATATTGGATCAAAATATCATTTATTTTACCAATATTTCAGTCGGCTGAACGCCAACCTTTATCAAGGTGTTATAACATTTTAAATAGTCAACTGAAATATTGGTAAAATAAATGATATTTTGATCCAATATATGCCTTTTTAATTAAAGATTTATCTATGGATTGCTCTATTTTCAATATATATATATATATATATATATATATATGTATGTATGTATGTTTTAAACAAAACTGAATAATTCACATTTCATTTATTACACAAAGTGCTCATCTTGTGAAATATATTTATTTTTTCAGGAATGACGATTTTTAAAGGCCGCTAGTTATGATCAGAATGAATATCATAAGAACTCGTTTCCCTTCGAAAAAAATGAGTTTTTGAATTTGCATGGGAACATAAAAAATATATACATATTGCCACACACAAAAATGTTTGTCAATAATATAAATTGATATTAAAATGATATATGGAGATTTTAATTTTAATATTTCCAAATAAATATCTGTGTGTGCGCTTTGAATTTTGATTATGTTCACTAAAAAGTGTTCGTTTGCCTGATAAAATATATAATCCCTTTCATGGTTTTTCTTTCTTCTGGTGTCAGAACGTATGTTGGTTGGCCAGATAGCGCGGGAAGGATGTATATTAGCTTGCCTTCAACGGAGCCATTAGATGTATACCTCGTCTTTTTCACTAAAGTCGTTTATAAGGGATATAAGTCGTTAATAAGGGAACTGATAGGTCTTCTCTTATATCCCCCAACCTCAAAGCAACAAAAATACCTAATTTATTGTTTCGATACAATCGATAGACATTTAACCGCGCTAACTTTCAGAAGGTCCGCTATCATTATCATATTTTTCAGATGTTTTTATACAAAATTTTGATGTCACTCCTTCTCTACCACTATATATTTACACCATCTTTGTGAATATTTTAACCGTGAACGTGTTATACTCTTCTGACATTTTCTATAGTGCAACTATATACAAGCTGGTGGTAGCTGCATAATTGTATTGTCTTATCAATAAACTGTGTCTACACAAGAACTTTGGTTTTCCTGGAATTGAAAAATAATTCCATCCACACCCAGAAGATTCTCCTCCTAATATTTTCTTTTATTGGCATATGCACAAATCTCTAAAGTAAATATTTCATTATAATATAGAGGTGTCATTTTTTCTCTTATAGAAAATTTTACATAAAGAATTTTATATATATAATCTCAAAAGTGTTTGGTCAAATATAAATTACAAATAATTTTATCTGGATTATGCATCTAAGTAACGACCTATAGGTAGAGAAAATAAGGAGAGAGAGAGAGAGAGAACAAGAGAAAATATATTGATAAAAAAACGAACCCACCAAAATAATGGCCTCCGCGTTACGAAAATGGGAAAGAGAGGTGAGAGGATCCGGCTGCTTCTCTCAGCTTGCCCCTTGACCACCGCAGTATAATATAAGCTGTAAAGAGAGATTGTCTTGCGCTGCTACTATACAATGGGTCCTTAAAATGCCATGCTTTATGACGCTACTGCACAATAAAGACAGTCAAAATTTCATGCCTTAAACCGCTGCCGTACAATGAAAAACATCAAAATACCTGTCGTACGCTGCTGCTGCGCAATGGAGACCCTCAAAATGCATGTTTTATATCGCTACAGTTCAATGGATATCATCAATATATACGTCTTATACCTCTACCGAAAAATGAAGACCATCAAAATACCTGCCTTATACCGCTACCGTACAATGAAGATCATCAAAATGCATGTCTTATACCGCTACCGCACAACGAAGACCATCAAGATGCATGTCTTATACCGCTACCGTACAATGAAGACCATCAAGATACATGTCTTATACCGCTACCGTACAATGAAGACCATCAAGATACATGTCTTATACCGCTACCGTACAATGAAGACCATCAGAATACATGTCTTATACCTCTACCGTACAATGAAGATCATCAAAATGCATGTCTTATACCGCTACCGCACAATGAAGACCATCAAGATGCATGTCTCATACCGCTACCGTACAATGAAGGCCATCAAGATACATGTCTTATACCGCTACCGTACAATGAAGACCATCAGAATACATGTCTTAAACCTCTACCGTACAATGAAGATCACCAAAATGCATGTCTTATACCTCTACCGCACAATGAAGACCATTAAAATACATGTCTTATACCGCACAATGAAGACCATCAAGGTACATGTCTTATGCCGCTACCGCACAATGAAGACCGTCAAGATACATGTCTTATACCGCTACCGCACAATGAAGACCATTAAAATACATGTCTTATACCGCACAATGAAGACCATCAAGGTACATGTCTTATACCGCTACCGTACAATGAAGACCATCAAGATACATGTCTTATACCGCAACCGTACAATGAAGACCCTCAAGATACATGTCTTATACCGCTGCCGTACAATGAAGACCATCAAGATACATGTCTTATACCGCTACCGCACAATGAAGACCATCAAGATACATGTCTTATACTGCTACCGCACGATGAAGACCATCAAGATACATGTCTTATACCGCTGCCGTACAATGAAGACCATCAAGATACATGTCTTATACCGCTACCGCACAATGAAGACCATCAAGATACATGTCTTATACCGTTACCGCACAATGAAGACCATCAAGATACATGCCTTATAATATGATGCACTAGCGCGCCATCTGTTATCAAAATTCGAAACTATTTTAAAACTGGCGAAACCGCTGGGAGGGTTCACCACTGATGAGCCAGGCCCTCCCTTTAATTTTTCCATTGCAGTAAGGGCAGTAGAAATTGTTTAATTAAAAAAAGAATCTTACGCCTTTTAAAATAGTTTCGAATTTTGATACATGCCTTATACCGCTACCGCACAATGAAGACCATCAAGATACATGTCTTATAGTGCTACCGCACAATGAAGACCATCAAGGTACATGTCTTATACCGCTACCCTACAATGAAGACCATCAAGGTACATGTAATTATACCGCTACCGTACAATGAAGACCATCAAAATACCTGTCTTATACCGTTTCCGTACAATGAAGACCATCAAGATACATGTCTTATACCGCTACCGCACAATGAAGACTATCAAAAGTACATACCTTAAACCGCTGCTGCACATTGGGTAGGTCGTCAAAATGCCATGTCGTAGATCAGCACCTAACTAAGAGATAGCGAAGATTGTTTGCCTCAGCTCCCTGCTGTAGAATATTGAAATCTCGACCTCTTGAACAGCTTGCTTACCTTCAACAAAAACCGTCATGGATATTTCGCTTGGCTTCGAACCAATACCATTATAGGACGACCTTCAATTTATCTTGTAATCAGACCGGATAAATGGGTATATAATTCATTATTATATTTTCTGAGTGTTCTAAAAAATAAAGAGAAAGAGCAATATGTAAATATTCTCTGTGCACTAAGTAAGACCTACAACACATTACTCTATTACGATGCACTATTTTACATTTAATTTGCTAGGAAAAAACACTTTCTAGAAAGATTGACAATTTATTATTCGTCAATCTCTGGTTGCGGAAAGACAGCGAAAATATTGTAAACCAACATTGCTAGAAATCATCTTAAATTTACTTTCTTATTTTTAGTTACATTACTCCCATACATAACTCTTGATCTATAAAGAACATTTATTCAGCATTTTTTCGCTTCGTTTTAGTTCTACTTCTTTTTCAACTCACAATAAATATATATGAACAAAAATATACACTAGAACTTCTTTTAAAATTATCACCTTTATTTTCCTCATATATAAAGTAATTACTTTAGAAATTTCCAGCAAACAATAATATCTGAGCTAAACCTACACACCTATACACTTGTTTAAATAAAAAGGCATATATTGGATCAAAAAATCATTTATTTTCACCAATAATTCAGTTGGCTGAACGCCAACCTTTATCCAGGTATTAAAACATTTTCATACACTTGTATTTATATAAGGAATTGTGTTATATTTCTTTCAAACTATAGTAATTGTTGCCTTCTCCTTTCAAGACTTTCTATATGTAATTGTGTGCTCTGATGGATTATTTCTGATCGTGGACAAATGTCAGCGTAACTACGAACCGCGGTAGAACAATTGTGTCAAAAACTATGCATAAAATATAAATATATCGTGTTCTAACTCATCTCTATTTTTAAATGAATCCGAAATTATAGTTAAATGGCACCGAGAGAATATCGTTACTTGGCTAAAAAACAATGTACGGAAAAAAAAAAAAGTAAAGAAACGTAAAGCTTTCTATTTTTCTAATAAAATAAAACCTTAGAAATTTTATGTCGATCTAATGATTAACCGTTTAGACAAACTTTGGCTTTAAGGTGTGGCTCAATATATATATAATCCATTATTCGATAGATAAAATTCCCTTGGTATGCTGAACATGTATGAACGCCCTTGTATTCAGGCCGCCGTCAACTTGTAATGAATGTAGATGAAACACCAGCGGCAATAGTAAATTAGAGCCTTGCATCATGATAAGTGGGTGCAAAGATATTCGGCCTGGGGTCACTCTGTCCTAAGGACAAGGTATCAAGGAACGTAGGCACTTGGATACTAGTGTTTTGAGGTCGCCCCGTTCTAGGGTTAAGTCCATAAAATATGTAGAAATCAGTTCCGATAACCGGGATTGTTTCTAGCAAGATTGACAATTTATTATTCGTCAATCACTGATTGCGCAAAGACAGCGAAAATATTGCAAACCAACATCGCTAGAAATCATCTTAAATTTACTTTCTTATTTTTAGTTACAATGTAACAATTTTTAAAATAAATTTTAGGGGGTTCACCACTGATGAGCCAAGTCCTCTCATTCAATAACCTTTATCATTGCAGTAAGGTCTGTATATAGATAATATTTGATGATATTTATTAAAATGAACACATTTACAAAAATAATTAATAAATATTTTATCGATAGATGCTATTGGGATTTCACCGCCACTCTGTGTTGTGACGACGATCTAAGTTCTATAGAGGGAGTCACTCACCTCTATTCTTGGTCGGCGGGGTTGAAGGTTCAAAATTGTGGTGTCGCTGTTTATAACATTTCAAAATGTAGGACGAAAACAGGAGGGAAAATTATATTTATTATAAATTAAGAAAATAAGTAAAGTATAATTTAATTGATTATATATTTAAATATTTACACTGAAAGAATCGGGTATCAGGGCAAATTCTCGCGTTCGAAAGTTGTTTACACGTTTTTCCTTTTTTCCTTGTTCCTCCCATTTCAACCACTGCATCCCCGTGGACCCCTTCCGTCGGCCTCCCATTGGCTGCTGCGAACTCCTTCTTTTCCAACATTTCTCCCACCTTTGAGTTGGCGCCTCGACGACTCAAACATGGAAAGGAAAAGTTCAGTAGATTCAATCGGTTGGGTCTCTTGATGGGCCATCCGTAACTTGACACAACATTCGGGGTTTCAATGTGATGTTGCTCTTGTTGTGAAATCAAAGGGTCCTCTTCAGTTGTCAATCGTACTTCTTGTGTGGGAGATCGCTCCGCTAGAGGGTCTAGACATCTTATCTCGGGCGTTATCTCTAAATTGTAGAATTTTGAATAGGTCGTATTTTATCACCTGATGAAGTTTTCACTTTCGCAACCCTCACAAGTCCGTATTTTCCTGGATAGAGTTGGATTATTCTGGCTAACGGCCAGTGTAGTCTCTTTAAACTCTCTTGTACAATGAGCACCATGTCTCCCACCTTGAATGGTATGGTAGTTTTCAGGCGTCTCGTTTCTTGTCTCAGGAATCCAAAATATTCGATACGAAATCGTTCTCTAAGATCTTCTCGTACACATTTGATATATTGATATTTGCGGGAGAGGGTCTGGTTATCAATCAAGTCCAGGTCTGGTACGCCAACCTCTCTGTCCTCAAGTAAGAACAACGAAGGTGTCAATGGAGCGAGATCCTCACTTTCTTCAGTTAGGTAGGTCAGAGGGTGTGTGTTCATCAAGCTTTCGACGTCACACATTACCGTGGAAAGTTCTTCATATCCCAAGGAGGTTTGACCGAGAATCCTAAAGAGCAATTGTTTCATCATTCCAATCAAACGCTCCCACCATCCACCCACCAAGGAGCACCAGGCGGTATGAAATTCCAGGTGATGTTTTTCGATGTGGGATCACATTTTAATCTCGAAAAATCAATCTTCTTTAAAGTATTAGCCATGAAATTAGTCCCATTATCCGAATACACAATCAATGGTCGACTTCTTCGAGCAATAAATCGGCGGAAAGTTTGTAGGAAGGCTTCCATAGACAAAGATGTCACAAGTTCCAGATGAACTCCTCTATACACTGCACATGTGAAGATGACAATCCATGCTTTCTTCTTATTCTTTAAGATAAGATGTCCAGATAGATCAAGTCCTACTATTTCGAAAACTGCAGCATCTCGTACTTTGTCTTCTGGTAATGATGTTGATTCGACAGTAGCTGGTTTCGCGGTGAATCGTTTACAGCGAATGCATTGATTGATTATCTTCTTGACTGTTTTCCTGGATCTTAGTATCCAATAGTTTTCTCTCAGAATACGGAGGAGTGTTTGTAGACCGGCGTGCCCTTGGATTTCATGGTTCCACCTGATGAGCAAAGAGACCAAGAAGTGATCTGAGGGCAATAAAATGGGCATTCTAAAATTAGCGAAATCTTCTCTTCTGCAAATTTTAGTTTTTATTTTCAAAATCCCTGAAGGGTCTACTAGCAACTTAAAGCCTTGTAGTTTATTTTCTTCATGCCCTGAAAACGATTCTCTCTGGATAAGTCTCATCAGTATTATTTTTGACTTAGTGACTTCTTCTGTACTCAGATCTTCTTAAATTATTTTTCTTCTATCAATCTTGGCGTTGTTGAAGAATCTGTATATCCAGGCGGTGATTCGTACTATTCTCAAAAAATGGGAATAACGTTCAAATGAAATTCCATTTTCTCTTGTCGTACACAAGGTGTTCAGGATGGTCTTGCGCCTTTCAGAATAAACAATCTCCAAATCAGGGATAATGGTTGATTTGGGCCACTCTTCTTGAGATACCTTTAACCATGCAGGTCCTTCCCACCATCTTGTCTCCTTAAGTGTTTCTGCTGAACATCCCCGATATGGGAGGTCTGCCGAGTTTAATCGGCCTGGTATGTGGCACCAAGATTCGGGGGAGCTAAGATTATGAATTTCCTTAACACGGTTCATCACAAAGTTGCCCAGTTGTCTTCCCTTTGGATCCAACAGAGAGCAATGGTTGAATCGGTCCAATAAAATCTTGGAATTTCCTCAAATTCCAGATCTTGTATGACGTTAGCTGCCAAACGAGCTCCAATCAGACAAGTCAAAAGCTCCAATCTTGGTATGGTGTGTTTCTTCAGTGGAGCTACTCGTGTTCGAGCCTGTATTAATTGGATGTCCACTCTATCTTCCTTTTCAATGCGGAGGAAAATACAGGGTGCGTAGGCAAACTGACTGGCGTCGCAAAAGATGTGGAGAGTGGTTTTCTCTACATAGGAGTCCATAAAATAGAACCATCTAGGAATTTCTATGTTAGGTAAGTGTTTCAGTTTGCTAAACCATTTCCAAAATCTTTGTACTAAACATCCAGGTAGGACTTCGTCCCATGTCAACTTCTGTGTCCATGTCTCCTGTAATATCAGCTTGGGAATTAAAGTCACAGGACAAGCAACTCCTAATGGATCAAAATCTTGCTCGCAATTGAAAGTACTTTTTTCTTGGTGGTTGGTCCAATTAATTCAAAATCTTCCAAACCAATTGTCAGCGTGTCTCTATCAGTATTCCATGTTATTCCTAAAATGTTGACTTCCTTATTCAGTGGGTTCATAAAAGAAAAGTCTAACGTTGCTCACCCAATCTCGGAGATTGAAACAAGCTGTAGAGAGCAGTTCAGTAGATTCTTTCACGAATTTCTCCGTTTCTTCAACATTCTGAAAACTGGCTAAACAGTTGTCAACATAAAAGGAGGATTTCAACTGTTCAGCTGTGCTTTTTAAATGTTCAGGAGCCTTATCTAAGTGGAGAGATAAGGTAGCCTTTAAAAGATACGGACTAGTCGTAATTCCAAAAACAACCCTTTTATGTTGATAAGTGATCAATCTTCCGTCTTCTGTGTGCCACAGGAATCGTAAATAACCTCGGTCTTCTTCTTTTATTCCAATTTGTAAAAATGCTTTCTCAATATCGGAAGAGACACCTACTTCATATTTCCGGAATTTATTTAAAAGTCTTGGTATAATTTCTATCAAATTGGGTCTCTTATCCAGACAGTCATTCAATGAAAGTTTACCTCTCTTCCGGGCCGACGCATTGAATACTGGCCGTATTCTAGAAGTTTGACCGTTCCTTTTATACACTGGTCGATGTGGCAGGTAGTGTACACCATCTAGTTTATCCTCTCTGGCATACTCGATTATCCCCTGATTCATCCATTCTTCAAAGATTTGTCCATACTCATTCATGTCTCCAACTTCTTCAAGTTTTCTTCTTACAGAACTTAGTTGGTTTTCGGCTAGGTCTCTATTCGAAAGAATCCTTTCCTTGTCTTGCACCCAGGGTAGAGTTACCTCATAAGCGCCCCTCAATATCTCTCGTCGTGGTGTGGGCGAAATGTTCCTCCATTTCAGCTTGTAATGACTGAGTCTTCTTCTCAACCTCCGCGTCAGAGACTCCAATTGTATCTAATTTCCACAAGTTTTCTAGATCCAAAGATAGAAGTGTGGTCACGCAAAGGGAGCTGGTGTCATCTCTCACCTCCGTTGGAGGAATCTTTCCCATCACAGTCCATCCTAGTTTAATATGGATTGCCACCAGTCCAGATGAGATTCTTCTCTGATCGTCAGTTAGCAATCTCCCGGCGATGTCCGCACCTATTAGGACTTCTATAATGTCTCTCATCAAATCAGACACGTCGAGTTCTTCACTCCCTTCTAAAGATTATCTAGGACACACCGGAGGTATGTTTCCACAGATAAGGGGTTGACCTAGTGCTTCAAACTCACAGCAATAGGAATTATTAATGTCAGATAAATGAATGGTATAGACCTCATTTTCAACTACGTCGGTACTCGATCCTCCAAACAAGGAATGCCGGAAGAACTCTCTCCTAGATTGTTCGTATTCCATTTCCATTGCTGTGCTATGTAAAATATATAATCTTTGGGATCCGGTGTCTATTATAGCCCGTGCCGTCTTCTCCGTTCTGTTCCCTTCGAGGGTCACTCTCAAAGTAGGCAACAAGACGTCTGGGGAGGTTGATAAGTTGGCGAGAGTTTCATCTTGCACCGTTGGAGACTTAGAAGATTCACTTCTATCTAAAATCCATTTTGTGCACATGACATCCAGGTGGGAAGACATGTTGCAGATCGAAAAACGGACTACATTTCTGCAAAATGTACTTAAATGAGAAGGTCGAATACATTTATAACAAACACCATTTTTCCTCATGAGTGATCTCTTTTCATTTAAACTCAAATTAGCGGCAAAGTCACACTTAGGGCTTTCATGATTGTCTTTACCACAAAATACACATTCATTCGATTTGTGAACTGAATTCAAAAGTTCTGAGCTGTCGCAATTGGTTTTTCATTGTAGAATCTGGTATTTGGATGTTTGTTTACTAAATTAGGTTTAGAAATTGATTCATTCCCGTTACCGATTTCGTTTCTAAAACTCTTCTACCGTGCAGTTAATTGTCTTTCTAGAAAGGTAATCAAGTCATTAATTACGTAACTTGTCGGGAGTTCTTTGTTCAATTCCAAATTAAGGTCGGCAGGTAGAAGTTTTATTATTATCGGACACAACAGTTGTCCGTAAACATCAATGGACACGTTTAGTGACTCGAGACTTCTTATTTGAACAGAAAGGTTGTCAAAAAGTTCGCGGAAGGTTCTTACATCGCTTGACGTTTTGAGTGGTCTCATTGACAACAAATTGTTCATATGTCGGCTAATCAAAATGTCTTCTCGCCCAAATCTGTCTTTAAGCAATTTTATAGCTTTCTCATAATTGTCTGCAGAAAAAGAGAAACTTTCGACTGTGTTTAGTGCAGTTCCGCCGAGATGTGATTTCAGATAGTTAAATTTATCGATCGGGTTCAGTGAGTTGTTCTGGTGAATAGCTGCATCAAAAGAATTCTAGAACGTCAGCCATTCACTAAAGTTTCCATAAAATTTCGATATCATCAATTTTGGAAGTTTCACAGTCGTGCAGGAAGGTACATAATGTCTCGTTTCATTTTCATCTATTCGTGAGTTCAAGTTCGATATATTTTCGCCACGAGAATATGATTGGCGAATCTTTTTATTTGCCCTAAATCTCCAAGTAATATATTTCTCTCGATATTCCTCTACGCCCTGTAATTCCCTCTCTAAATCGTCAGTTTCAAGAAGTGTTTCTATTTCGTGATCGACTAATTTAAGTTCTTTAAATGATTCTCATTCAATTGTTCTAATAATTCTTCAAGTTCAATTCTCATTAGAGTGTCAAGTCCACTTTCAATCTTATTGCATGTTTTCGTTAAATATGATCTTTTAATAGCACGCTTCTTTTTTAAACCAAGAATTAATTCTTCCGCCATAATGTAAACAAAGCAGCAAGTAGGGTTAGCTAGCGAGTTCCAAATGGTCAGCTCAAATTGCTTTTTTTTTTCTTCTAGAATTTACCTTCAACAGTCCCGGCTGGGATGCCAAAAATATTGGGATTTCACCGCCACTCTGTATTATGACGACGATCTAAGTTCTATAGAGGGAGTCACTCACCTCTATTCTTGGTCGGCGGGGTTGAAGGTTCAAAATTGTGGTGTCGCTGTTTATAACACTTTAAAATGTACGACGAAAACAGGAGGGAAAATTATATTTATTATAAATTAAGAAAATAAGTAAAGTATAATTTAATTGATTATATATTTAAATATTTACACTAAAAGAATCGGGGATCAGGACAAATTCTCGCGTTCGAAAGTTGTTTACATGTTCTTCCTTTTTTCCTTGTTCCTCCCATTTCAACCGCTGTATCCCCGTGGCCCCCTTCCGTCGGCCTCCCATTGGCTGCTGAGAACTCCTTCTTTTCCAACAGATGCTATTTTATTCTATAAATGTAAATTTTAAAATGTTAAATTCCTTCGCAAACTACACACATATTACATAGACCAATTAATATAACACTATAAAACGATAAATGGAGTTCAAAAAATCGAGTCCATAGAAGGTTGTGTCTTATAGAATTTATGACGATCTCTGTTGGGAAATAGACACAATATATCTCTAATAAATAAAACTGTCATTTTAGATTCCGTGACCCTGTCATGCCTGTGACTCATCGGGGAAGACACTGGGGCCTCAAGGACGTCCGTTCCGCTCGACTTGAGACAAGGAAATGTGGCCGTTGGCAATTTGTTGCGACAATTGCCGTTCTCACACCGTCAACAGCATACATATAGCGGAGAACTTACTGCGCTGCATTCATAAGTTTACCGCCCGTTAACTATCAAATTTGTATTTTTCACTTTCTAGGAATACAAATAATGTAAATAAATTCCGCTTTCATTTATATAACCTCCATTCTTCAGCTGAGAATATCATTTAAAAGATATTCAAAATAAAATTACAGCTCAAAATGTTTCCATCTCACAACCAATGTCTATACTAGATTACCTATTTGCCCTATCTACATAGACACTAATAAATGTGAGCGCAGAGAAAAAAAATCTCAGTTAATATACAAACTAAAACTACTAGCGCTGTTTTTTCTTCTGATAATAAAACAACTTCCTATTATCTTTACTGCTATGTAAAAGTATTGGGAGGGTGCCTGGCTCATCAGGGGCGAACCCTTCCAGCCGTTTTGATAGTTTAATCTTACATACCGCTCTAATATTATGAGGGATTATTCTTTATATTAAGTAAAAGTGTTAATAGTTATATAGTTTAACCTTACATTTACATTATAGTAGCTATTTTTTTATTGTGAAAAAAGCGAACTTTCGAGCAATACGAAGCTCTTCTACTAGCTTATCAAAGTTATGTGGAGAAATACAGACTGTTTGTAAAAATCAAATGTTTATCTGCACACGCGCGGGGCGTGTACAATGAAATCAAAACACTAAACGCTATTTGAAAAACTCATTATCTTATGAATTTGCACACACAATTTTCGAAATATTATATTAAATTATATAATAATAATAATATATACATACATATATATATGTGAAAAAATATAAACAAAATTAAATAATGTAAATGGTCAGGTGTTGGTATTAAAATCAAAAAAGGTATAGTCTGACCACGTTTACATGAACTTTTTAGATGGGAGAGCGCCATCTAGTGGAACAGAAATTAACTAAACGTTGATTTAGCCTGTACCCTGATATTTTGCCAGCCCATTTTCTTGATAAATCAAGAAAAGCCAACCACGAACGCGTTTCGGGCTTTTGGCCCTCGTCAGCGTGGTGCAAACTGTACCTCTACGACCAAAAATGTTTTGGTCCCAGAGGTTTCCTGAGAAATCAATAAAGGGTCGTAGAGGTACAGCCTGCGCCACACTGACGAGGACCAACAGCCCCGAAACGCGTTCGTGGTTGGCTTTTCTTTATTTATCAAGAAAATGGGTTGGCCAAATATAAGGGAACAGGCTAATCTACGTTTATCTGATTTCTGTTCCACTAGATGGCGCTCTTCCATCTAAAAGTTCACGTGAACGTGGTCAGGATAGGCCTTTTTTGATTATATATATAACAAATTTCAGATTTATTTCATTAACGAAAGTAAGGATGACTGGTATATGATAGAATAATCTATTTATTTCTAATGATATTCTGACCTCTGCAGCCAACTAAACCTTTTTTTCCTTATTAATGTTATTGTAATCTCCTTGGATAGAATGTATTCCAGAAAAGTAATCATAGGCATTATCGTGTGTTATTTTGATAATGGCATTTGACGTCTGACATTTTGGAAATATGGCCGGTTAGTGAAAAATGCTGGTATATCATTGAACCTTGGTCTTTTGTCCTTAGGTTTATCTTATGTTCATTGATTCTTATTTGGATAGATCTTCCGGTTTTACCCGCATTTTGACATTTAGTTGAATAAACTGCGTTGCTTGCTAATTTGATTTCGCTTGCCTATTAAAAGAAAGGCCAACGTACATATGGCAAAGTATTTTATTCACTATTCCTATGATAACAAGAATATTGCGCACACACCTTATGGAAACTAGGAATCAAAACCTTTTCACTAACCACCAATCCAAAGGCTAAAAATCCTTAGAAATCCGATTACCAAATTTAATGTAGGGGGGGGGGGGGGAAAGCTATAGTCAATGAACATAAGAGAAACCTAAGGACAAAAGACCCATGTTCAATGAGATACCAGCATTCTTCAAACAACGGCCACATTTTAATATGTCAGACGTCAAATTCCATTATAAAAAATCCAACGAAAATTCCAAAGATTACTTTTGGAGAATACCTTCTATCCAAAGATTACAAGAGCGTTTACAAGAAAATTGAGTTAACTGCGGAGTTCCGAATTCATTAGAAACAAATAGATTCTTCTATTGTATCAGTCATCCCTACTTCCGATAATGTATATATCTGTGAAATTTTCTATATATGTATATATGACATAAAGTTTCGGGAGGAAGATACTCGTGTACCTAGAGGGGAACCTGTCCCTTTAATTATGATTCAGCACGAGGCATTATTTTAATCACCCTTGTAAAAAACTTTACTAGTGGTGTTAAAGAATGAGCCACGACACCAGCTTTGACGAATTTAGACAAAAATCTAATTTGTATATCATGGTTTCGGACTATGGCCTTCATCAGTACAGGGGGACGGCTTCTATTTCATAACATCTTACGAGAGGGGTAATGAAATCGGTCGAATTTACCAAAGAGGTGTTTAAGCTGGTGAAGTGGCAAGGGCCGATTTTTAGGCAAGAATACAACAAAGTTGCGAGAGAAAAATATTCCTGTACCTAGAGGGGCGCCTCTCCTTTTAATTAAGCACCTCTTTGGTAAACTCGACAGATTTCATTACCCCTCTCGTAGTAAAAAGACATCCCTGTATTGATGATTGTCGTGTTGCTCGAGAAAGCTCGCTTTTTTTACAAAATAAAAAATATACTTTTTAAATTTTTAAATTAATTTCTATATATATATATATAAAAAATGGCATATCCTGACCAGGAGCACATGTGCTTTACAGAAGGCAGAACGCCATCTGGTGGAACAGAAATCAACTAAACATTGATTTAGCCTGTTCCCTGATATTTGGCCAACCCAATTTCTTGATAAATCAAGAAAAGCCATCCACGGTTGGCCAAATATCAGGGAACAGGCTAAATCAATGTTTAGTTGATTTCTGTTCCACCAGATGGCGTTCTGCCTTCTGTAAAGCACATGTGCTCCTGGTCAGGATATGCCATTTTTTATATTGATTTCAACACCTGATCTTTTTATCTTTTATTTTTTTCTTTCGTTTTTTAATGTGCTAAGCGTATTTACGCAAGTTTGGCCTTAAATACCCATTTCTTGGTTTTTCAGGAGGCCATTGGGATCAAAAATTCTTTTTTGGTCGCAATGGTTCAGCCTACTCCACGCTGACGAGCGCCAAAAGCGCGAAACGCGTTCGTGGATGGCTTTTCTTGATTTATCAAGAAATTGGGTTGGCCAAATATCAGGGAACAGGCTAAATCAATGTTTAGTTGATTTCTGTTCCACCAGATGGCGTTCTGCCTTCTGTAAAGCACATGTCCTCCTGGTCAGGATATGCCATTTTTTATATTGATTTCAACACCTGATCTTTTTATCTTTTATTTTTTTCTTTCGTTTTTTAATGTGCTAAGCGTATTTACGCAAGTTTGGCCTTAAATACCCATTTCTTGGTTTTTCAGGAGGCCATTGGGATCAAAAATTCTTTTTTGGTCGCAATGGTTCAGCCTACTCCACGCTGACGAGCGCCAAAAGCGCGAAGCGCGTTCGTGGATGGCTTTTCTTGATTTATCAAGAAATTGGGTTGGCCAAATATCAGGGAACAGGCTAAATCAATGTTTAGTTGATTTCTGTTCCACCAGATGGCGTTCTGCCTTCTGTAAAGCACATGTGCTCCTGGTCAGGATATGCCATTTTTTATATTGATTTCAACACCTGATCTTTTTATCTTTTATTTTTTTCTTTCGTTTTTTAATATATATATATATATATTGGCCAATTCTGCTTATATATACTTAGATTAAATCCTGGTTAAAGTATTTATAAAGAAACTGTGGCCATGAATATCTCTCTATATGATTAATATATATAGAAAAAGAGGCCAACATAAATATCGACTAATTGAAAAAGTTTATGAAACAATTGAGGAATTTTTAAAAAGCTAACCTACTACACAATTCGTGTAAAACGAAACAAGAAGAAAGCATAATCACTATTGTGATTACATCTGGAGATATGGGAGATAGTCTTTCTAGATCAATGTCAGACGGGCACCTAGTACAGCTTCATTGGAAAACAAAAAGGAATCATCTTCATTCTTGCCTAGTAGAAAATTGCAACCACTTTCTAAAATAATCCGCACGATGATCGCCTGCTCCACACATGTGTACATCCGCAAGACGAAGGCAGTTAAGTTCACTTCCTCAGTTGGAATTGTCATAGATGAAATAATCCTCGGCGTATTCTCCGTTTGCGAAACACTTTCCCAACAGCCAGCAAACACACATCTCGCAATTACGCCTAGCTCCGAGTGCGCTTGGGTTGTTGCGTCAACCTGGGAAACGAGGTTTACTGAGCTTACAATGTCTCTTTTTTTCTTCTTCTTCGAGTTTTTTTTGTGTGTGTGTGTGTGTGTGTGGGGGGGGGGGGGGATGGGGGGTGTCTTTTGTAAGTTTGAGCTTTGTATTTTTGCTATATTAAAAAGCCTTAGGAGTATAAAAACTGCTTACCAAAATGTAGAGCTTTACATGCAAATAAATTATACTTTCAAAAAGAAATATAAAATAAAAGGAAGCCTAAAATGAGAAGTTTGGTGGAAGAAAAAATAGTGCCATTAGCTCGGTACATTTCCATTGTTTACAAGTGAGCCTATCTTCTTGACGCGCGCTTGAACAATACTAAAGTCTATTTGCAGATTTAGACATGAAGCCAAATATTGAAAGGTGGTGAAAATGATCGTTTAACCCGAGATTTTCTAGCTAAGCTCTTTCCATGTTGTTGGCAGTTAGGGTGCTGTAGCCTATGCACTGACTTTGGCTGTAAGCAAATTAACCTATAACTATGGTATTTGAGCTATAATATTTTTACTATATCAATAAAAAAAAACTACGATTAATTGTGAATATAAATATTTTAAAGTTATTTTTAAAACAAACTTTTTGAGCTTTTAATTTTATTAATTATAGGTGGTTGGCAATGTAATTTGTTTTAATTGCAAAACTACATTCACCCTACCTATCCTGTTTCACTCTACCTATCCTGGTTCATATCTACCTATACCCTGATTTATTCTACCTATCCTGGTGCACTCTAACTATCCTGGTTCACGCTACCCATCCTGATTCACTTTCCCTATCTTGGTTCATTCAACCTATCCTGATTCACTCTCCCCATCCTGGTTCATATCCCTATCTTGATTTATTTTACTTCTCATTTTGTCCACTCTACCTATCCTTGTTCGCCCAACCTCTCCTGGCTCACCCTACCTATCCTGGTTCACTCTTAACTATCCTGATTTGCTCAACTTCTCCTGGCTCACCCTACTTATTCTGCTCCACTCTACCTATCCTGGTTCGTCCAACCTCTCCTGGCTCACCCTACCTATCCTGGTTCACTCTAACTATCCTGGTTTGCTCAACTTCTCCTGGCTCACTCTAACTATCCTGGTTCACTCTAACTATCCTGTCTCACCCTACTTATTCTGGTCAACTCTACCTATCCTGGTTCGCCCAACCTCTCCTTGCTCACCCAACCTGTCCTGGCTCACCCTAACTATCCTGGTTCACTCTAACTATCCTGGTTTGCTCAACTTTTCCTGGCTCACCCTACCTATCCTGGTTGGCCCTACCTCTTCTGGTTCACTATCCTGCGGGCACGGATGGACAGGCGGTATGCTATAAATAGACGCTCGGTATGTGAGGGGCCGGATCGGGTAACTTCATCGGAATCGTAAATGGCATTCTTGTGGCGTCACAAATACGTGCGTTCCAAACTGATAAGGATAACGCTGTGCTGGCAACTCATGACAGTTCTAGTGGTTGGGTTCGGTCAAATGCGATAAAGAAATGCGCTAACATAAAATAGGAATATATTGGATAAATAAAACTCTTATTAAATACAAAATATTCCTCATTTTAAAAATAAATAAAAATTCGTAAAATAAATATTATATATATATATATATATTGAATATTGAGCAATCCATATGAAATTATTAATTAAAAGGCATATTTTGGATCTAAAATAAAACAAACATTTTATTTAATATAAAATGCCAATATGATGAATAATGAAGAATCGAATATATACTGTGCACTGCCATACAATTATGGCATTGAAAGAATGACAAGAATACTCAAAAATTACAATATCAAAACCCGATACAAAACCACAGCAAATCTGAAAGAAATTCTACGCCATCCAAGCACTAAACATAATATCAATCATGAATTCAAATCAAATATAGTATATCGCATTCCATTCAAATCATGCCCAGCAACCTACATAGGAGAAACAGGTAAAACTCTTGAAGAAAGAGTAAATCAACACAAAACAGCTTTTAAAAACCATAGCCCATTATCACTTCTAGTAGATCACGCACTCAAACAGGACCATATACCAAAATTTGAAAATACAGATATTATATACAACAACATTCAGGATAAACACTCAAGACTCTTTTTAGAAAGTTGGACCTCAATGAAAGATTACCAACAGTATTAATAGAAAAATTGACATCCCTCCGTTATATTTACAGTTCAAATCGATTTAAAATTATTTTCTTATACTTATTATGAATCATGTATATAGTCTATTATTATTGATATTTGTGTGTATATATTTTAAATTTTAGCCCCAGAGTTGTAAATATTTTATACTAGCCGAATGACCCGGGCAACGCCCGTGTTTTACCCGATTGAATGTTTTGATTCAAATACTATTTGTTACAATTATAAATTGGCGCCTTAAATAAATGCATATGTTAGTTAATAACTATAGCCTATGTGCTTTATCTGTGTATGTACTGTTGGCTTCCGTAGGCGTCTCTTACTGGGAAAAAGAAAGAGAGGATTCCATTTGGTTATTAACTAATATATGCATTTATTTAGGGAGCGACCCGCTCCAACACAATAGTTACAAAGACGAAATAGCGAGTGGGGGGGGGCAAAGGTGGCGTGATCGTAGCCAACCAATAGGAGAGCGCCATTTAAAAAAAAAAGCAAACGGTGACAGAGATGAAAAATGATTAAGAGATGAAGAACGCATGACGCTCGTAACTGTATATATAATATCGTCGCGTGAAGGCATCGCGTGATCATCCAAAGCAGTTTAAAAACAAGAAACGCCCTGATGAAGTTAGGCGTATAGCCTATTGAAATATTGGCATTTTATATTAAATAAAATGTTTGTTTTATTACAGATCCAAAATATGCTTTTTAATTAATATATATATATATATCCGTATATTTTAAACTGTATGACACTTTTAATATATGTTACATATCTTCCAATTAGTTAGAGTCGATACCTTAAAAGAAATCCTGCCCTTCTTTTAGAATGTGCACCATTTCTGTTTGCTGCCACCCCCATATTTTGTATATATGCTATATCTTTATTGATAATACCTGTAAACCCCAATTTGTATGTAACAATAAAAATGTTGACGTCAAAATAAAGATCCAAAGAGTGTTCGGTCAGCTGGTGGCAGGGACAGAGAGGAAGAAAATGCCAACGCCCATGTGGGGCCGGCCCCCAGGGACTCTTTATAGACGCCCCTTGAAAACAGGACAGATTTTGGCAGGGGGGTCAGCAGCAGATGGTTCTAGGGTGTGGCCATCGACATACGGCCTCTGTCTCACACACGCTCTCCCTCTATGTCTCGGGGATAAGCATCCAAGTTTATGTCATGGCCTCTACCTCTGTCCCGTGGGCTGTCCCCGATCCCTCTTTGTGCTAACATCTAGCCCTGCCTCTGCTTCTTGTTGTCCGCGTGTGGGAAGAACATCAACACTCGCCTCACGTACACGACTGCCAGCTTATCCATACATCGACATTTGCAACAATATTACAGAAAGTCGACAGGATAACTGAGGACATCGACATGCAGAGGATGACAGAGACACCGGTGGTCAACGGCGCATTCGTGTGGATGCTCCTTGTACTTGCCCTCCACCTTGACGATCCAGTGGACTATCTCAAAGACGCCATTCGAGGACTAGCCATACCTCGCACCGAGAAGGTCATCATCACCCCCATCGACAACTCCTGCGCCACGAGGACCTTCTTCCATCGGCTCGAACAGACAAACAAGATTCATCGAGAAATTCATCACCATGATCACCAAGCCTCATCTCAGCCCACACCACAAGACCCATCCAAGACATCATCCATCTGGTAGGAGAATTTTCTCTACAGAACTTTCTTAATGTAACACTATTTTCGTTTTTTTTTCCGCACTGAATTAACTACTCATTCGATACCATTTTTATAGCAATAACATTATTATTATAAATACATCAAGTTCATTATTTTACCTGCCCTATTACTATTTCAATTAATACAACTTTAGATGTGTATAAACATTTTAACCTTAATCAATTATATTATTCAATATTATTATTTTATGTTTCATTTAACCATTCATTAGCAATGCCGTCAGCCATCAACAACTATTTTTTTCTTGAAATCGTAATCTTCATCATCTCTAGGCTTACACACATATTATAACTTCAACCATCTTTCTCATCATTTTAAAACTTTTAATATATTGACAACGTCAATAATATTTTTTAATAGTTTAAGATATTTTTGAATATATATTTTTTTCTATTGCGTCTTTCTAATTTTATCGTTGACGTATCCTAACCTACCTTGCCCATACATTATCCCAAGGAATTCCTGTTCGACAATTTTTTTTCATTAATTAATCCAACTGAGAAATCCTTCCTCGCTATATCATTCCCAATAGTGAGTTCAGGATACCCAGCTAGATTATTTTTCTTATCACCCGGCTCATCATTCTCATCATTACCAATCATCATTTTTTCTTTTTTTTTTTTACTACCATTCAAGTCGGGTGAAATCATCATTGGCAACAGAACAACCCTTGCAGCTACCTTCCCTTTCTTCATTCCCCAATCTCCTATATTCCCCTCAAGAGATTCTTGCTCGCCAGAATTTTTTTTTTATTAATCCAACTGGAAACATCCTTCCTCGCTATATCGTTCCCAATAGTGAGCTCAGGATACCCAGCTAGATTCTTTTTTTTTTCTTCTTTCTTTTTATTACCCGGTTCATCATTTTTATTTTATTTTTTTCATCATACAAGCCGGGTACCATCGTTATTGGCAGCAGTACATCTCTTGCGTTTACCTTTCCCTTTCCACATTCTTCAACCTACATACCTCTCCCCGCTACTCTGAACTAATAATGCAGGCGGAACATCTTGAACGTTCTGTTAATGAAAACAGTACCTCACTAACACATGTTCGTACTGCATTGCAGAACCCATTAAGCTATTTCTTTGCAGGAACATATACCCTCATCAACCCTCTGCGTCAACTTATAATCTTAGTTCAACTTAATAGCTTTATGCTTTTCTTTTAGTTATTTTTTCATTCAATTGGTCCTCAATTTTTTTTCTACAAATAAATTACTTTTACGGCATTTCTAATTTTATTTTGCATATTTTCCAATTTTTATCATTTAGTCTCATGTATTTTTCTTTTATCATATTGCATCGTTCATAAAATATTATAGTGATAAATGAAAACTAAAAAAAAATAATAATAACAATACGTAAATATGAAAATAATAATAAGGATGAATATATACATAATGAAATCTATACAGGCTTCATTGGTTTAAATCAAGGGCTACAAGACACCCTGAATTCGGATAGGCCCTTGGTTATGAATGAGTCTTTGTCCTCAACATGTTCAATTTCCATGTTGAGGAAATCGCACAGAATGATCTTGTTTTCTGTCGAGAGTACCTCGAAGAGTATCTCCCTCACATGGCGGTATAGGACCGCGTCCACTACTTCAAACCTACCAATATCCTCTTCATAGAGGGGGGACAGGAATGAATCAGCGTTCAGTTTTTCAAAAATTCCCTACACCCGCCCTATGAGGATCTCTTGAGATTCCTGAGGAGGTTGCATGGGTTTGGGTCATGGAGATAGAAAACTGGATGGATGGTGCAGTCTTATTATGGGTCTCTTTCTTGGAAGCCGCTGTTGGCTCAATAATGGCCAGGGAGGGCTCTGGTCGTGGCAGCAACTGGCTGGTGCTCGGCGCCGGAACAGGAGGTTCAGGAGTTGAAGTCTCCTGGAGATAGACAGGAATGTTCGCGGGCGAAGGCGCAACAGGGCTGGAGGGTGTTGAGAGGGTCTGCTTGATGGATGCAGACAAATCCGCAGCTGGTGTTGAGAGGGCGGAGTTTTTGGAGGGCATGGGCTTGGATGAGGGAGGCCTCGACACCGGACCCTGCCTTCTTTTCTTTGATGTTTTCGGCTCCAGATTTTTCAGAGCGCTCGTTGTAGGGATTGGCTTGGGGTCAGGTCCTTCTGCTGAGTGTCCTTGGATGCCCTTGATGAAGGTGGGGGCTGGGTCCAAAGCAGCAGTAGGTGGGGTCTGTTCAGCTGGAGTTGGTACTGCAGCCGGCATGGTGTTCGAGGTGGAGGGCGGCTTGGTTCAACCTTGTGTGCGTGCAGCAGGAGAATCCACAGGGAGCACCAGCTTGTCCTCCTGGACACCAGTTTTACGCGGACAGTTTGCGCGTTTGTGTCCCTTCTTAAGGCACAGGGAGCACTTGATGCCGTAGGTCAAATATACGTGTGTGACCACTCCCTTGGATTTGACATCCAGTCTGGCAGGTATCTGGGAAAGCTTTATCCCGTCTCTCAGAGTAATGAAGGCCTCCCGACGCGCATCGGCCCAGCAGGAGTCTTCGAGCTGCATCATCTTCAGGATCATGGACGGGACCTGTCCGTAAGGCCGTAGAGCAGCGACGAGGTCAGCGTCCTTCACGAAGAATGACACATTGCCAAGAACTATTCGCTCGGCCCTTTTTCTTAGAGGAAAGGCCCGCAGGGTGGCGTCCTCGATGTCGAGGCCTTCATATATCAGCTTGTCGGCGAGTTGCACGCTCTAGAGGCCGACCAAGATGTGCCCTTGGGAGGCCCTCTGTTGTTGGGTGGAATTCTTTGTGCCCTCACACAGCCCTTTTTGGTCCCCGAGTTGGCGTGGTCAGGGTCATGTGGCCTCTTCTTTGAGGCGCCCACTGTGGTGAAGTTCCCTAGAAGCTCGTCATCTTATTCCGAGCAGTCAGCCCAGTTGTGTGTGTGTGCGGCGAGAATTTACATCTATGCTGTCCGCCGCCGGCTCAAAATTTGCATTCTTGTTATTGTTTAAATAAGAATGGGTTTCAGCCAATTCTGAAATTTTTGCCGATATTTTGGTGGAAACTTGAATGCTTTGGATGGTGTTTTTTTGGGCTTGCAGCCCATTTTCTTGGCTTTCACCCGAATGGGTTAGTGATCTCCATGGCCTATATCCCAGCCGCAGAAAACGCGGAGCTCGCGCGCCGCGTGGCCGCACGGCCGAGAGAGAAAGGAATTCTTGGTTAAATTATTCAACGAATCTATACGTAGATCAGAGGCCGGCAGCAATATAAACATTTGTTTCAAGCATTGCTTTTCCTGAAAGTTTTCACTAAAGGTCATTTAGGCGTGCTGTTACCCCATATGTACAAGACATGGAATTATTACTAGGGATGTTTTTCAATCGAACTCTCAACATATCCAGTCAGCTGACACACTAGGGTAGTCAGGTCAACATGGGGAAATTAAGTAATTCACTGCGCTTCATCCAACGTTGTTTATTGAAACAAAGACATAACATTCGGGAAGCGCCAATTCTTTTAATTATCAAACGAAAACAAAACAAGTTGAGCTTTCGGAGGTGTCCTCTTTATCTATAGTTAAGAAGGATGGCATGGCACTTACCACATGTCTTCTTACTCATTTAGAGATTACGGAGACTTCCAAAAGCTCAGCTTGTGTTATGTTTCTTTTTAAGAATAAAACTAATTGAGCTTCCACAGGATTGTATATGTATTTATCTATATCTGGAAGTTTCACATAAAGGTTTACTTATTAAATATAAATTTTATTTGATATCTTTATATCTTTTATTTAAATATCGAAAATAACTTTTACATTATTCATATATTGTAATGAGAAACATATTGTTAGAGCTTGGCTCTTTGGATTTTTCTTCAGATCTCCCTTCCGTTGTATTGTGGAGAGCTACTTCTGTAGAGGTAAAACTTGGAGGATTTGATGGTAGAAGTATTTAACATGGCGTCTATACCGAATACTCCGGCTCTCTGCTTGTCTTCCAAGTGAGCCGGTATTGTAACGAAATAAAAATGCAAATAGACAATTGGCGGCGACCTTCTGGCACGTTGGTTCCATTGACACATTATTGGTTTTCAATATTTTTAAGGCTCTCTCGTTATCTTTTTATGCTGAACAAATAACCATTTAAAAACTAAAAATGAGTGAAAAATTCCTCTACCGTCAAAACAGGCACAAAAACTAAACGCCACCTATTGACCACCTCGGACTCGGGTCGGTGATAAAGCCACAACACCAGTGTTTTCACTGAAACGAGCCCGCTAGATTGCCGATAAGTGGTATTAAGGTTTTGAATTTGCTTTGAAGAGTGAGGTAACATTCATAGATTTGACGATAGTCTAGTGTTCGAAATTTTCCTTGAAATTCAGCTCGATAAGTATAGAGAGGCTATTCGCAGTGAGGTCAAATCAATAGACAGGGCAGTCACAGTGTTATGGTCACGGAAGTAGTGTAGAATATTTTTGCAGCTTTATGAAAGGGGTATGTTCAGTAGAAGGGGTTCAGGAAATAATTATCATTAAGGGCGAGGTGAGGATGCTTACTACTGGTGTAAACGGGATGAAGAACGAAAATGAGCAGTGTATTAAATACCGTAAGCATGAGGTTGAAAGACTGACCAAATTGTTGAGTGAAATCAAGCTGAGTCCATATGAATGTAGGTTGGGATATATATCTAGTGTTTGTTCAAAACAATCTTCTGTTTGCCAACAGCAATACTTTTGATAGTGCTGAGATTGTGTACATACGTTCATATGGCGGAGATCAGATTGGAAATCTTCCAAAAGTTAAGGTGAATATTAACGGCAATATGTGGAACCTGTTATATGATACAGGAAGCTAAGTTAGTATCATTGATTCAGAAAAGTGCAAGGTCTTGAAAAAGAATTGGGACGATTTATGCACTTTAAAATTTACGTATATTGTCAGTAACAGGCCACGAACAGACACTTACATGTGTTAAAGCATGTAAAGTTGGTAACGAAAACAACAGCGAATTCAAAGAGATAAGCTTCTGGTTAATACCGCTCGTAGATAAAGGCTACGACGACTTTATGGGAATCAATGAATTAAGGAGATTGAATATCCCATGTCTCCCGTACGGGAACGTTGTAATGTCATTTCATTGAAACCAGAAGACCGAGATTATGTAGACCTTAGCTGCGTGGCCATTGGACATAAACAACTAGTTTCAAGCTCCTTAGAGGAGAAATCAGTGAAGCGCATTGCGGATATAAAGCTGGAAAGTTGTCACCTACTGAGTTTAACATGAATTGTGAGCATAGTGTTGGCTCTGTTGATGGTTTTAGAAAACCTACTCGGGGCGAGAGGCTAAGAGCGATTTGGAAATCGAGGGAAACTGTTAGATAGTTCATGTTAGGTAATTCCGTGATAAAGCTTATGAATCTTAGGTCACCTTATACTAGAAGTTTCGATAAAGAAGACTTAGTAATACTAAAATTACAATTATAAGCCAATGCTAACTCACTATGCAATAAGTACCACAACCTCTCCTTAATGCATTATTTCAAAGTTTCACATTTAGCGTTGTGTTTCCGTGAGCGCATCCAGGGTGGAAGGCATATGTCAGGACGTAGCCAAATGTTTCTACGTTCAGGCTGGTGCCATTCCGAGATTTCATAACTTATGTAAACACAGAGCATAACTAAGAGAGTAGTAGTGAATTAGTCACTTAGACCAACATTACAGGACCAGATATATACAAATAATGTAAATTTATGATGAAATCCCCCCATATGATGTCAGAGAAAGCGATATTAACCTCAACTCTCCATCCTAGAAGTTTCCTTAGAAAGATCATTGTAAATGTCAAAACCTCAAGAAACCTTGAAGCATTCTATTACTTCACATAGAATGCATTTCCTGGTGCGCCTTCTCAGGGACATTCTTTCTGGCCTTCTTAGTTATACGGTTACTACGTTCTCAACATTCTTTTGAAGCTTTTGATTTAAAAAATCAGCGAAAATAATAATATAGCCCACAAAATACACACCGTCTTCTCTCATACATGCGATGAGAAGTTGCAAAAGAAAAAAAGCGCTGACATTGTTTTAATAAATACGTCGAATTAGCATTTTTACAGAACTTTCTATCTAAACGGGGACTAACAAAGTCACCGGAGCCCATTCAACACAGGCCAATAGTTTTCAAATAGTGACACTTTAATAATCTCATAGGCTTTCTCCAGAAAATAAGTTTTTTTTTTTTTAAGTTCAGAAAAATCGTTTGTAAAACCTTCCTAAATTGAACGCTAATTCTCATTCTATAAGGTGCTCAAGTTTCCTCACTTGGAGATGGAGATCATTCTAAATAAGGAGAACAAAATTATTTTTTAGAACACAACACATACAATTCTTATTCTTCATTAACTATATCTCAAAATGATATCTGCAATGTGCTAACTCCATCTTGAATGAGTTCAACACACAAGGTAGACAGACACATGTCATCATTTCCTTACCCCGGCCAGCTCTAGAGCAGTTCTATAAATACTTCTTACAACGAGGTGGGCCTTCTGATATAGACCTATCCTGAAGATTTTATTGCCGTTGGATAGCGGTACTTCAATTAAGGTACTTTTATAGATCCCAGACATCCTTCTTGTAATTGTCGAGTCTATTCTAAAAGAAGGAAGCGTGAAGGGCTGCGATATCGGGGACACACTGTGGGGGTTGAAGAACAAACTCCAGGTGTTATCAACTCCCGATGGAAATTGCCCAACTCCCAGCGCTGCCCCTCCCAACGCTCTATTTGTGTCGTCTTTTCACAGCGCGCACCAAGTTACACCATATCCTCGGCTTTAAAGGCATTCAGTGAAAAAACTGGATAAAAATAAATTGACACCGTAGTATGGCTATATTCTTGCACACATACAGATGGGGCTTTAACGCCTTATACTATATATATGTATGTGTGCATATTTATATGTGAAATCATATTTATAAATTAATATAATTGATAAATCTTAATATTTTTTAAAAATATTTTAAATCAATGCGAGGATATGTAACATAATTTCAATTATCACCATACTTCCTTTTTTGTCACAATCCTTAATTTTATATTGTATTATATATAATAGAGAGAGCAATTTAATTTTTTAATATAATATCTCAATGAATTATAATCATACAATTTTAAAATATTCTTATAAAAGTATATAATCAATCAAAAACATTAAATATATACGACTACAATGATAAGTTTTATGACAAATATACATTTTATAATTTAAAGAAAGGATAAGTTTGACTAAATAACTAGGAACAATATGGGGCAAGCATGACATCTTCTAAAATTACCTCGGACTTCAGCTGGAAGACAAGAAGCTACGTGCCGATAGATAGGCCGATGCCGGATGAGCAACGCACCTGCGCCCCGCCACGTTATCGACGCGGCGTACGGGAGCGTCTAGCTCTATTTACGTACCTAATGACATGTTCTCTCTGTCAATCCATAACACCACTTGTGTGTAGTCAACATAATGTTTCCCGCGCATTACTTCAAGCAATGAGTTGGTGTGAAACATATTTTTTTGTTAAATAAATTATATTTTAAAAACCAAATTTGTCCTTAACTTATCAATAAAGCGCAACTAAGGTCTATCACTTCAGCAAGGCGATATCAGTTAAAATGTTCCTTTATATTTGAGAACTATGAATAGTCAAATTTGATTTCTCTTTTGAAAATACTTTTACAAAATAACGAGAGGAAAAATGCAATGCTTTCATTTATTAAGACGACATTCTTTCGAGTATTTCTCTTTTACAACGGATACTTTTAAGTGCATTATGTTATTATAGGATAAAATCTAGATCGAGGTGCGTGTAGATGTGAAATCCTGTTCCCCGAGCTAGACATTTCCATCAAGTAACCTCTTATGCTTCTGGTCCCTAGAAGAGTGAAATAAATACGCTTACTAGCCCTTTAAGTTGCTAGACCAGAAAAAAAAATTCAAATAACAAAATGATATTTATTATGCGAATGATTTATACTGAGAATAATAAATGATTGAATTTTCAAAAAAATATTGGAGGCATGTATCTTGAGATTTCAGTACTCAGAAGAACCACCCCTGGCAGAGATTTAAAAAAAAAGCCTGGATATACGCCTGGACATTGAGGCAAACAGAGATTGGATGATATGTACAGACACAACTTCCTAAGCAGCTTCAGCACGATGACACAGTTCAGCGACATGAGTGACACGAGCCAGTCACTCGGCAACCATTGGTCAGACGTTTTCAATTGGTGACAGATCAGGAGAGGGTGCTGGCCAGGGCAGCAGTCAAACATTTTCTGTATGTAGGAAGGTCCGTACAATACCGGCAACATGCGGTCTTGCATTATACTGCTTAAAGGTAGCGTTTCACAGGCCTCGACTAAAAGATACTTGCACGGATCATTACACATGAAAGTTAACTGGCTGCTCAAGTGCCGGGAATGCGAAGAAGAGGCAAATATGGGAAACCTTTCGTACAATTTTTTTATTTTCAACACAATGTAGGTGTCGCTACTGGCGCCTATTTTGCATCTTCTTCGTCCTCTTCCTCTAGTTTATATTTCACCTCTGTAGTGTGCCGACTTCTTGGTGTAGCAATTTTAATGGCCAGTAATGTAATTACAGTTCTTACCTCGTTATTTGTTATATAATTTTCGGCCATTTTATTATATTTTACCTTTCTTTGTTATAAAATTTTACCTTGTCTAACGCCCAAATGGGAACGGTACGGAAAAGAGGAAGGACTAGGCAATGTCGATGTTAGAAATAAGTAGTAAACCATTAACATGTCAAATATTATAATGTGTTTTTATTAAAATAAAATTGTATGAAAAATAATAGAAGTGAAATTTTAAAACTGTGTAAATAAGGTTTATAAAATGGATTATTATAGCCACAACCTCAGAGCATAGAGACATTCATTCTGAATGATTCGTAGTACACTCCGCAGCTGAAGACGAACTCCCAAAACATTAGGTGACAGGGATTGGTTATTAAATCCAGCCCCTCCTCCCCTACACTTTTTTAACAACAACAACAAAAAGAATGTCCCACCATTTACGTCAAGACTTAAAAGAAAAGTTTAATGAATTTTGAATTATATAATGAAGCAATTATCTATTCATATTATCATATAGGTATGCAATATAAAATTACCTCTCTTTTTTGTGTGTGTGTTAAGCTAATGCATCTTCTTGATTGTCTCTACGTAGAGTACGCAGGTTCAAATAGCTGAATATGATACGAGACTAGTTTTGGTAAATTCAAATCTATCACTGAGGGTTCGTGCTGCTAACCTCCCTCATACGAGAGGGCTGTTTATATAGTTCTTTTGCATCGCATAATGTTACGGCAAAGTTCGAGAGTTTACGACAATTTATCAAAAATCAAGTAATTAGAGCTTAAAATGCTGATCTTCTTTATTGAAATATACGTTTCTAAATAAAAGCATAATATAATACATTGTAATATGATTTAAGTTATGCCCCCTATTTCTTATTCGAATGGTACAAGACGCATTTGCTTCGACAGAACTGTCGACCTCTGGAAGGCGCAGCATCTATAAATTACTCTTAATACATTTTCTTTATACTTATTACTATATCTCGTACTTCACAACATTTAGCAATGAAGGGTATATTATTTAAAAATTATTAAGCCACTTTAGTTTACTCCGTAGTACAAGATTATAGAAACATACTAAATATAGCAGCATACATTTTATACTCAAATGAAAATAAGGGCTAAAAATAGAATTGCAAAAGTCCTAATGTGAAAACTGACCTCCTCTGACTGTGATACATGCTTGCCATTGTCGATCAATCGAACGATTCTTAGGTGAGATCCACAATAGTCGTCGTTCAAGTTGAAGAGAAGATAAAGGTCTCTCTCTCTCGATGATAGCATTTGGCATACCTATATAAGGCAAATAATAAATTTTAAATTGGATAAGGGGGGGGGGGGGTGGGATGCTGGTCACTATATGCGTTGGATGTCTTGATCCTACAGGTAATAATGCACCAACTGTGCTCTATGAGGTTTGCTATTGCTATCCATTAGCATGAATTCCTATACCGCTATCTACTCGCATAAATCCTCACATTTGAGAGCTTCAATCCTATTCTTTACTGGAGCTACAAATCTAGAACAATACACACGGAGGCCGGCGCACCGATCAAAAGTAAATATAGTTTCACCCGTAACCACTAAAGGCTGGGCACGATGATGATTCAGGGTGTATTATACCATCTCGCTCCAGGCAAAAAAAAAAAAGTGACCTGTCAGAAATTTGTGAAAATATTGATTCATCCGTGAATAGGACATTGTTCCATTTTCCTTGGTCTGGTTGACACATTCGTGACGCCTCTTTAAACGGTCTCTCTTGCGACTTGCGTTTAACTGTTGGTCTTTTGGTATAGAAACCATATTTATGCGGCTTTTGCATTAAAGTACTCACTGATGCTGGCTTTCTCTGTTAAAGAAAATGGGTGGCTAGTTCTGTGTTTTGGCGATTACACCTATCCAGTAGTTATAGGTAGCTCTTTTTTAGCGATCGGGGGTTTATAACCCTGAGGCAGGATCTTAAACGGATTGGTTATTCTTAAGAAATAGTTTGACCTGTCATTCTGTTTTGCGCAAGCATTAACTGAAAAGACGTTACCTATATCAGGAATCGCTTTTCATCAGTCTCAAGTCTTCCAATTTTTTGCTAATGATTAGAAGAATTCATTCGAATTTTTCAGACCATTAGAAATAAATACTATACATACAAAGTATCGCTGATGAAATATTTGCCCCCATAACAGTCGGTCGATTTGAGATGGGCTTTTATGGCAGTATCTAGTTTGCGCTCTGCCAATTATTACTTTGCTTCCTATTGTCCTAGTTGTCTCATTTACCTATGTTAGGCCGAGTTTATAAACTATATATAAATTGAAAAACAATACAAAAAAAAACAATCACGGAGCAAGCTAAATAAACGTTTAGTTTATTTTTGCTCCACTAGATGGCGCTCTGCCATCTAAAAAGCACATGTGCTCGTGGTCAGGAGATGCCTTCTTTATTTTTATATATAAATTATAAATGCATTTTTACACGAATAAAATACGAAATATAATTTGACAAAAATTTTGACCATTTATTACTTACTGTGTGTGCTTTGGATATCATGAATGAAACCAATGTACTGTATGTAGTTGTGCCAACAAAATTTTATCGAAATTTACTGAGGAAATTGGGCGCGTTTTTTTCTTCAAATCTTAATGAGACCTAGGATAATTGTTGTCACTAATTATAGTATCTCAGCCGTTATTTATTCAAAAATTACAAAGTCATTTTAAGTTTTCAAAAATCCCATTTCACTCCGGATAACGGTCTGATTTGACCCAACGATAAGCTAATCCTCGACTTTCCCCAACTCCACCTCCCCCGAGGACGCCTAAATATAAACTCTAAGATTCCATATAACTGTCAAATTATCAAATCCACAACATACTAGAAGGCGCCTGCGTCTTAGAGTTTGGTAAGAAATACAAACGCATCTAGAACCATTTATTTTCTGGCAAGCATATGGCTCACTTTATTTTTTAAATATATAATATTATATAAAAATATTTCTTAACGTGTCGGCACACATATCGTTGCGTTTTTAATTCTTGATTTATTTTTAAATACCTCTTTTCTTTCACAATAACATTTCCTTTATATTCCAAAAAAGTAAACAAAATCAGTAATTTAATTAACGGAGTATATAGTGTGTGCTGACTTTCAAACTTATAATTTTTAATGAGAGACTGAGACACTAAGACAAAATACTCTAAGATTTTATCGATTTAAAAATCTCTCATTAATATTAACAAATAACTTTTTAGGGGTATATTTATTATTGATTATTAAATTTTACATAACACCTTAGCGCATATCTTATTTGTTTCTCAAAGTATTTAATTCTTTGATGCTTAAATAATCTAAAGTGAAAGTATTAACTTAATTGTACAGTCACAACAGAAATAAAGGCTTTCTCAAAGGACATCGGGCGTAAGGAAAGTCCCTCCCCGTGAGTGTGTCAAGTGTCAAGAAGGAGAAGTTAACGAAGGTTGTTAAGGGGATGACAGCGCGGGAGGTGATTACAACGCGGAACGGGTCCGATGGCGATGGACTTGGCGGCGTCAGAAATGAGGACACGGCCCGGTCCACCGGATTTCCACTTAGTGAGTTGTTTTGTCCGAATCTGTGGTCTATAACATTCGCATTGTTGAGTCAAAATTAGAAATGCCTTGTTCTTCTGTTCCTCATAATATCGCTTTCCGTCTAAATACCTCCTCTGTTTCACCCAATACCTCCTATGTTCCATACATTACTTCCTCTTTTCCATCCAATACCTCCTCTGTTTCACCCATTACCTCCTATGTTCCATCCAATATCTCTTCTGTTTCATCCAATACCTATTCTGTTCCTTACAATACCTCCTCTGTTTCCCCCAATACCTCCTATGTTCCATCCATTACTTCCTCTTTTCCATCCCATACCTCCAATGTTCCATCCAATACCTCCTATGTT
Organism: Cordylochernes scorpioides; assembly: GCA_030710605.1. Classification (NCBI taxonomy): domain Eukaryota; kingdom Metazoa; phylum Arthropoda; class Arachnida; order Pseudoscorpiones; family Chernetidae; genus Cordylochernes; species Cordylochernes scorpioides. The sequence continues at coordinate 106,762,639 of CP092886.1, read as the reverse complement.
TCATCCAATACCTCCTCTTTTCCATCCAATACCTCCTTTGTTTCACCCAATACCTCCTATATTCCATCCAATACTTCCTCTTTTCCATCCAAATACCTCCTATGTTCCATTCAATACCTCCTCTGTTCCATACAATACCTCCTATGTTCCATCCAATACCTCCTCTGTTTTACCCAATACCTTCAATGTTCCATCTAATACCTTTTATGCTTCATCCAATACCTCCTATGTTCCATCCAATACCTCCTCTGGTTCATTCAATACCTCTTCTGTTCCATCCAATATCCCCTCTGTTCCATCTGAATAATAACTCTTCTGTTCCAGCTCTATAATACCACCGTAGAAACAACTTCACTGCAAGTTATTGATCTATAGACTTCTCGTTAGAAGAATTTCCCTCAAAAAGAGGCAGTTCAAGTGTTTTCAGAACAGAAGTTTCATTTTAAAAATATTAAATATTCGTATCTTATCTAAATATATTATGCAGTAATAGCGATATGTTTAGTATACAACAGCACCGAAGTAGAGCGCAAATCAATCTCTGGTTTAAAATGTAAATAAAGTCAAAATAAATTTCGAAATATATAGACTGCTATCGATTAAAAAGTAAACAAACACTTGGATCAATAGACTGCTACAAATGTATATATAGTAAGCAACCACCGTAGGAAATACATTACTATCAAAGTGTATATAGTCAACAATAATTGTAAGCAATATACTGCTACCAAGGTGTATAAAGTAAGCAACCACCGTAGGAAATACATTACTATCAAAGTGTATATAGTCAACAATAATTGTAAGCAATATACTGCTACCAAGGTGCATATAGTAAGCAACTACCGTAGGAAATACATTACTATCAAAGTGAACAATAATTGAAGGCAATATACTGCTTCCAAGGTGTATATAGTAAATTATTACCGTAGGAAATACATTACTATCAAAGTGTATATAGTCAACAATAATTGTAAGCAATATACTGCTACCAAGGTGTATATAGTAAGCAACCACCGTAGGAAATACATTGCTATCAAAGTGTATATAGTCAACAATAATTGTAAGCAATATACTGCTACCAAGGTGTATATAGTAAGCAACTACCGTAGAAAATACATTACTATCAAAGTGAACCATAATTGAAGGCAATATACTGCTTCCAAGGTGTATATAGTAAATTATTGCCGTAGGAAATACATTACTATCAAAGTGTATATAGTCAACAATAATTGTAAGCAATATACTGCTACCAAGGTGAATATAGTAAGCAACCACCGTAGGAAATACATTACTATCAAAGTGTATATAGTCAACAATAATTGTAAGCAATATACTGCTACCAAGGTGTATATAGTAAGCAACTACCGTAGAAAATACATTACTATCAAAGTGAACAATAATTGAAGGCAATATACTGCTTCCAAGGTGTATATAGTAAATTATTACCGTAGAAAATACATTATTATCAAAGTGTATATAGTCAACAATCATTGTAGACAATACACTGCTACCAAGGTGTATATAGTAAACAACAGCTATTAGGTCACAGCTGGGAGCACGGAAAGACACGTAACACCAAATGTTGTAACAACAATGCCCTTCAAATTGCGTTTAGTTCATTTATCGCGGCCTCACATATTGCTCTCACGTTCCGTGTCTGTACCTACTTCAGTAAACTTCGTAGTAGTATCATCTCTCTCTCTCGATAATCCTGATAATTTACGTTTCACTTTTAAACTATCACCGATATTTTTAAAATCAATTTCTACATTATTCGTTTTAGATTTGCAAATATCTGTTAAAGAACTCCAAACAACAACAAAAAAAAAACCGTGTTAAATAGAAAATGATCTATACATATATCAAAGGAATAACTTATATTTAATCCAACATATTCACACAACTGAAATCAATTTCATCTCCGATAGATTATCAATGAGTTCAATGTGCGCTCAGGGAAACAATATCAACCTTCGCTATATGTAAGGACGATGCGCAATCGAAACCCGGAATGAAAATATCCTGCCATCTTTTCTAAATACACGAATGTTATTTACTTGAACAAAATATCTGCATTTTATTTTCTATTTCTTAAAATATGTTTTCTATTCAGGTGGCTTTAAATAAAATCATTTTCTAAACCTAAATCTCTTTATGCTCTCTCACACATATAGACACAATTGACCATATCTTCGTACCTCACTTTTCTGTAATCTCTCTAGAGGCGATAATTAAATTTAAGAGAAGATGGGGTGTGAGAGCTCTGGATAAAACGATAGGGAAAATAATATTTTAAGAAGCTTAATAAGAAAAATACAATTTTAACAAAATAATAATGAAAAGGATCCTTGAACAAAAAAAGATACTCTGGCTATTTTCTCCAATATCCGCTCAGAAATTAGGAAGAACGACTATATCTTAAAATTTTAATTGAGCGGAGTTGAGAAAGACAAAAAAGAGGGTATAATATCTTTATGTTCTTCATTGTTTCCGACTTCAGTAGGTGAGACAATGACCTCACATCCCTATTGCCAAAGCAAGTCCAAAATTTACAAGCTTCTCTCTGTGTCTTTGGTCGCTAAGAGCACATTGTCTACTTATACTCCCAGTTCTAACCATGGAGATAAGCACCACCACCACCATACCCCCGGTTCTATAGTTGGGCATGAAGCTGAGAATATCGTTAGAAAGTGAAAAAGAAGATGATTAAAAGATACGCAGGGCTTGTTATGCCTCTCCACCAAGACTATATAGCTGATGGCCATTTTTATTGTTGATACTTTATTTTTCTCTCTTTCTTAGACTCTATGTAAGACGATATTATTTAATAATAATAATAATTTGTTGCTGTGTAATAACAAAACGCGAAAATCATATAACGCCGTAAATAGAAAGTGTGTGCTTTTTTTATTTGCACGTGTAATGAACATATAGAAATATATATTTACTATAATTACAATTATTTTTTCAAGTCATTTGGGTTACTCGTTAATATCATTTTTTGAAAAAGAGCTATGCATTTTTACATATAAATATTGCTGCCATTATATATAATATTTGCTAAATAACATTAGCTTATTCAAAGGGCGATTCTCAAGTATCAACAAATTGCTAGCCAGTTGGAAGAGAAACATGCTAGCTTTACCCCAGAAATCCCAGTTAGCCGCAGTAACTTATACAGATTTTAAATTGAGACGCGCACACAATCTTATAAAAAAAAAAATCATGTTTTTACCAACCGGACATGGGCTTTTAAACTAATTTCTTCTTAAAATTAAGCATGAGAGAAGTTGAATTTATAAAATTTGAGAAATATCAACCCTAATACATTATGAAAACAGAAATTATCTCCATAATAATTAAAGTAGGGTTAATCTATATATATTATATGTTGGTAAATTCAATCACTTTTATGGGATGAGCTATTTTCAATTTTTACACTTACCTTTTAAACATTTTCGCGCGAGATGAAATCTCTTCAAAAATATGATACAAATATATCACTAAAGAGAGAAAGAAACAACCCTTAGGTATATTGCTAGGGGTCACAGCTAAAGCCACCAAGATGTGCTAGGAGCTGTGAGCGAGCGCACAAAAAGAGATTCACGACCAGGGTGAGAGCAACGGCCGCAGGAACAATGAGTTGACGACAACCGCCGGAAAAAGATTGCCCTTTGCAAGGTAATCGACGATTGTAGCCGGAAATGTAAAATTTCTACGTGTTTGTTGGCCACGTGAGTACTATAAGATGAAATGGAAAGGCAAAAAATGCTAATATTTGTCCCTTAGATGAAATACAGATAATCACACCGCTTACAACCGAGTTATGACATCTTCAACCATCCATGTACTTTCTATCTCGGCCCAATCCTAGGTCTATACTGGAATCGCCCAAGTTGAATTACCGCGTTTTGGCTCCTTTTAATATCCCCTTGTAAAAATGTAAACCTACTCTCTCTCCAGGTCAGGCTCGTCCGCCTTCTTCCCGAGGCAATGAGGACTATAGTCTATATAAAGCTATGACGAAGGCGACCATCTACAAGTACCATCTTGGCCTTGATGTGGGCAATGCTAGCCACCACCACTTCGAACTGTCCACTCTGTAGGAAAGAACTTTTGGAGTCTACTGGTGGTGGATTTCCCATATATATATATGATAATTACGGGTTTTTGAATTTGCTACATCAAGAAGGCGACAAGACGTGAAACTTACAAAATAGCGAGAAAATTCTGTGAAATGCAAATGATTAAATTTTCAACGCATTTATGCAAAATAGGTGTTGGTAGCGACACCTGTAAATGCGTTGAAAAGAAGATAATTGTACAGCAGGTTTATCATACAGAAATTACATCTGATAAGTTGCCTTGTTGTGAAAAGTTGTCTTGATGCCTCTTGTAAAAATGAGAAATCACTAACAACGCGTTTCAAAATTTGATAGTTATAGCCTACCTGGATTGCCGTTTATAGTACCACAGTAATGATGCTCTAGTCGGTCGAGAACTCACGATTATTAGCAGAATATTGAATCGATGGGTTCAGGACGGCTATTCTATTTCTACTTGCTACCTTACCCAATATAAAGCAATCAACAGCTACAAGGCACCATCTGGATGACATTACGAGGAAGAACAATCGAGAGGATCGAAATGTAGCAACCACATCGAGAAGTCGCCAAGCTGTTCAACGTTTCTGAAAGCGTGATATCTCGTCTCTGGAGCCAATTACAAACTGGGGAGGAAAGCTGGGGCCACCCCAAGGTGACAAATCCGAGTGACGACCGATACCTGGCTCTAACAGCCAAGCGTTCACGGAAGATGTCAGACCGCCAACTCTCCCTGGAGCTTGACACGGCCACTGAAATAATTTTATTCCGGAAAACCGTCTCACGAAGGCTTAAAATACGAGGCCTTTACGCTAGGAAGCCTGCGATGTGCGTCCCTTTGACCCTACTCCAGAAGATGCGCCGCCTTGCATGGTGCAGAGACATGTCAACTGGGACTTTGACCAACGAAGTCGGGTTCTGTTCTCAGACGAATCCAGGTTCAGCCTGAATAATGATTCCGATGCTCCTACTTCTGGAGTGAAAGTGGCACACGCTACCACCCCTCAAACATCGTAGAAAAGGATGCCTATGGCGGAAGGGTGTGATGGAATGGGCAGGGATCATGACAAATGGCCGTACGCCCCTCCATGTGTTCTACGGCGGGACTCTTAATGCCCGGAGATACCGGAACGAGATCCTAGAACTCCATGTCCGAATTTTACGGGAGTCTGTTGGCTCGGCTTTCGTGTTTATGGATGACAACACGCTCTCACACAGAGCCGGTCTGGTTAATGCATATCTGGAATCCGAAGACACGTACAGAATGGAATGGCCGGGGGTTCCCGGACCTCAATCCCAAAGAACCTGCTTGGGACTATCTGGGGAAGAGGGTATCAGCCCGGATGCCCCCGCCAAGAACCACCCAGCTGACAACTGCTCTTGAGCAGGAATGGGCTTTCATCCCAAATGAACTCCTGTCACCCTTATTTCTAGCATGAGACGAGGGTGCAAGTGCGGTCACATTCCTTACTCCCGCTGATTCCTGGGATTTCTAAAAGTGGAAAGGCTTTGATGTCACCGGTCGTCTGTTTTTTTTTTTTAAGGGAGACCGAGACAATTTTGTTCATACTTGGTTATCTCGTGTGTCTCCAATAAAGGTCACTGTGTATCAAATATATTTCAGAATTATTGTCTGAATCCCGATTTACATTCTGAAAGGTACTTAAGTTTTGTTCATCAGTGTATACAATATTAAAAACAATAAAGGTATATCCTAACCTCTCACATGAGCATTTTTATATGGCAGAGCGCCATCTAGTGGAATAAAAATAAACTAAACGTTGATTTAAGCTTGTTCCATGATATTTGGCCAACCCATCTTCTTTATAAATAAAGAAGTCAAATTACATTGAGAAACATTGCACTTTTATCTTAGTTTTTAGTGGGAAGAATGTTGTTTTTGTTTGTTAGTGAAACAATCTCCCGCCTTCTCATTGGACGAATGTGGCGATGTTTGTATATATTAGGGGGCTATGGTATTGCCAAGGGGAGTGTGGTGGATATTTGTGTTGAGATGCTTAAAGTGTTCTCTGCGTGCTTTATCCGTGTCTGGTGATCTCCTCGCATACCTGTGTGACCCCGGTCCGATCCCTACCAACTCTGCAATAAAGGATAAGTACTGTTTTGTTTTTATATAGTAAATCGTGTTTTTTTTTTTTTTTGCTCCTTTTTATTGTTGTTGTACCTTGGAGTAAACGTTTTTCTGTGTGTTAGTTACTATTACTTTAGGCCCTAGTAATTTGAAACTTTGTGTGTTATCCCGTAAATAGTAGTCTTTGTCAAACCAATAAAGTAGTTTAAATCTTAATCTCTCTAAGTCTAATAAACAAATTTGCCCTCAGCTAATAAAAATTCCTAAATTTAATTAAAACCTAATTCTTTTTAGCGCTTAGGACTTTTAAAGATGTTGATTGTAAAACCGTTTTAAGGTATTTTTATTTTCAATTTTTAATATAATATTCATTTGCCCCCCCCCCCCCCCCTTTCTGCTCATACATACATTTTTGGAAATTAAATCATCAGCAGATGATGATTGATTTAATAATAAATTACTCTCTGATAAATTGTAGCTCTAAGCGTAAAGCGCAAGGGTTACATTTCGAAAGCTCCTCGCTCTATTAAAGGCAATAGAGAAGCGCGTAATAAGCTATTTTTTTTTTCCCCTGAAGATTTGGCTCCTAATTTTCTCAAAGCTGAACTTTTCCATGTGAAGAACCTCGTATGATCCCAAACAAGAATTGTAATAAGAGAAACAACTATTAGAGGAGCGTTTGAAGGAGACATCACACACCGTAGAAATCAATTTAATATATGCCACTATAGTATACGTAGTAATGGCCATTGTAGTCGTGGTGAGTAGAGAGAGTTGAAAATTCTGTGCAAGCGCCTCACACCCATGTGTGTGTCTCCACATTCATACACACATACAGAAACATTTACAATTTTGTACATACAAGGTACTAGTCATTATTTTGGTTAGTTATATTCACTTATTGTCTTGGACTTGTTCAAGGATCGAATGGACCATAGGAATCTATTTTATTTATCTATTTCTACGTGGGTCTTGAGGCTCGAGGGCTGACTACCATGGAAAATTCCTTTCTTTCAATATTCCATTACATGGCGATTGTTGGTTGCGAAGCTACGAGTCTCGGCACACACGCGGCCAGAGCAAAAAGCGATTTTCGGCCAATTGGCTGAAGCAGTTTCGAATACATTCGATTCTTTTTTTTTTTCACATTCGAGTTACCTAGAAACAAGAGTTTCGAATATTTAATTTCTCTTCCGCGCAATGCAATTTTACAAAAAGAAAGGGATGCTCAAATTATCTCTTGAAAATTTTCAGAGGTAGATCGTATGAACGAGCTATGACTACACTCATAGACAAAACTTAAGGAAGTTGTACCTCTTAGCATGTATATCGGAGTTCAGACAATACATCTTAAAAATATTTGATACAGGGTGATCTTTATTGAAGACACACTTGATGAACAAGTGTGAACAAAATTGCCTCTTTTTTTTTCTGTCTTTTTTTTTTAAAGGACGACTGGCAATATCAAAGACTTTTCACTTCCTTAAAATTTGTCCATGAGAGTGTGTGTGTATAAATATATAAAGAAAAGGAAAACTAAATTAGGAAATACTATTATAATATATATGCGATTTAAGCGCAGGAAATATATTATAAAACGCATTTTGATGGCATGGTGAAAAATGTATTGCTTTCACGTTCTCCCGCACCTTCATCCATCTATAATGTCCATCTATTCAGATGATATTTTTCAAAAATATGATGTCTATCTATTCAAATGATGATATCTATTTATTTACACATAATGTCGCCTATCAATTCAAATAAAAAATGTGGTCTATCTATTCAGATAATGTTGACTAGCTATTTAATTAATATCAAGCTATTCAAATAAGGATGTATTCAAATAAATTGATATTTCAAATAGAGGTGCTCTGAACTGTCGCCAACGAGGACAATTTACCTTGAAGTAGGTGCTTTAAAACAGTCTGGCTCACACACGATTCTTTCACAGGTCCAACCGTATAAACAGCCACATTTCTCTTCAAGACCCGCTAGACATACTTGGAATAATAAAAAGTATTCCTGAAAAGGAGAGAAAGTAAACCTAGCAGAGAATCAGGCTAGATGTTTCGAGCTCAGAGAACATGTTCAGCCTCTGGACAGCGCGTAATCCGACCCGGCCAGCCGCCTGTTCGAGTTTCGCTGCTTCCTCTGTCACCCGACACTGACCGACCACCCGACGCCGGGACCATCTCCACTTCAACTTCCAGTCGACCTTTTTCTTTGCTTCTCAAGTTTGGCCGGATGTCTTTTGTGTGCGCTTCTCTCACGATGACCCGCTTTGATTCCCATTGGGAAGGAACTGTCCAATCCCCTGATGCATCCCCATGAATGTTTCTTTTTTCAAGCAAACCATTTCCTACTGCCTTCAGTGAGTTGGCCTGCCTCATCAGTAGCGAACCCTCTGAGCGGGTTAGCCAGTTTAATGAGCCAGGCCCTCTCAATATTCTCTCATTGCAGAATTTCAAAAAGGAAATTGATTTTATAAAGCATTCGCCCTAATTTTTTTATAATCATGAATACAGATGGCGCTCTTATATGCCTTGTAGTTATTCCACTCTTGTCTATTTAAAACATTTTATAGTGTTATTCATACTCTCTTTATATAATTTTCATTGTAAAAAGACTATTCAATTATACTTTTGGCTGGTTGTGCTGCATACATGATCCGCACGTTGCAAGCAAGACATTTCCACCTTGGAACCCGAATAAAATTAAGCTGACAGCCACACACAAATAATATTTAATAGATCAAACCAAAATGTACTCCTTTTGAATATACTTTATTATGGATTGTTTTATTTGTATATGTAATTACATTTAATAATAAAAAATATATTTTTGGGATAAATATTGAATTACTCTCAAAGGCGCTTCCTCAATATTTCAATTAGGTTAAAATTTCAACATATTTTGTAAACAGATTTTCACCTGTATAGAAAGTTTCTCAGAAGTTTGCCGGGAGCGGCTGGCCATGTCAAAATATTGGCTTTCAAGTAAATATTTTAAAATATATATATATATATAAGCCTTTAGCGAGCCATCTACAAGAACTGCAACTATTCAGCACAATTATTTTTTTTTCCGAATGAAACATTTCATATAACCCTTTTTGCAATTTTAAAATAATGGAAGCGTCTAGCTCATCATTGAGGTACCCACTCAGCGGCATTGCCAGTTTAATCAACCATATATTGCTCTAATATTTTATATATTGAGATAGTCTGCTTGAAATTTCCAAGAATACCTTCAAGGTGGCAGATATATATAAGGGCGATATAATATCCCAATACAATATTAGAGCGGTATGTTTGATTAAATTGGCAAAACCACTGGGAGGGTTTAGCTTTGATGGACCTCCCAGTATTTTACATTGTAGCAAGGATAGTATGAAGTATTTTGGTAGAAAATAAGAACTATAGGGCTGAATATATATTTTTATTTCTTATAAATAATTGCTTATCCCAAAGAAGCTAGTATTTATGTGTGAGAGGAGGATATAATAAATAACCTCCTCTCTCCTTTGAATAGCGAATTGCATAAATAATTAATTTTCTTCTCTACGCTAACTCTACCACTACTTAGATTAAAAATTAATTGCAATTATACATAATTATAATTGGGTTGGCCAAATATCACAGGGAACAGGCTAAATCAATGTTTAGTTTATTTCTTTTCCACCAGATGGCGATCTGCCTTCTGTAAAGCACATATGCTCCTGATCAGAATATGCTTTCTTTATTTTTATTTATAATTATATAGAAAAAAACTAAAGTTATATGTTCGAAAAAGATCCTCATGAGACGGAGAACTAATAAGTAGCCAGCCAAACAGTCACTTTGAAGGCCTGCAGCACCGACACTTTCTGTGGTCGACGCCATACAAAGCTATAAAGTTGTGAGGACTCCTAATTGTTAGGGGGAACTACCCGAAAGTAATATAAACAATATGAAATCAAGTCCCTAACATACTTGAGATGAAGTTGTATATATACGATAAATACATTACACGCTTTGGCTTTTTTCGGAAAACCAAACGAAGCTTCTGTGGCAAAAGTGAACGCCACAGCAATTGGTCGAGCACCTTGGCCGATCTGGAGTGATTAGCAAGAATTTGAGAGGAATGGAACGTGAGGGGCCCTAAGTGGCACGGAACAAAAATAAGGAAAAAAAGTACGGGAGCCCCCAGCGTGGAATCCCGTGGGGGAATCAAAGTGGAAAGGGGTAATAATGAGTGGAGCCTCGCTCGTAAATGTGAGTGATAGTTTACGGCCGTCTGACGGCGGGAAGGAATTTGCTGATTAACCCAAATAGACGGCCGACCTCGCCTCGGCGTTTAAGCCAATATAGCAATATTTCGATACTTCATTCCGTTTAAGATATCTGTAGTCTGAATCTATACTCTCTCTCACACACACCTATGGCTAAGTTTACAAAGTTGGACATTCGCAATGTCGAAGCTTGTGTACACACACTCAGACTATACACAAAATACAAAATATTAGCTAATTTTGATTCAAACATTTATTTTTGATTTTAATATTTTAGCCAAAATTAGCTAAATTATTCAATATACTCAAAATGGATTGAGATATTTTTACATCATATATAAATGCCATTTAAAAAGGAATTAATCATAAAAGCTATAAATTATTGGTTACACATTTTACAAGTAATTCCCCGTCCTTCTAGGAAAAAGTTATATGCTAATTCTACGTGGGTCTCAAAAAGATACAGGCAGTGATGTTCATTTTTCTATTTAACAATGAATCAATGGTTGAAAGAGATAGCACTGCTCTCTCTCTCTCTCGCTTTTTTTTTCCTTGTCACAACCGTGCGGCCACGCGGCGATTGAGCTCCGCACTTATCGCCAAAAAGTACGGTCGAAATGGAGTTATCAAACTCCTATCAAGTACTCGCGGAGAGCCAAGAGGATGGGGAAGACGATGGTCTAACTCCCATCCAGGAATTAGCTACCAATACTGAGATATCGGCAGAAGAACATCTTGCCTTATCAACAGCCAAGAGAACAACGAGTGGGGATGCCCCATCGGGGTCAGCTCAAGTTCAACCACGTGTGACAGGGGCCTCGTCTTCAGCGGGTGCTCTTGTGACAGCTGACGCGTCAGCAAACAGGGCCCAAAACTGGACTGATATCATTGAGTTCAGTGAAGCCGACGAAAACGGCTTTATTCAACCCAGACGCAAGAGGAAGAGGGGCGGTGCTTCTACCCCTGACTCTTGCCTACCTCGAGCGACTGCCACGGCCAGAACTGAGGTTCGCTCTTTTAACAGAACTTCGCGGAACTCTGGAGGTCAGACCTCGTCAACCATTAGGACCCAACCTCACAACATCAAGGCGACGAGACAAGGGGTCGCCGATGACAGGTCTCTGCAACAATCGAGTTCTCTCGACAACTGTGTCTTCGTGGAATTTTGTCTGGACTACACCAAACAGCAGTACTTTCAAGCGCTGCTAAAGCTGTTTGGGGATCATAGGGCCATCCTACAGCAGGTCAAGATGAATGGCCGTGTCCTACTTGGCCTGTCAACCACCGCTTTCGCAGAACGCCTGATCGACGAGGGCCTGACAATCGAGTACACCCTCCTCAGAGCTTACGCTTACCGTAAAAGAGCTGAAAAAATAATTATCAGCAACCTGCCCTTCTGCGTTCAAGACAGTGGCGTGATCGCGGCACTACGACCATACGGGCAGGTGACTTCCATCGCCCTCATTTACATCACCATCGGGGAATACACAGTCATGGACAGCAGGCGGGAAGCATTTATGATGCTGAACGATGGCCTAAAAATCCATCAACTCCCCACTCGTATCGACATCAAGGTAGAAGGAAAGACCATTCCGGCATTCGTTTTTCACGGGATCCGGTGCAACAAATGCCACAAATTGGGCCACCGCCGTGTTAACTGCCCACAGAACCCTAAGGCGGCAGCAGAGCCTCATCAAGCACCTTCCCCACAGAAGTCGACCGCAAGTTTAGGGAGCATGCGCGCGTGGTTACCAGCCCTTGCTCCTATGCCGCCCGCTCATGACACGACGGCAGCAGCTTCTATTCCTGTTGCTCACGCTCCTGTGCTTCTCCCCCAGGCAACACCTGCCACAATCGTCACGGAGAAAGTACTCACCGAGGTAAGCACCTAAAAAAAAACTGAAACCCCTGAAGTGAAGATCGACCCCCCCCCCCCCCCCCCACCTCACAAGCTTCACCACAGAACAAGAAACACCCGGCAAAACTCAAGGCACGACAGCAAATGAACTCTCTAATTGAGAAACGCGAGGCATTGGAGGCTATTGATAATCTCCACATACTGGGGCTGGAGAGGGCAGAGCAGCATTTACCATGAAAGGAAAGCTCGACTCTTTCCTAGAAACATCGAACTCGGAGAAGAAGAAGGCCATCGACATCTTGGCTTCTAGGCTCATGGCTCTGTTGGGGGATACTTCGTGTACCCTCTACAAGAAGCTGTCAAGAGCCAGAACCTCTGCTAAACAACATCAATGAGCTTCCGCATTGCGACGCTCAACGTGCGCGGCCTCACCGCTCGCCATAGAAGCATGGAACTCTGCTGCTTCCTCCAGCAGCATGCCGTCGACATCGCATTCGTGCAGGAGGCCAACGTCACGGCCCTGGACAATGAACAAGATCTCTGTTTTGGTTATAAAGCAACCATCGCGCCATCGACGTCCACCATTGGATCTGGGCTTGCCTGTGTCGCAGCTCCTGGCGTCACCATCCTGTGGCAGCGCATACTATGGCTAGGGAAGATCGCCGTGGTCTGCGCCAACGTCCGGGGCCACCAAAGGAATTTCGTCAACTGTCACCTTTCCCATGCTCCAGGCTGCGGCTGCTTCAGCTGCAGACCATCGCGGCTGAAGCCATCAGAGAAGATGCCTGGGTCCTCGGTGACCTAAATATCTCCGAAGATTCCACAAGCGACATAAATTCCGGTTTAGTAGAAGCCCTCACAGAACTCCTGGAACAAGTCGACCTCGTGGACGCTGCGTACATCTTCGAGGCCACGCACCTCCCAACTAGGGTCGCCACATTCGGAAGCCGGATCGACACAAGTCGTCTTGATCGAATCCTTCTACCATCTAGGCTCTCTGACCACGTCACCCATTACTGGACAACTAACTACAGACTGTCGGACCACCGTGCTGTGATTCTTCAGCTGGGACAACCACCCCCTCCACACCGGACATGCATCGCTGCCATGCTTCGCTCAAGGATCGTTGTCGCCAGAGTGGCGACGCTCTTCGACGAGGCATCTAGTACTATCACCGACCTGTCCAACAGAGAACTATGGAGAAATTGGACTTCCATCAAGGCAAATATAGTCTCACAGATTTAGTGTCTTGATGTCCCCCGCGTCGCTGAAGATGACTACATAATCCGTGCCAGCCGGTTCCTCCAAGCCAGGCTCGAAGCCGCGTCAATGGACGCAGACTATCCATCACTACCTGACCTTAGCAGGGCGCTCCGTGTGCATCGCTCAGGGCTGAACAACATCTACGACGAGAATGGGCGTCCCATGGAAGGTCAAGCGGCGCGTCGCAAGATCTTCACAACCTTCCGGGAACGTTTCTCTCGCCCGTCCTGCGACCCTTACATTGCCGCAGATTTCCTGCGTGAGGTAACGACCCCCATCATCCTAGAAAACAGTGATCCCCTACACAGGCACGAGATTTCTTCGGAGGAGATTACCGCAGCCATCCGCCGCCTACCGCTCGAAAAAGCTCCTGGATGGGATGAAATACCCTGCGTACTGATGATGGCCTTTGATGGATTCTTCGTTGGTGCGCTCCAACGTCTCTTCGAGGCGTCGCGGATTTGTGGGGAATTACCTTTTTCATCACGACGGAACTCCATCTGTCTCATACCCAAGTCGCACGGTGGTCCGGGCCTCAACGGCTACAGACCCATCTCCATTCCAACGACAGACTATCGGGTCCTCAGCAGCGTTCTCCTCGGGCGACTTCGACCTCATCTTCCTCGCCTAGTGCCTAAGTGCCAGACCTACGCTGTTCCGGGACGCTCCTCCTCTTGGAATATAGTTCGCGTGTCTGACGAAGTCGCCGCAGCCTCAAGGAACAACACAACCGCTAGCTGTAATCTCCACAGACCTTGAGTCTGCCTGCGACACCTTGGACCGGGGTTTCCTGATTTCTCTACTGGTGTCTCTTCGGCTGCCGCAAGCCTTCATCGGGTGGCTCCTCGTACTCTACGCCGGGGCAGACGCTACAGTCAGAGTAAACAAGCATTACACACGACCTTTCCACCTGCTGAACGAAGTCAAACAGGGCTGTGCCGCCAGTGCCGCCTTGTTCAGCATTGCGACAGGGCCACTCCTACGTCGTCTAGAGCGGGTACTCGGCCAAGACAACGTCATGGCCTATGCTGACGACAACAACTTACTCATACGGAATGATGATCAATTCAAACTCGTCAAAAATATCTTCGACGAATTCCGTCTTGCATCAGGAGTACGAATAAACTACAGCAAGTGCAAAGGTCTGTGGTGTGGTGCTTGGAGAAACCGGGTCGATTCCCCTCTGGACATATGTTGGTCAACAGCCCAATTGAAGGTGCTGGGCTCTCTAGTGACTACAGGATATGGAACATCAGTCCAGGAGAACCATCTGGTCGAACTGATGGAGACGGCCCCTTCGTCCGCAGCCTCTCTCTCGTTGGGAGGACAAGAGCTGCAAACTCCCTGGTGCTCTCCTCAGTGGTACACCATCTTCACGGATACCTGCCTACCGACTCCACCATCTCTAAGCTCCAAGCTCGACTGGTGCGTTTCGTCTGGGTACCTGGGCGCACCGCCTGGCTGCCGGGAAGTGTTCTAGCACGTCCTGTCTCCATGGGTGGCTTCGGCCTCCTCGACGTCGGCACACAGCTGAGACTGGCGTGTATGAAAGGTGTCCAAGCTTCGCTTCGTGGAAGTCTTAACGCCTACTCTTGGCTCACTGATAGTGGGGCCTGGATAACTCCCCTTCCATCCGGGAAATGGCTTCCACCTCGACGTCGTAGACACATGAAGATATGGGAAGCAGTTTCAGACTTCCTAGCACTGGACCACCGGATAGTTCCAACACAACAGCTGAGGGACCTCGCCATAATAGGAGGATGCAGGTTCCTCCGGCTACCTGACCTCCTAGCTGCTGCACTGTGGATAGGAACACGTATCGGGGACTTCAATGGCTCTATGTCACCGCTCACTCGTCCGACCCGTTGCGCTCTTGCAGACGCCACAGCGTTGGCCAACTTCTGCAATAGGCTGACTGAAGAAAGCCTCCTAGGGTCCCACCGGGCGGACAACATAGGCGAAGCTGTGGTGCTGCGCGGGACAGTGACTCCGCTTCTGCTCGCCCAGCTTATGTACCGTTGGCAAGACTTTGTCAACATTCCTCTCACCATCGTCTGGCCATCGCTTCGACGTTGCGCCTTTTCAGGGCACAATGCCGACATTGCAGTACAGCTGGCCCTGCACGCTCTTCTCCATCCTGCACATCCGGCCTCTGCTCGAGAGCCCTGTATCCCCTGTGGATCTAGCGACCTGACGTTGGCCCACCGCTAATGGTCCTGCAGCTCCATCAGGCCCCACATACGGGAGGCCTTCAACATCATACAGCAACCACCCGACCTGCAGGGCTGGCTCTTCGGTCAAGGGCAGGATGACGACGCCCTCGCCATCCTCGCGTCTGCCAAGTCATCAATACACAGGTTCTTTCTAAGCCTTGAGATGAGGGGAGAACGTGAAAACCCCCTTACTGTCTGGAGGAGGACTCTCTGTCGTTGGGGAAATCTCCTCGACTGTACATAACTGTATATATTTTACTCTTTTATTTTATCCCTCTTTTATTTTATCCCTATTTTCCCTCTTTTTATAATTATTATATACTACTACCATTGACTTGTGTATGAGGTCAATAAAATATTTTTAAATCTCAAAATCTCTCTCTCCCTCTCAGCCGCATTCTAATTTTGACGAACCAAATATCTCTCTCTCTCTCTCGGCAGTGCGGCCATGCGACGCGCGAGCTCCGCCTTTTCGGCTAGGAAGTTGGCCAACATGAAATTATCTAAACCCTTTGTGGTATTGGCGGAATGCCTGATGGATGTGGAGTATGGAGGTGTGGATCCCATCCAGAAAAATGTCATCGTTGCTGAGAAATCAGCGGAAGAAATTCCTGACATGGAAATGTCCATGTCAGACAAAAAATAAATATATGTAAATTCTCCTTCGTCAAAGTCATATGCAAATTCTCGCCCAACAAGCCGTGACTGGGCTGAAACAATTGAATAAGCCTTTGAAAAAGCCCTTAAGATGGAGCGGAAAAAGAGGAAGCTTTCGCCCTCTACAAAACAGATACGTAGGCCGCAGCCCGGTACATCACGCCACACCACCCAGGACAGGGTAGCCAGGCCACCTCAGCCACTGAGGAAGCAGGCTGTGACGCAGCTGAAAAACAATAAACAGCAGCAGGCCCTGGGCAAGTCCACACAGCTGCAGCCACCTTTGACCAGTGCTGCTTTTTGGAGTGGCGCTCTGATTTATATCCAGTGGACTACATCAAGGCCCCGGAGGAAAAGCTTGGAAAATCCTCGGTGTTCCAAATAATGAAGATGTCAGGCCAGGTACTGGTCGGGCTGGCCAGCGTCAATCTGGCTGAACGCCTGGTTGAGGAGGGCCTCACCATTGGGACCACCCTCCTGAAGGCATTTCCTTATAAGAAACGGGCGGAGAAGATAACAATTGGCAATCTCCCAATTGCTATCAGGGACGAGGACGTCGTCGCGGCACTGCGGCCCTACTGCAGGGTGGTTTCCCTGAACCATGAGGTCGTGACCAGCGGCGGATACACCTGGACTACCGGCAGCAGGGAAGCCTTTGTCCTTCTAAATGAAGGCCTAAAACTCTACCAGCTCCCTGCTAAGCTGGTGATTGTCTACAAAGGAGAGTCGACTCCCGCCTACATTACCTACGACATTGAGTGCGGCAAATGTCACCGAAAGTGACACGGGCGATCCTCTTGCCCCTTGAAACGCCATGGAAGTCGTCCATCTCATCTTCATGACACACGGAGTGGACCAGTGCCTCCATCCTCTCAGCCCACGACCTCCACAAATTCCGCAGCGAGGGGTTCTGACACCATCCAGAAGACCCCCTTGGTACTTTCCAGCCCTGCCGCTGCGAACTGTTCCGTTCCTCCCCAGATGACTCCATCCGCTGAGCCTTCTGTACCGATGCTGTCTCTGCCAGAGGTATCTTCTTAAGAGACACATTCAAAGAATGCGATAATCATCCAATCCACAACACCAAAGCTCCAAGAGAAACAGCTTCTACAGGTAAAGGAGCTGTTCGAGATCTTGAATGCCAACACCATCCTAGAACCTCTTTATGAAGGCTTTTATAGGAGGGAGATAGGAGAAGCTGTTGTCTTCCCTTCTAATAGGGACGACATCCTCGAGTATCTTCGCCCGATCAGAGCTCCGCTATGAAGGAATTACTTGACAAGGCAATCGCCCATGTCGGGGACAAGGACTCTGACCTAGGCAAGATGCTGTCCGACTTCAGGGCAGAATCTGACATTGAATCCCAGTTGGATTCGTCTGACACAGATAATGTGTGATAATTTTGTTTTTATATATATTCCCCCCCCCCCCATATAATTAACCCTATATAGTTTTATATGTACATTGTAATAAAGTATGTTTCAATTTCAATCTCTCTCGGCCGTGCGGCCACGCGCCGCGCGAGCTCCGCGTTTTTGGAGGCTGAGATGGAGGCCATGGAGATTACTAACCCCTTTAGGGTATTGGCTGAAAGCCAAGATAATGGGCTACAAGCCCATACGAACCTCACAGAAAATCCTCAAGTCTCCGTCGATATATCGGCAAAAGATTCAGAAATGGCTGAAAGCCACAAATATGCTAATTCTGAGCCGGCAGGACGGCGGACATGCAAATTCTCGCCGCAATTGGGCTGATTGCCCGGAACTGGACGACCAGTTTCCGATGGCGAAGATGGAATCTTCACCACAGTGGGAGGCTCAAAGAAAAGGCCACATGACCCTGACCATGCCAACTCGGGGACCAAAAAGGGATGTGTCCAGGCACCGAGGATCCCTCCCAACAGCAGCAGGCCACGAGCCACGCCAAGACCCAGCAGGGTGCACGAATGCCAGACCACCAGGCAGAAACAGGCGACCTTCCGAGCCAGGTCGGCAGCAGGGCAGGCGGACCAGTGCATCTACCTGGAGTTCTGCCCAGACTTCACCCAGGAGCAGTACTTCCGGGCGCTGGAAGCCAAGCTGGGCAAGGGCACCGTCTACCAGCTGACAAAGATGTAGGGGCAAATCCTTGTCGGCCTCTCCAATGTCCATCAATCCGACAAGCTCGTAGAGGACGGGCTGGAGATAGAGGACGCCATCCTGCGAGCAACACCACTAAAGAAACGGGCGGAGCGCATCGTGTTCGGCAACGTTCCGTTCGTCATCGAAAACGGGGACCTCGTGGCAGCCCTGTGACCCTACGGACAAATAACCTCCATCGTCCAGAAAATGCTCGAGCTGGGCGATGCATACTGGGCCGACGCACGTCGCGAGGCCTCCATCACCCTTCGAGACGGCGTGAGGCTCTCTCACATCCCAGCCCGTCTCGAAATTAAATCCAAGGGGGTGACCAGCCACGTTTACGTGACTCACGGCATCAGGTGCTCCCTATGCCATAAACAAGGCCACAAACGCTCCAACTGCCCCCGGAAGACTGGCGTGCAAGAGGCTAGCCTACTTCTACCAGGGGACTCCCCTCCTGGCCCAAAGAACGCCGGAAAAAGGCAGCCCCCCTCCTCGAATACCATGCCGGTTCTCTCACCAACGAAAGCCGCAGGTCCACCATCGACTGCAGCACAAACTCCACCTGCAGCTCCCCCACCTGCTGCACAGACCCAAACTACAGCCGCTATGAACCCATCCCCTCCTCCACCAAGGCTATTCAGTGGCGTTAAGAAGTCCAAAACATCTTCGCGGAACATGCCTAACATGGCCCTGGATAACCCAAAGGCCTCTAAATCACCAGACGAGATGAAAAAGGAGGAGACCCAAGTGTCGTCTCCCTCAGGGACCCCCTTAAAGCCCGGAGGCAGCTCAACGATCTCCTCGAGCGAGTTCCCAATGACATTTTGGACCAGCCTGAGTTCGAAGGCTAGAAAGAAGCGAGATCTTGGAAGCGCTAGCCACCGTCCCCGGTCTGAAGAAGCTACACAAGAAGATAGGGGATGAGCAGAAGACCGCGCTCACTATAAGTCGTCGAGATGCTAGTGGAAGCCCAGCCCAACTCCCACTCCGCTATCTACAAGCGTCTCATGGCCGTTCATGCCCTGACGAGGAGCGCCCAATGAGCTTCCGTCTGGCAACCATCAACGCCCGCGGGCTCGCCGCTCCCGAGAGGAGCATTGAGCTCTCCCACTTCCTGCGTCAACATCGCGTAGACGTCGCCTTCATCCAGGAGACCAACGCCTCTTCGCTGGACGCCATCCAACATCTGTGTCTGGGCTACAGCGCCGTCATCGTGCCCCCCGCAGCCCTCAGAGGTTCGGGCCTCTTCGCCAGCGGCAGCGCGTCCTGTGGCCAGGCAATATCTCCATCGTCTCCATCGACGTCCGTGGCCAGGAAGTGCGCGTGATCAACTGCCACCTATCACACATTGCTCGCGAGCGGCTTGCGCAGCTGGAGCCCATCAAGGCAGCCGCGATCCAGGAGGACGCCTGGGTGGTGGGCGACCTCAACATCGACGACCAGAGCACGAGCGACACGGCATCCGGCTTGGTAGAGACCTTCACGGAGCTTATGGAACAGACATCCCTCGTTGATGTAGCCACCCTCTTTGACGCTGCACACCTTCCAACCAGAGTTGCCAGCTGCAGGCGTCGAGTTGACACCGCTCGCTTGGACAGAATTCTCCTGCCATCGAGACTCCTGGAGAGAGTGACACTGTACAAAACCATCTATTACAGACTCTTTGACCATCGAGCTGTCTTCGTCCAGCTGGGTTCGCCTCCTTTCCCTCGCCAGCCCTGCGTGGCCGCTATGCTTCGCTCGGTGCTGGTGGATGAATACCTGCTGGCAACAATAGAAAGAACATCTGAATCTATTGCGGACTTATCCAGCGAGGCTCTGTGGATAAGATGGTTGAAGATCAAGGCCGAACTCCTGGCGGAGGTGAGATCACTCCATGTCTCATGCGTCGCCGACGACGACCACATCTCGCGCGCAGGGCGATTTCTGCAGGCCAGGCTGGAGGCAGCATCGTCATCCGCCGATTACCCATCTCTGCCCGACCTTGTGCGTTCGCTTCGCGTCCGAAGGCCCGCCTGCACGAACATCCGGGATGAGGATGGCAGCATCATCGAGGGCGGGGAGCTGCGACGACGAGCATACTCCATCTACCAGCGCCGCTTTGCTGTGAATCCAGCGACCCCATCGCCGCCGCTGAGTTCATACGGGAAACGACCATCCCCCCTCACCCTGGGAAAGAATGATCCACTGATCCGCCCTGGTGCGAAGCCTGGCGAGCCCGCACCGACGCGCAGCTTGGCATCTCCTGGACATCGGAGCAGCTTCGGGTACTGGGCTGCAATGTAACATATGCGATGTCATCCTCCGCCCAGGAACAACATCTCCTCGCACTGCTCGAGGGTGCTATAACGAGGTGGGTCCCCTTCACCCACGGCCTCTCCCTAGTCGGTCGAGCCAGAGCCGCCAACTCGCTGGTGTTATCCGCCGTGGTGCACCATCTACACGGCTACCTGCCCACAGACTCCACCATCGCCAAACTGCAAGCCCGACTGGTACGCTTTGTCTGGGGACCTCAGCACACTGCCTGGCTGCCGGGCAGCGTCCTTGCAAGGCCGGTCTCCGTGGGCGGCCTCCGCCTCCTGGACATAGGGATACAGCTTCGCCTGGCGTGCTTGAAGGGCGTGCAAGCCGCTCTGCCCGGAAGCCTCAACGCCTACTCTTGGCTCGCTGTGAGTGGGACGTGGCTGTCTCCTCCGACATCTGGGACTTGGCTTCCACCTCGGCGCCGCAGGCTCCTCCGGCTCTGGGAGGCCGTCTCGGAGATATTGGAGCTGAACCACCGAGTGCTGCCACCCCATCAACTCCAGGAGCTCCATGTCATCGGGGACTGCAGGTTCCTTCGGCCTCTAGATCTCTTGGTCGCATCACGGTGAGCGGGTTTGCGCGTTGGTGACATCACCAGCTCTTCATCCCTCCCTCTGCGCACTTTCCGCGCCACCCTAGCTGACGTCGCGGCACTCACCGCTTTCTGCAGCCGGCTTGAAGAGCAGAACCGGAACCACACCCACCGTGTTGACAACATCGAGAATGCCATTGTGCTGCGCGGGACGGCCACTCCCCTCCAGCGCCTAACCACCCGCACTGCCCGACGCATGCTAGAGCGTCCACGCCTGTCTGCACTTCCCATCACCCAGCTGCTGGGCCGGTGGCTCCCTCACGTCAGCATCCCCATCTCCATCAGCTTGTCTTCTCTCCGGCGAAGTGCTTACTCGGGGCACAATGCCGATTTGCTGTGCGGCTGGCCCTGCACGCTCTTCCCCATCCAGCGCATCTGGCCTCAGCCCGGGAGTCCTGCATCGCCTGTGGGTCCGGAGACCTGTCACTGGCCCACCGCTACTGGTCCTGTAGGCGGATCAGGCCAGTCATCGTGGAGGCCTTCATTATCATCCAGCGGCCTCCTGACCTGCAGAGCTGGATCTTCGGGCATGACCTGGAGGTCAACGCCTTGGCCATCATGGCATCTGCCAAGACCCGTAT
The DNA here is from genome assembly GCA_030710605.1 of Cordylochernes scorpioides. Lineage (NCBI taxonomy): Eukaryota > Metazoa > Arthropoda > Arachnida > Pseudoscorpiones > Chernetidae > Cordylochernes > Cordylochernes scorpioides. Next base: position 106,740,580 of record CP092886.1, on the reverse strand, counting down.
CTACAAATACTTCCTGGTCCTGGACTTGCGTGGGGTCTCCTGGTCTGGAGGAGGACCCTATCGAGATGGTGGAGCCTTCCTCACTCATAAATCATTGTAAATATTCCCATTACATCAATATTGTAAAACATAATTGACAAGATGTCAATAAAAAGTGTTTCAATATCAAAAATCTCTCTCTCTCGGCCGTGCGGCCACGCGGCGCGCGAGCTCCGCGTTCTTATGGGATAGATATTGAGTAAATGGAGATTTGTAACCCCTATGGGGTATTGGCTGAAAGCCAAACGAATGGGCTGCCAGCTTATATAAAATATACCCAAAACGGCCAGGTCTTTGCCGAGAAATCGCCAAAATATTCTAAAATGACTGAAAGTCATACAGAATTAACTAATGGCAAAGATGCAAATACCAAGCCGACGGCGGACATGCAATTTTTGCCGCAATTGGGCTGATTGCCCGGAAGAAGAAGACCAGCTTATCGAAAGACAAGATGTGATCTTCACCAAAGTGGGCGGCTCCAAGAAGAGGCCGCATGATCCTGACCACTCCAAGTCGGGGCCAAAAAGGGCTGCGTTCCGGCACCGGGAATGCCTCTGAACAGCAGCAGGCCACGAGCCACACCAAGACCCAGCAAGGTGCACGAGTGCCAGACCACCAGGCAGAAGCAGGCTACCTTCCGAGCAAGGTCGGCAGCGGGGCAGGCGGACCAGTATGTCTACCTGGAATTCTGCCCAGACTTCACACAAGAACAATACTTCCGGGAGTTGGAAGCGAAGCTAGGCAAGGGAACCATCTACCAGCTGACAAAGATGGAGGGACACATCCTGGCCGGCCTCTCCAGCGTGCAACTCGCCGACAAGCTGATAGGAAGGACATCGAGGACGCTACCCTGAGGGCCTTCCCTCTATGAAAAAGGGCTGAGCGAATAGTGCTCGGCAATGTGCTCTTTTTCGTGGAGGACGCCGACCTCATCGCTGCGCTGCGGCCATGCGGACAGGTAACATCATGATCCAAAAGATGACGCAGCTCGAGGACTCCTGCTGGGCTGATGCTCGGCGCGAGGCCTCTATCACTCTGAGAGACAAGGTGAAGATCTCCCATATCCCTGCCCTGCTGGACGTCAAGCCCAAGGGAGTGGTCACACACTTCTATGTGACCTACGACATCAAGTGCTCCCTGTGCCATAAGCAGGGACACAAACGTGCGAACTGTCCTCGCAAGACTGGTCTTCAGGAGGACAAGCTGGTGCTCCCTGTGGAAGCTCCTGCTGCCCGCACACAGGGCTGGACCAAGCCGCCCTCCACCTCGAATACCATGCCGGCTGCAGCACCTGCACCTGCTGAACACAGACCCCAACAGACCTCACCTACTGCTGCTGTGGACACAGCTCCACCTCCATCAAGGGCATCCAATGCTCAGCAGGAAGACCTCATCCTCAAGTCTATCCCCACAACGAGCGCTCAAAAAAATCTAGCGCCGAAAACATCAAGGAAAAGAAGGCAGAGCCCGGTGTCGAGGCCTCCCTCATCCAAGCCCATGCCCTCCGACAACTCCGCCCTCTCAACACCAGCTGCGGAATTGCCTGCACCCATCAAGCAGACCCCCCCCAACACTCTACAGCCCTGCCGGGCTTTCGCCCGGGGCGAACTTCCCTATCCGAGACTCCAGCCCCCGAGCTTCCTGTTCCAGCGCCGAGCACCAGCCAGTTGCCGTCACGACCAGAGCCCTCCTCGACCAATACTGAGCCATCTGCGGCTCCTGAAGAGGAGAATCAAGACATGGCTGAACAGGTTGAAAATATTTTCATTGAGCTTAACGCTGACTCTATTTTGGCCCCTCTCTATGATGAGGTTGATGATGATGAAGTAGTGGCCGCGGTTATACACCGCTCTGACAGGGAAGCAATCCCCGATGCACTCTCCTATGAAAACAGGAAAATTCTGTACGAATTCCTCGGCGATGCAATTGAGCACGTTGGGGACAAAAACCCCCCCATAAGCACGGGCCTTTCCGAACTCAGGGCGGTCATATGGGCGATCAATAAAAGTTGTTTCAATCTCTCTCTCTCTAATCCACTGCTGCCCATTTAAAATGCACTTTGAAAAAAAAAAACTTCAATTTAACTTCAAATTTGTATCTTCTTTGATTAGGCTTTAGTACCACGTATAACTGACCTATTCAGTGCTTAAACAAATAATTTGCGGCACTCGCTCCATTGATAAAACTATAAAAAGGGAGCATAGAAAGCTAAGAGTTGTGATTGTTATATCGCTGACTACAAGTTCCATTATCCCTTGTCACAATGTACGGAAGCCAATCGAGCATGTTCTGTTTTAAATAAAAATAATTGTGGTCTATATATACAGAGAGACTTAAGATTATTTTCCCGTGCGAAATCAATGACCATAATGGACGAAATTAAACTAAAGCTATGCGATAATGTGAAAATGATCGACGGTAACACTTCCATCAGCCTAGTCACTCCACTGAAGGAGAGTCTAAGCATGGTATGCGAATGCTGAATCACACTTTAACTTACGGAACCCGATATTTCAGAACAAATCATTCGAGGTGTACACTGTTGCGAATACTTTTGACTCCAAATATAGGCGAATGTGGTTGCAATAGAGTGTGGAACGCCCGATAAAGAACACAAACAAATGATACGACATTGTTTTTGCAGACGAATCTCGATTCTGCCTTTAACATTTTGATAGTCGTGTCCGTCGATAGCGGCACCGCGACCGGAGAATTAGTAATTTATTGATGGCCACACCGGGCCGTCACCTGTCGTTATGATTCAGGGTGTCATTGTACCTTACTTCCGCCCTAGCCTGATATATGTTGCCAGTACACTCAACAGAAACAGCTAAATACCTTAAGTTTTAGAGCCGTTGTTCTCTCTTACTTTAAGGGTTTGCCTTGCCGGCTGCCATATTTTAACAAGAAAATGCACATTCGAATGTGGCAAGCAACATTCAGCGATTCTTCAATCCCATTTCATTGCTGTCTTAAACTCTTGTTCACACCCGAAATACCACCCATTGAACAGATCTGGTTGATTTTTAAAAGGAGTGGGCAGAATGTGCCAGCTGTAACTACGCCAGATCATTTTTGAAAATGTATGGAAGCAGTGTGAACAGGCATACTCCAAGAACATATCAAAATTTTCTTCTTGTTAACACCAAGTCGTTTTGAAGTAGTTACACATTGTTTCGTGGGTACGGGCGCAGTTTGTGTTCTTTAACGTTGGTTCCTATTGGGAGACAGATGGAGTTTTCGCCTTATTGTAAGTGGCCCTAAATGGAATAATTACAATAAAATGGATTTGCCTCCTAACTCCGCCTTCAAAAGGATCCTTGACACCGTCCTCCCGGCTAATCCAATCCGAAGAACGCCTTTGCTTGACTCCTACGGCTTCATCGCATGACAGCCCCGAAAAACATCTTGTTCCGGGGAATCCAGGCACGGCTAGCGGCCGTATTTGCACACTGCTGTCACTGTCCCACCCGGACCGGTCAGCCGCACTTCCTTGTTTATACCACTTTCTCACCCTAAGCGCCACCACCCACGTCGTTTTGACTGCCGTGACTGGAAAGCCCCGACACGTCAATATCATATTTTGTATCTCACAAGTTACTTGTGTTCAATAAATGTTTAATATATCTTGTCTTCTTCGTGGCGCTGCGTTTGGATTGCACCCAATCTTTGTTAGTTATATAGGGCATCTATCAGTGTTGGGCAAATATTAATTAAAATGATTTATTAAAGATTAACAATTGATTAATTGTTAATTGTAATTTTCACAATTAACAATTAATTAATTGTTAATCTTTAATAAATCATTTTAATTGATATTTGCCCAACACTGTCTACCAGGCCGCTCTAATATTCCATTGGACTGTGTTTTTTTTTGTTTTGTTTTGTTTTTGTCTATCAGTGTTGAGCATTAAAAAAATATTTTTAAATTAAATTGTTAATTGACTAAGAAATTAATTCCTAATAAATTAATTGCAATTAAATCAATTGCAATTAATCTTTAAATTGCAATTTGCAATTAAATTAATTGCAATTGATTTAATTGCAATTAATTTATTAGCAATTAATTTCTTAGTCAATTAACAATTTAATTGAAAAATAATTTTTTAATGCCCAACACTGGCATCTATTAAAAAAAATATTTTAAAGCGAAATAGAAAAAAATATATTTATTCTTTTTCCCTATTATTTGTTATGAGAGTCCTAGACACATCTTTTCTACAGCCCTATAGTTTTGTTTTTCTATGATAGTTTTTTTTTTATTTAAAAAATCCATGAGATCAATTTTATTCTAAGACTCCAAGCTCTCTTTCCAAAGTCTAATCCGTCTCGATGCACATCTGTTCTATAAATTCTGTTGAAGAACGAGATGCATGACTCGAGGCCTTAACCTCCCCACATTATATATTGTTCTTCAGCGCACAAAATAGAAATTTCATTATCAAACAGAGAGAAAACATAAATTAAGTTTGATATGCATTTGAATAGGGATCGTTACCCAGCAGTTCTTAAACTAAGAACAATTGGCTGTTGGGTAAAGCGTTTCATTTTACTTTAAAGTGATGCAAACTTTCGGGCAAATTTTCTTCACAACGGGCTATAATAACAAATCTGAAAAGGTATCTATCAATCTAAATGCAATATATTCTCATAACCGTGACCAATGCAATGCCACATTTGTAGGAGGAACCAATAGAACATGACAGAAACATAAAATGCAAGGAAAATAGACTCTTAATTTATAAACACACCTACACCACTGGACACATATTCGATCTCGAAAATGAAATGGCACATTACCAGAACATTAAAAGCAAGCAATGACGATTATTCCTGAAAGCACTTGTATCGTCAAAGCTGTGTAAATAGTATCAACAGAAATATCGATTTTCCTGCCCAATATGAAAATATCCCGAACCATATTCCATAATTCCCAACAACCTAATTTTTCTTTTTATTATGGTACATGCGAAATATAGTTTTTTATATCTTTAACCTCACGTTCAAATTCAATATTTTGAAGAAACTGGCATATATTTTGTTCGCGAATTTTTTAAAATTATCTATTTAGATATATTTCGCATTATATACACATGTGTGTGTCATCTTTTTGTAATATTTCGTTTTAATATAGTCCAATGCACGCCCGCGTGTGCACGCGCTAAAATTATATTTATTTTTATTTTGCCAATGGTTAAACATTTTCTTGTAATATTTTTATCAGCCGGTGTGTGTGGAAAAAGAGCAAATATGCCCGAAAACTTGCACCACTTAAAAAAAAAAAAAAGATACGCTTAACCCAACAAAAACCAATCGTTATTATTTACATTTGAAAATTTTCCTTCAGGTTTATACTACTTAAAAAAAAAATAGAAAGAAAGCCCTTTCAAGAGAATTCTGCGACAATCGTAATTCCTCGTTTTTTTTTTCTTTTTTGCTTGATTAACCCAATCCACGTGTCACGTGGAATTTGAGTTTTAAAAACCTCTTGGCTGGTTGCGATGGTTGATATATAATGCCAGGCCTTATATCGATCATCAAAATATATTTTAAAGAAAAGGCGATAGCGAGCCATCTATTATTCAAGAAATGGAACTATTTTATCACGGATTTTCTTTTAAAATAGTAAAAACGCTGTATTTGTTAAAGTAAAAAAATCGTCATAAAATAGTTCCATTCCTTAAAAATATATTTGAAATTTCACCTGAAAAATATTTAGTTTATCTTTCTGAGTCGTGTCTCTTTTTAGGCCATATATTTCTCTCTAAATGTATGTCCTTGACCATTATTTCTTGATGGCTAAAACGATTATACCAGTTATTAATTAAATTGGCAGCTTATAACTGCTGCCCGATCAATAAATCAACCTTCCTTTGATATATAGGTTTACATAGGTTACGTGACTTAAAGTCCTACTACTATAGATTTGTAAAAAGAAATAATGGCGCCTCGTCGTTTTAACTTGCACACGTTGAAAGGTTTCTATGATTTGTTTGTCTCCCATCCTTTGTAGAGAGAGTTCTTGCTAGACGCCGCAGAGCTAGTGTTCAAATGGCTTGGATAGATTGCAAGGAGTGGCAGAAATATTTTCTTTGAAATGGTCTTCCCTTTTGGGTATCCTAGTCGTGAGATTTCTAAGAATACGGGCTGATATAGTGAATATTAAATCAGTTTTTTAAAAATTGATTGGTAACTGTGGAAAGTGAAATCTAAAGTGCTATTATTATTGGTATCCTTCCTCTTTAAATAGTTTTAAGAGCGCCTTATCTCTGCCATGAAAATGTCGCGATTTGACAAATTTATAGCCACAAATCATTCTTGAGAAACCAAGATGCGTCCGTCGACTGTCTGAGCTACGCTCGCGCTCTTTCAATAGTTTAGGACGACTTGAGGAATTATTCGAAAATAGGATTTTTTTATCGCACCTTTTTTAACCTCTTTTTGGAGCTTTTAAAATTAGACATTTACAAGTTTTTTCAACCGGGGTATTCCAAATTATTTTCGCCCTAATTTCCACAACACACAATTTGTAACCAACCATGGTAATTTCGGGAGTTTTCTGGAATGAATTCGCGCATCGGAGGATCCGGGCTGCTTTTGTGGATGCCGCATTCAAGATTCTACTCATATTTTACTTAAGTGCCCAGCATTTCAAGACTTCAGACTCAGTAACGGTATTCTCTGTACCGATCCAAGAGAACTGATATCCAGCAGGGTTTCATACATTGAATTCAATAGATTTTGTAAATTTATATCAAAGTTTTTAAATATTCACAAGTGTTAGGTATAATTGTAACTGTATGTGCTGTATATAATGTTTTTTTTCTTTATTTTGAAGTGTGTTTAAATTAAATTACCTATGCATATAGTATGCTTGTTTGAAACCAATTTCAAGAATATGGTAAATGCCTTGTGCATATGTTTTTGGATATATAAATAGATTCTCTCTCTCTCTCTTGTATTGCTTTTCCTTTGGGCGCCAGTGTCCTTGGCGGACATCGCGCTTTGTATTTATAGTTGAATAAAGCTTTTAAAATTAAGATAGCGGTTTTTTTATACTTTAAAGAATATCTCAAAAATATAACGATCTTCTTTTTACAAGATAGAGAAAAAATTGAAAAAATGCTAACAATTTTAATAACCACTATTCCAATAAAGGATTCAAATTCGATAATACACAGGTGGAAACTCACATTCAAAAGAACACCCCAATTTCTTATTAGATCTACAAAGAGCTCTATATAATAGTTACTGTTACAAAACCAATTATAAACGCAGTAATTTTAATATTTTATTCAGGCACAATATAGGGTAAGATATAATTAGAACGGTAAAAGAATATTTTGATGAAACCTACATAAGTATTTCTGCCATTTGAAAAGTTAAAAATATTACTTAGCATATTTTAAACAAAATGCCGATTTCCGTGCAAAATACCAATTGGAGATTTTAATATCTCAGTATACATACTCTTGATATTTTGAGAATAAAAAATGAAATGTGTGAAAGAGAAAGTGAATAATTTTCTAAAGAAAAGTTTAATTCGACGATTTAATTAATACACACACACCAAAGGGTATTATTTACCCGGAGAGACATTTTTAAAAATGATATTAAAAAGTGGAGGATAGAATCAAGATCCGTTCATTAAAAATACATTGAAAATGCAAATGTTTAATGAGAGCAATTTAGCTGGAGCAAGAACCGGAACTGTTGACTCAGGGGAGAAAGCGACGGCCTACTTTAATGATGGAGAAAGAAGATTTATTATGCTGAATGAGAGGGAAAATCGTTAAGAAAAAAATGGGTCAATGAAAGGAGTGAAAGTAGCACGATTCAGGTAGAAGAAGCCTTGCCATTTTAGAAGGATGGAAGTCCGGCCATTGTTTGGTTTACATTTGAGTAACACCTTCCCCATTGACACCTCTATCAAGTGCACCTTCACCTCATTTTTTTTATTCGCTTGCTTGTATATTCAAATATATATATAGCGCCGAATACCTACTGTGTTTCGATGCTTTTTTCTTATAGAATATTGTTTTTTAAATTATTATTATTATTTAAATCTTTGATATGTCCTTTTGAAAGAGTTTTATTTCTCTAGGATAGATTGGGACACAAAACTTCCAGCCTTTAGCCAATTCGCGTTTTCCTATCATTCCTAAGACATCGCCTTTGCGGGAAAAGGCAATAGAGGAAATGACATTAATTTTTTTTTTATTATCATTTACAAAGCACGCGATATCCGTCTTGGATATTTGCATGCATACACAAGTTTGGGAGCTTATTTACAGTAATTATTAATATGATTTTAGTTATTATAAATATAAATTATTAACGTATTTGTCAATTAGTTAACGATTTAATTACCCTATAATGAATATTAGTGAACTTCACAGATAAGAACAGAAATTTAGAGCTATTTACAGCATATAACTATATACCAGTTATTACAGCCCAGGCTATCTATTACTAAAAAACATTCTACAAAATCTATTAAAATTTATATACATATATCTATTATTAACTATTTGATTTAAACTATTTATATTTATTTGATTTTTGACTCTCAAGTCCTCTACAAGTCGACAGTCAGTTAGAATATGTACAGGATTTTCTTCTTCTGCACCACATGAGCATTTAGGCGAATCCGTCTTTCTGACATTGTACAAGTATGATCTAAAGTTACCGTGTCCAGTAAAAAATTGAACGTTGTAAAAATTTGGCTTGACATATTTGGGTATTTGGGAATCAGTGAAAAATGACTTGAAAATGGTATTAGTCTTCTCATAGTATTTCTGCAATTTTTCCCTTATATAATTAGAAATTATATTCCTACTTGAAGAGTCAAATCGATTGTAATTTATTTCGGTTTTCAACATGTTAGATTCAATATATTCAGTAAGTTTGGGGACTTGTGCAAGTATGTGTGAACAATCCGATGATGTTGTACTGTAGGCCTGTATACAATGTTTTAAAATATTATATTGAAGAGAATTTAGTTTGTCCTTAGACTTTTTGTTTATGAATGGATAACATATTGAATAACCATAGGTAATTGTACTTCGATATAATGTCTTATACAATATCAGTCTTCGTCTAAAGTTTAGACCCCATGCTTTCTTTGTCAGGCCAAATAGGTATCCACTAGTTCTAGTTACTTTTATGATCATTTCATTAACGTGAGGCGTAAAGTCCAGTTTGCTTCTGACTCGGTGATTTTTAATAGTCACTCCTAGGATCTTAAGTTCTTCAACCGGTTTAATTAACTTGCTACCTGAGACTATTATATCGCTATTGCATTTATATAAATATATAATATTTTTGTTTTTTCATCTGACAATTTTAATTTACGACTTTCACACTACTTATTGATTTTTCTTAATACATTATCTATTGTCTTTCTTAGTTGTTCAGGAGTTTTATTCCAACATATTAACGTAATATCATCTGCATATCCTATTGTTTCACAATTATCATCCAGATTATTATTCAGTATCTCATTAATAAGAATGTTCCATAATGTGGGAGACAGTGGTCCTCCCTGTGGACATCCTTTACTTAGTTTCTTATTAATTTCAGTTGAGGAATATCTAAATCTTACTCTTCTATTATCAAAGTATGATTGTAGAAGTTTTATCATTGAAGCCTGCACACCATCTTCATCTAGTCTTTTCATCAAGGCCGGCCACCATGCATTATCAAACGCTGCCCTAATATCCACTGCAATTATTGCTGCATATTCTCTTGTTTTATGTTCTAACGCAATTTTTATTATTTCAGTTAGTGCAGTAATAGTAGATTTCGATCTTCTAAAGCCATGTTGTCGATCACTTAGTAAATTAAAATCTTCATAATATTTTATTATTCTATTATTAATTATTTTTTCAAATATTTTAGAAATGTTGGAATTAAGACATAAAGGTCTATAATTTTTATAGTTATTAAAATCTGTTTTTCCAGATTTCGGAATAATTATTGTCTCTGCTCTTTTCCATTCAGCAGGGCAGTATTGTAGGTCTAAACATTTTTGAAATAGTTTCACCAATATAGGAGCTATAAATTGTTTAGTGTGCCTTATCATGTTGTTAGAGATGTTGTCTATTCCGGGAGATTTCTTTGGATTTAATTTGTCAATTAAGTCGTTAACTTCAGTAATCATAACCATCGGGTTTTCTTTATTAAGTATTTTAAATTATAATTTCTTATACATTTATGGGTGTTTGTATCTTCTTCACATTTATCATCTGGAAATAAGTTATTTAATAATTCCTCACCCTTCTGAAAACATTCCATATCAGTATTACCCTCCAAAATTTGCATATTTCTCTTCCGATTAGATCCACTTTTGATGTTTTTATACACCTTATATAAGTTTCCATAAGGGTTGTTCGATTTGTTTTCCTCCAGAAAAATTCTCCAGGATGCTTTCCTAGCTTTTTCTATTTCCCGTAAATACTTATTTCGTATGCTTTTATAGTATTGTTTAATATGATTAGGGCAATTTTTATTTCTTTAGTAACAGTTTCTAAGATAATGACAGTGATCCTTTGGTGTTTGGTGTTTGAGAGGTGTTTTTAATTTGGTGTTTGAGAAAGTGGGGCCGTGTTAACTCTAGTGCGACCTCACACTAACACCGTCTAAGGTGCCATGGCAGATTGACGCTGAATGGGTTGTGCCCATCTGGACGTGGTTGCTTTCGTTCAGATCGGTTTCCTTCTAAATCATTTCGGATTCATATTTATTTAGTGGCAAGGCCGCCATCCTTCGGCACACACGGCCAAGTATCTGATAACAGCGCTTGTTGCCGAGTCTTCGGACTTTTATTTTGATTCTGTCATATTAATACTTTATTTACAATACGAAGCGTTTATCTTCTCTGGTCTTGAAATCCTCCTTGATTGGTTTGAAGAAATATTCCAATGTGGCTCAATTGCTAGTGAAAATTTTCCGGTAGCAAAAGTTGATATTCCGCCTCCGGCATCTCGCCTAAAACAAGATATGTAAAAGTCATGTTGCTTATACTTCTTATAATCTAAATAGAGCCATTAAATACATTAAAACGGATATAGAGAGAAAAACTATAATAATTATCAAGAACTTTCTTTTATTTTAGGTCTTGAGAGGCGAGTTCTAGTGCTGGGGCCGGCCGCCTGACCGTGCGACTTCTCGCTCTACTGTTGACCCGTTTAGAGCCCAGAGCTCGAAAGCTCGCCTGTCATGAACAACGATAAAAATATTCCTTTCTTTTTATCCTCGTTATTTCTTTTCAGTGCTATCTCTCTCTATGCATTTTATCGGTGACAATTTCAGGACTTTATACCTATACGCGTATGATTTTTTAAAAAATTAAAACAATTTTTTTTTGCAACGTCTATAAATGTACTTTGTAAACGTATTTTATATTTATTTTCTATGCACCTCACGTATATATACAAGGTGCGTCTGAAAAGTAGTGAGAAATACTCTGTAAAATATTATAATTAATAAACGTCAAAATTTTGACGGGAGAGGTGACCCTTGTCTCTTTAGATCAATATCCTCCCGGCAAAATTTCCATCTATATTTTAGCCATATATTTGGCCTAGCTACTTTGCCAGCTGAACACCTCTTTGGCAGATTGTCAAGATTCCATTAGATCCCGTGTGGATCTCATGGAATAAAGTCCGCCCTAGGCTGACGAGGGCCATTAGCCCGAAACCATGGTCTCTAGGTGGAAACTTTTCAGTTTGCCAAAGCTGGTGTTGTGGCTTTGTCACCGACCCGAGGCCGCTAGTTTGCGGCGACGGTCAATAGCTGGCGTCTGGTTTTGACGTCTATTTTGACGGGAGAGGCGACCCTTGTCTCTTTAGATTTATGAGTAGGCAAAAGGATACAATTCATTCCATTCTGACTGAAGATCTCAACAAATTAAGGAGATGTTATCGGATAATCCCTAAAATTTTTAGCCAAGAAGAAATGCTGAACACAGAAAGAGAAAATGTCAGGATGCTTTGGACTTGTTAATCGAGAGAGGTGACTATTGAACACATTGTCACTTGAGATGAAACCTGGGTGTATGCATACGAGCCAGAAACAAAAATAGAGTTTGGATTGGCGTAGTCCAATGTCGTCTGTGAAAAAAAAAAAATGTAATGATATCGAAGTAAAAAATTAAGGTCATGCTCATCAACTTTTATTTTTATTTTAAAGGACTGATCCATTATGAATTTGTGCCAGAAGGGCAAACAGTTCTATAGAGAAATTATGGATCATCTTTTTACCAAAATTAAAAATAAAAGAAGACAAATTTGGTCTACAAATGATTTGCACGATAATGCAAGGCCTTTATACGGTAATCCGTCTCAGCAATGGCTTTCTTATTTGAGTCAAATTTACACTATTTCAAGAACAAGTGGAAACCACAGGGGGCATGTTAAGAGAAACGGGGTTTCGGCAGAAATTCGTAACGCAATTCATGCAATTTGACTACGACATATAAAGAAGAATGTACTGGTGCGTTGTCATGGTGAAAAGGCACTTCATCCTTTTTCAAATACAACAAACCTTCTATTGTCCTTATTGCGATGAAAATTTTTGAGAAGGCTTGGTTCATCAGTGATGAATCCTCCCAGCGGTCTTGCCAATTTAATCCACCAGACAGCTTTCTAGAGCTCTAATACGGTATTGGAGGATTTTACTTATATATGCGATATTAAAGAATGGAATCTTCTAGTAATGGAACTTAAGCAAACTATAGGGACTCAAAAAAGCTTTCTGGACATTAGGATTACATACAAATATTCGCATCGAGCCATGCTCTTCCGCATGCGAAACCTCTGGGAGGGTTCACCACTGATAAGCCAAGCCCTCCCAATAATTTTTCATTGCAGTATGGACAGTAACCCTCTCTATAGAGATTATATTTATTTCTTATATATAAATAGCATGTTATTGCCTTATAATTGATTTAATTTTCTTTGCCAAATTGGATTTTGTCTTTATATCACTAATTTCTTGTCAAAGCGGTCTAATAACACACTGTATATTGTCCAGTGATAGTTTTCCTCTTTCTACACTGTCTATGAGAATGACGCCCGTCGTATCCCAAAAATTCGTGACCATAACCTTTTCGAAAGATGGGGCCATCTTCACCCGCTTTGGAGTTGATTACCTAGAGGTAGGCTATTGCTTTGATTGTTGCTTGTTTCCGGTGAATAATAATGAATTTACAGAGGGTGTTCCTTTTTTAAAAGAACGATTTAGCAGCGCTGTAGCTCGCGAAAGAACAGCACGATTCAAGTGATGTTCCATTTAGTCGAAATAACAAGCATTGAATTATATTTTATTAAAAATAATTTTTAGATATTCGAAATGCCTAAAATTATGAGCGATTTTTTAAAAGATTAATTTTCAGACTTTCCGAGGAGAAATATCCGTGTTTACCCAAATTATTAAAATTATGAAGAAAAGAATAATTTCTATTATTGTGTATAAAATCAGTCAAAAAATAATAAAAAAATAATAATAAATTTGTGAAATCTATAAAATTAAGCGAAAATATTCCTCTGAAAAAAGTGCCTCAAGAAACCTTTAACTTCAGGCGAAAGAAATATAAAATAAATGGCTGTCAGATAGAATCCACCTTCTCAAAGGAACATTTACACAATAACCCATGTACTACTTTCTACCGTTAACCGTATTATTAGAAAAAATCGACTTAAAAATGCCTAAAAAGGCTAACGTTCATGTTCTAAAGCCGCACCATATCAAGGAACGCAAGACCTGAAGCAACCCTTCATTAAAAGTACCTCGCAGGTGAAAAATGAAGAATGTTGTTACACTGGACGAGGCAAGGGCTTACCTCAATGATAGCAACCAACCTTGTGCCATTTACTACGCTAACTCTCAAATAAACACCTTTCGGAACTGGGTCAAACAATGCAAGGAAAGTTTCTCAAAGGGCTTCATGATCATTGCAGGTTTCTCTAACAATGGGAAGTTTCCTATTAAGAAGGTGAACATAAGTCAAGATATAAATTCGCAAATCTACCAAAAACTTGTCTTAGACCATTATTCAGCAATGAGCCCCCATTTTTGTATCCAAGTGACTCAAGATTCCTATGGCTGCACCAGGATAAAGCAACGAGTCATACCTCATGTTCAACACGTCAATAACTGGACGAAAAGATGGATGAAACCGAATTTTCGTACATCACTTCTAAGAACATCCCTGCCAAATCCCCATACTGTCCATATGGAATTTTGAGTTTTTGGCTTGCTGAAAACTGCTCTTAGATATAGAAATCCGAAGAAGCTAGAATGTCTCTGGAAATTCGTTAAGGACTGTTCGAATGGTCATGATCAAGATATTCTAAAACGAAGCCTTATTTCCAGGAAACATCAATACAAGGATGTTACTAAACGTCAAGGCTCACACATAGAAAACAATGTTGTACAAACATTGGTAAGTTATTTTTGATAAAGCACTGAAATCATACTTTTCAAAATGGAACACCCTCTGTAGGTCTTATCGACGGTCACAACTTGACGCAAAAAACCCCTCTGGTTCCCTTATTAAATTGTTCTAAATACTTATTTGAAGTTGAAAGTCATTTGTTTTATTGCTAACTTTGATCAATCGCGGGACCCGATAACTTTTTGGGCCGATAAATTTTTCGTCTCTAACTTTTCTTGTAAAATATTGAAAACCGTTCCCCTTTGACATACTTAAGGCCTCTGATATTTCTCTCCTTGCTCTTCGTCGATATAAGTTAATGTGTTGTGTGTGAACCTTTTCTATGATTTCCTCGATAACCACATCTGATGTGAAATCCGTCGCATCAAATATCGATGTTCGAACTCTTTTAAATTCGTCAAACCAATATCTAACTCAGTGTCGGGCAACCTTTTTCGAGTTGCGGCGCACTAAGCTTAATTTCTTTTTTTCGCGGCGCACCTGTGGTTCTCACTATAAATTTCCTCGTAGGTAATTAAAATACAACAATAAATACTAGTAAAAATTTAAACATATATATCACATTTTATTAATTTTCAATATTAAATTAACATAATCAATGCGAGCATTGCGATTGTTTTTGAGAGCATATCAAATCAATACGGGGATCTACTTGAGAAAGACAAACGCGCATCTCCTCATCTATCATTTGAAGTCTTTCGCGCTTCTTAGACTTCATTTCTGTGAGTGTTGAAAAACCTTGCTCACACAGGTAGGAACTTCCAAATGGCAACAATGATTCGATGGCCGCATTACTAAGTTTAGGAAATTTGGAGTTTAAGCACAACCAAAACTCAGATAGCTCCTTTTCAGTGAATAGTCTTTTGAAAACTAAATCGTTTTTTAAATCAATTAAGTTTTCTTGCATTTCTTCTTCCAGATGTTGAATTTCACAGTGCATAAATGGGTTAACTACCCATTCCATCTTTTCAACGTTAAGTTAGGAAAATATTTATCAAAAGAAGCGGATAGTAATGTCAAAGTTTCTTCGACTTCTTTTTTGATAATAGATTTTGATGGATTCTCTTGAACCATCGGAAAAGATGCAAAGTTTTCTTTAGCAATGTTTAAATTCCATAAACTGAGTTTTTCCTTAAACGCTTTCAACTTGGTGGAGATAGTGATAATGTTCTCCTGAGCACCTTGCAAATTTAAATTAAGACTGTTTAATTTGTCGAAAATATCACCCAAAAATGAAACTCGTAACCACCAAACATCACTCATCATGAAAGGAAAATTAATCTCTTCGTTATCAATGAATACCATTATTTCATTTTTCATTGAAATAAATCGATTTAAAACTTTGCCTTTCGACAACCATCTGACTTCAGTATGAAACAATAAATTTTTATAATCGGAATCCATTGCTTCACAAAATGTTGAAAAAATTCTCGATCGAAGAGCATTTGATTTGATGTAATTGACTACTTTGACAACTTCATCTAGAGTTGTGACAAGGATGGGAGGAACCGACTTTGACACTAACATTTCTCTATGAATCATACAGTGAACAAATTTGATATTTGGATTTTTTTTATGACATGTGCTATCAATCCCTTTCTTGAACCTTTCATAGCTGGAGCTCCATCCGTACAGACGCTAACACAATTTTCCCATCTCAAGTTATACTTCATAACATTTTCATCAACTAATTCAAAAATGTCCGCACCAGTCGTTCTTTGTTTTAATTCTTTACAAAAAAAGTAGTTATTCACAATTTTTCCTGTATCGACGAACCTCAAAAATGCCAGCAATTGAGCTTTATTACTAATATCTGTGGTTTCATCAAGCTGTATAGCCCATTTTGTTCAAAAATATTTTTTGAAACATTATTTTTAAATTTAACCAAAAGTTCTAAATACCTACAAAAATGTTCGCGGCACACCTAGAATTCTTCGCGGCACACCAGTGTGCCACGGCACACCGGTTGCCCGACACTGATCTAACTGGATGAAGAATGTTTTCCATAGACAGCAAATAGTTTTATTTCTGCACGTGTATTTTTCCGTTCAAAAGCAAATACCTATTCACTAAACGATACTTTACTTTCTCCAGTTCAGCCTAAACAACGCGTTTAAAAATGTCATTGCATGAATGAATCAGCAACTCACTTTAGCAACGCCATCTGTCTCTAAATACAAGTACTTTTGAACTATCCTCGTATACAATAAACGTAAAGTACGTATACCGTATGATATGAAATGACTGTTATTACAAAGTGTTTATATATACAGGGTGATTCAAAAAAATGTATACACACTTTGAACTTCCATAGAAAATTTATTTACCGTTCTACAAAGTTAAATTTCAGGAAAATAGAAAACTGAAAGTCCAATATAAATGAAACATAAATAACAAATGTTAATACTGTTCAAATTGGTGACCTGCAGCATCAGTTTTCAATCAACCACCGCGCGGTGACGGCGGCGACCGTGACGTCGCCGCCGTCACCGCGCGGTGGTTGATTGAAAACTTATGCTGCAGGTCACCAATTTGAACAGTATTAACATTTGTTATTTATGTTTCATTTATATTGGACTTTCAGTTTTCTATTTTCCTGAAATTTAACTTTGTAGAACGGTAAATAAATTTTCTATGAAAGTTCAAAGTGTGTATACATTTTTTTGAATCACCCTGTATATAATATTTAAAAGTACATATATTTTTAAAACACAATTTTGAGAGAGGAAGCAATTCATGTCCAAATCGAGCACCCGTCCAGTTCAAAAGGCAATAAAAACAATCCATTTTGCTTTTCACTCCAGTGCAGAACGCAAAGGTGAATGTGTTCCAACACCAGCTTTGGCGACTTCAGACAAGCCTGTATATGAATCCGCCCATGTACTTATGAGAGCCTGAACCCATGGCATGCATTGTTTATAATCACCATTACGATAGGTACTGGGGTAATAAACAAAAATGCATTATATATGTGATGATTTAAGACCATGGAATTGTTGTAAATAATCCAGATATCTACAACCACATATTTCACCACGTGACTGTATATAACTTGTTATTTACTGCAAATAGAAAGCATCAAATAACATCAATCTGTACCGCTTAAGACTCTAATAAAGTATAGCAACTGTACAGATAGAAGGAATGGAGAATAACCGGAGAAAATTAAGGCTAAAACTAATCAGGCCTAAGTGAGAATAAGAAAGTAGGCCTATCGAGCCCAGTCCAATTTTTACGAGGTCATGGCCCTCCTGGATGATGTAAATTTCCCCCCTGTTTACGTCAGAAAAGGGCAGTGACCTGCCTGGACCCAGGGAAGCTATAAAAGGAGGCCCCAAGCCTCAGTTAGGCAGTCTTTTGTTTCAGTCCTTCAGTCCGCGTAGGCCGCTCCTATAGAGGTAATCCTTTCTTGCCAGAAACCTCCTCGTCCCATTTCTTCTTGACGTTCAGACGCTTCTTCGTGGAATCTCTGTTTGTTTTTTCACCTTTGACCCAACTGTGTCGCCTTCCACCACGACTGTACGGTAGAGGTGACATAGAGGTTCGTCTAGCATCAGGTAACACAAGTCCCAGAGGTCCCAAGATATCACATATATATTCCTCAAAATTCGAAACTATTTTAAAGGCGTAAGATTCTTTTTGAAATTATACAATTTCTACTGCCCTTACTGCAATGGAAAAATTAAAGGGAGGGCCTGGCTCATCAGTGGTGAACCTTCCCAACGGTTTCGCCAGTTTAATCTACCATACCGCTTTTATATTGCATTTTTGGAACTTCCTTTTATAGTGATACTGTTGGTAGACTCTTGGAATGGGTATTTTAGAAGAACTATGGACATAAGCTTCAAGGACAGTAGAATTACATACATTTATAAATATATAATATGCTTCGAGCAATCGCTCTTCCGCAAATATCAAATTGTGTCTTTTATTAGAACATTTATAATATGATGCACTAGCGCGCCATCTATTATCAAAATTCGAAACTATTTTAAGGGCGTAAGATTCTTTTTGAAATTAAACAATTTCTACTGCCCTTACTGCACTGGAAAAATTAAAGGGAGGGCCTGGCTCATCAGTGGTGAACCCTCCCAGCGGTTTCATGCAATATAACAGCGGTATGGTAGATTAAACTGGCGAAACCGCTGGGAGGGTTCACCACTGATGAGCCACGCCCTCCCTTTAATTTTTCCATTGCAGTAAGGACAGTAGAAATTGTTTAATTCCAAAAATAATCTTACGCCTTTAAAATACACTGGTGTCCAAAAAATAAGAAACTTAACCAATATTGAAATTTCTCAAAAACTAATTTATTAAGAAATATAAAATTTCGTATACAAATAGTTTAAACTATGGAGAATTTGACTAGCTATATGAAAATAATAAAAAAATATTTGAAATTATGAAATATGCTAATTATTGCCAACATACCCAAAGCTAAGGTTCCAGATCTTAAAGAAATAAAATATCAATAGGGAGTATGATCACCTCTAATAGCTATCAAGGTCTCACAGCGAGCCCTCATACTGTTTACCAGGCTTTGGAGGAGGTCCAGGGGTAGTAAACCCCACTCCTCCAATAGAGCAGTTCTTAGCTCAACGAGGGTTCTGGGAGAGGGGTGACGAGCTCCAATACGCCTCCCTAGAGCATCCCACACATGCTCTATTGGATTCAGGTCCGGAGATCTGGCTGGCCAATCCATCCTTCGAATATTCTCACTCTGGAGATATTCATTGACTAGCCTAGCCCTATGCGGACGAGCATTATCGTCCATTAAAATTGAATTGTGACCAATTTGATCTCTATAAGGTCTTGGATAGGGCTCAAGGATCTCGTCCCTGTACCTTTGGGCAGTTAAAGTGCCCCCAGAAAAAATGTGGAGGGGTGTGCGACTGCTAGAACTGATGCCAGCCCAGACTAAGAGACTGCCCTCTCTAAAACTGTCTATTTCCCTGATGTTACTGGGATGATAGCGGGTTCCAGGCTCCCACCAGATGAAAACTCGTCGAGAATCTGTGTCTAAACTAAATCTTGACTCGTCGCTGAAGAGAACATTGGCCCATTGATCATGAGTCCAGGCGTGATGTTCCAAGCACCAATTCAAGCGGACTCTTTTGTGAGCAGAGGTTAAAGGGATAACAGACCATTGGTCGTCTTGCATAAAGAGCACCTTCGTGAAGCCTTCGGTAAACAGTTTGTCTTGAAATTCTCGTTCCAGTAGCACTTGAGAGTTCATTAGAGAGTTGAATAGCTGTCATCTCCCTATGGCGCTTGGCAGTTACGACCAGATAACGGTCTTCAGAGGTAGCTGTTTTTCTTTTTCTACCAGAACCTTCTTTTCTTTTGATGGTTCCTGTCTCAATGAACTGTTTCCATATTTTGCTGACCACAGATTTATTCACATTTAGCCATTTTGCTACTTCAACTTGTGATTGCCCTGCCTCCATTCTTCCAACAGCTCTCCATTTTAAATCATCTGCTAAAATATTTAGTAAACTCATAATTAACTAAGGATTAAATAAAATTATAATTGGACAATTCTTAGATGGGGCAAACGACACGCCAAATAGCACACTTATAAAGACAAGCAAAAATTTGCATATTTTCAATTTTACCGAATCGAATGGTTGCAATAAATAAATTCTACGACTTAAAATACCTAATTAAATTACTTTTTAGCTTTTAGCGTTGTATATTATGAAACATATCATTAAAAAACAAAAGTTTCTTATTTTTTGGACACCAGTGTAGTTTCGAATTTTGATAACAGATGGCGCGCTAGTGCATCATATATATATTCCTATTTACCTTCGAGACGTCAAAATTCATTGTGAATTTTTTACTATTGATGGTCTTTTTGGAATATTTTAGTCTAAATTGGAATGAACCGTGTCCACTATTATAGTGAATGGTAAATCTGTGCGCATTGATATTACACAAATAATGTATATTGCGTACAAAGTATTTTTCGCGTGTATTGGACTATTTTAAAGGTAAATATTAAAAATTGATAATCATTCATTTTAATATATATTTATATTAGGGGAATTAAATTTGAAACTCGATATATAAGGAATCTATTGTCTTTTTCTTGGAACCGGAACTCAGTTGTTAACTCAATGCTATTGTAAATTTTGGATACAAGGGATTATAAAAGTAATATGTGATTTTTTGGCAATAATAATTTACTTCTGACGTGTTTAAAATGTGGCTTGTCTGTAAAGTTACTGGTCGATCATCAAACATTTAGTTCGTAAGTTATGTTCATTAAGTCTGGTCTGGATTGATCTGCCGGTTTCACCAACGTATGTGATATCGAATTCTCAGCACTGATTTGAATATACTGCATCGGTTTGGTGAAGAAATATTTAATCTGCCTATTAGGTTTGGTGATAGAATTTATATGGAGCTGGCCTTTTGATTAGTGGTTCTTGATGAAAACTTTTGATTACTCTCTCTCTCTCTCTCTCTCTCTCTAAATTCTTGAGGGTGTGCAAAACCTTCTAATTTTCATCAGACTAGGGAATAACGCAATTTCTTCTAAGCAAACTGTTTTTAGGAAGGATCCAAATTATGTCTATTGATAAAGCTTGATGGGAAACCTTTAAGTTTGAGGTTCAGAAGATATTGTCGTTTTTCAAGTTTTTTAAAACAGGTGAAGAACAATGGGTATGCATTATTTTAGTAAGAGTCTTGACGACGATGATTTTTATGGCCGATTGGATTCTAAGACCTGTAAATGCAGATAAGGGAGCTTTGAATTTTTCTTGTAGTAAAGAGAGGTATGGTATCTTTCAGGGCTTCTGATGATTAGTATCTTCAGGAAGGGAGAAGGACCTTGTCTATTTCAGTTCTAACAGTAAATGATAGGTTGATATATTGTAGTTGCTTAAAGTATCTAGGATCAACCTATCATTTCTTGATGATATTTTTGAAAATGTCACCTACATATCTGCGCCCATTTAAATCCTAAGATGTCTTTGGTCATTAACCCATTTGTCTAATTACTTAATTTCATACGATGTTGTGTCCTTCTACCTGTCCTATCCAAAGAAACCATTTTGGAATCACTCAAATGTTCAATGCATAAAATTTCTAGCCAATACCGGGATTCTCTGAGCTAATTCTAAAATATGCTGAACTCTGACTCAACATTTTTTTGCTTATCCCTAGTACACGTGGTACAGGCCATGGTAATCATAGTGGGTAGAAGTAGGCGACTGCTTATACTGTAAGTGCACCATATGGCTACACATGGGAAAATCAGTGCCCTGCCTCAACATGGATGCCCTAAACTCCAATGGAAATTTCCACAGTTCAACCTACAGGAACTCTCACGGGGAGCCCAGCCTCCTCTTCATTCTCTGAAATAGTTCTAATAAATACCATATCACTATATTAGCAAAATCGAACAGTCTAACATTAAAATTTGGATTAGAAACCTTGATGACATCCTATGCATCACAACAAAAACCATTGCAATAGCGATTTAAACTCTTAAAAACCCTCTATTAAATTCATATAGAAAAATCTGGACATCTACCATTTTTTATGCACGGCAAAAGAACGACAGCCAACCCAATTACACACATCTGTACACCATAAAACTCTAAACGATCCAGCATACCTCCATTTTACTTCATTTAATCCAATATCGAATAAAATAACTGCCAGTTAAAAACTCTTACAAAATGAGCTTGCACCTACTTTTCCACAATAACATCAAGAAACGCAGAGAGATAGAGAATTAAACTCAGTTGAAATACTACTAATTAACCATAGGTATCCACAACACTTCATAAAAATGAATAACTATAATCCAAACAATAGGATAAAAAACGATATTTATCTTGTAAACCATAGCATACCTGTCACTCACTCAACAATAATACTTAGCAGAATTATTAATAAACACAACGTAGGAAAACATATTTTAAACCACTATTCTTATTCTAAGAAACTATATATCAAAACAAGGATACAAAAGAGAAAACATAAAATGCACCAAATGTCGAATGTCAGACTTCCTACATAGGTGAAAGATCCATAACATCCGACTGAAAGAACATAAATACTGCCACAACAGAAAGGTCAATAGATCACAACTCTATCAGCATATGTAGAGAACAAACATTAAGCTTATATTGTTTAAGAAAGAATTCTGCACTCCAAAATACCATTGATACTCGTGGACAAAACTCAAGGAAGGTTATTTGTGGGATTTCAACTGAGTTTAATTCTCTTTCTCTGCGTTTCTTAATGTTATTGCGGAGAAGTAGGTGCAAGCTCATTTTGTAAGAGTTTTTACTGCAGTTATTTAATTCGATATTGGATTAAATGAAGTAAAATGGAGGTATGCTGGATCATTTAGGGTTTTATGGTGTACAGATGTGTGTAATTGGGTTGGCTGTGGTTCGATTGCCGTGTATAAAGGTAATTTCACCATGTATATCGGGATTCAGACAATAACTCTGAAAGATTTTGATACACACAGCGGCCTTTATTGAAGACACATGCGATAACCAAGTGTGAACAAAATTACCTCAGTCTCCTTCAAAAAAAAAAAAAGACGACCGGCGACATCAAAGACTTGCTATTTATTAAGTTTGTCCATGAGTGTAAACACCAAGGACTAACTATGAAAGCAACGGAATCTTTAAAGAGGTCATATACGATCAATAGACATATAGAAATACCAGAGAGAAAAATATAAAATATAAATCTATAACCAGTATAAATCAATATATAAATCGTTTTGACCTATTATTCAAATTTCATTACCAAATCACATTTATGTAGATACATTTAAAAGTATAGAACACATATAAATATGTGAAAAAGTAAGAAAAATAGAAAATTTCAGGCATTGTTTTAAAAATTAATTTTAGATTATCTTGGATCAAAGTTTTAGCCTTTGAGATACAGCCTGCGCCTCGCTGACGAGAGCCAATAACCCGAAACGCGTACGTGGTTGCCTTTTCCTGAAAGTTCAGTGGGGTTGGCTGTAGCGAGGTTTTGCTGTGCGGTGTTTAAATTCGATGCTGAGTATCGATGGCATTTTTAAACGATACTTTTTATAACCAAAAGTTATTTCTACAGACCATATAATGCATTAATACAAATTGAAATGGGAAAACATGGGTCAGCCGTAGTGTGAACCTTCCATATAATGATCCAATATATAGTTTTTTTTCGATTTACATAGATCTTCAAAGTTTTGCGATGCGGGCTGATATGTTGCAATGTTTAAACCGAGGACTTTCGAATATTTACGAGAGTGCAATAGATAATAAAAAGGAATATATTGGATTGAATATACATTGGATATTGAATATATATTGGATTGAAAATAAGGTGGTAACCAACTTTGCAAACATTTTATGAACTTTGTGTTTTCGATAAAAAAAATTAGTTCAGCATTTCTTTTATATATAATTTGTTATTATTTTTTATTTTATATAAAAAATCTTTTTACACATAGTACAAATAATTGTAAATATAAAATAGGCGTTGTTGTTAATATTCCAAATATTCACACCCTTATTTTACAAAATTTATTTTGTCCATAAAATAAAATTATATATAAACTTTTTCCTCCCCATTGAATATAAGCAATAATTAAACTTAATTCTATTGACGTTATGTAGCGCTGAGTTTGTTGTTGACACACATTAAAATGTTATAATACCTTGATAAAGTTTGTCGTTCAGCCAACTGAAATATTGGTAAAATAAATGATATTTTGATTCAAAATATGCATTTTTATTTAAAGAAAAGTATATATTTACAACTTTTATTCTTTATTATATTTTAAGTGTGTGTTTCTAAATTCATTATATATATATATATGTTAAAATCAAGAAGAAAAAAAAAGAATGCTCATGTGTGTGTGTGAGCGGTCAGGAAATTCCAAATTTGTTTTTAATATATATAAGTATTTCAGAAAATTTTATATTGAAAAAAAAATATATATATCTATTATAATTTTAAAAAATCGCATTACATATATCTATCTCAAGCTATGGTACAGTAGAATATAACCTAGATGTTAAAAACCAAAGCGAACATCTCACTTCTAGCAGAAAGGAAATACCTAAGTGGCCGTTCAAGAAGGTACTAATTTCGATGTTTAGCGGTTTTTTTTATTGCTTTTTCAAGGATTTATTCTAATGGACTCTAAACAAGAGTAGTTTTTTTCGTTCATTTCAGAATGTTGCATGTAAGGGCATCCATTCTAAGTGAATGGAAATCATTATATTTTTTGTCTTTTAAATTAATCCCCCCCCCCCCCACTCGTTTACGCTACAGCCTATCCAGTAGATTTAGCTACATTCAACACAAGCATTGGTAATAATTTTTACCCACCTTCTGCTTGGACTTTCCTAGAAGATCTATTTGACAAGTGGACGAACGTATTCGGCTTTGGAGGCCATACGATATCGGCAAAGCCTTCAATTCCATATACAGATAAATAATTTGAATGCTCTACACTTTAATAAAACTCATTGTTTGAATTATAAAAAAAATCCCGATATATTTTACAATACGATCTTGAAGCTGCAATTTGAGAAATCTAATAAAATAATTTCCTATCGATCTGAAGGAAGCATCGGAATGTTTTTAAAAACAAATATTGAACCAAATTAATGGGCGAATCTCAGGTGTGTTCGGCATAAAGGAGTAAACACCAAAAACTAAAATTTCGTTTTGATAGTCAAATAGGTGCACATGGCGGGTAAAAGACGTCAGTTTAGAAAGTGCAACTAAAGTCAAACCTTGGGAGCTCTTCGGCAGTCCTTCTTACCTGTGGCCGTGCAAGCTGCCGATCTTCTCGCGCATGCGCCTCACGTGACCGTCTGCTGACCTGGCCAGGTGTATAGGGTTAACGTCACACAGCTCCCCATTAATTATCCATCTTTACACAGCTGAGTAGGAACATCCTTCACTAGATAAATCTGCATAAACGAATTCATATGAAGAGAATCGTCTTTGTTGCACCTCAACTAGTGTAGTCGACTCTATCCAAAATGTCAATTTTATTTTAAAAAGGTATGTATTCGTAAGATTTTTGTTTTAAATAAAAATAATGAATTTTTATAATGTATTCGTAGAACGCATTATCAGAAAAAATGTTTGGTTATAGTGTTTCTTAATTTTCTAATCCAAGAAATGACTCTGACCGTATGAACGCTTATATGTATTATATTCCTATTACCAAAGATTTATTGAAAACATTGCCAACAAATATTTGTTGGCCTATATTTTCATGACTTACCGAAGACTGAGAAACCATTATATTGGGATGCGCCTTCAGAGAAAGCTTTTGAAGTCATCAAAACAGCACCAACTTCAGAGCCTGTCTTAGGATACTTTAATGAATCCGCTGCTACCCATCTTCCCACGAATGCAAGCCGACATGGAATTGGAGCCTTTCTCCTAAAACCACCATGTAAAAAGGAGCGGCTTATGGCCGATTCCAATAGAAGGCTGAACAAAGGCTGAAAATAACAATTATACAACAGAAAAATAAGTATGTCTTACTGTAGTCTGGTCTGTTAGCGAATTCCGTCCGTGTTTGTTTGGTCGGCAATTCACGGTTGTCACTGAATGTAATTCTCTATGTTGGTCGGTAGGGCAGAAATATCCTTCTGGATGTTTGGAAATAATTAGACGTGACCGTTGTCTACAAGAGAGGACGCAAACATAAGGATGCAGATTGTCTGGAGCCCGCTTAAGAATGACTAATAAAGTGGTGCGATATCATTAACCAACGTCGATTTAGAGACGTCTAAAGACCCTTATTTTAGCTTAAATATAATCGACTATTTAAAGTCTGATTACACAAGAAATGAATACAGCACTATCGACGGCATATTATACAAGAGAAGCTATAACACACCTGAAAGACCCTTGCCCATGACAATTCCCAAGCACTTAAGATCAGAAGTTATGGAATATTTACATGACGCTCCTACAGCTGGACATTTGGGATTCGCCCGAATCCATACCACCTATATAAAAGCCATTTCATAAGGTCGGAGTTGAACTCCTTGGAATATTTCCAGTTCCTAGTGATCGGAAACCGTTGGATTATCTTGAGCACCAATTATATGACAAGATAAGCCATATTGCGCGAGGTTTTTTGATATTTTATAAAGGTACACCATAACAAAAGCTATCCCTGACGGAGAAGCAATCGAAACAATTAAGCTCCTGGTTAAAGACGTCATCCTGAAGCATGGAGCTTCCAGAGAAATGATCACAGATTGCAGAAAGAATTTTAATTTTTCAAGTAATAAAAGAGATCACTGTTCTGTGTGAAACAATGTACAAATTTACAACGGCTTACAATCCTCAGACTAACGGCCTGGCTGAGAGGTTCAACAAAACTCTGGGAAACATGCTGTCCATGTACACTGGTGTTGAGCAGAAGGACTGGGACCAAGTCTTACCCTACGTAACCTTTGCTCACAACACTGCTAAGAGAAAGTCACTCCGTGTTTCCTTGTCCACACTCGCGAGTCAAAACCTACATTGATGGCATACTACCTACCTACCAGATGAGATGTCCTACGACTTCGTCGGAGAACTTATGACCAGAGCAGAAGAAGCACACCAAATTTCTCGATCATACCCTCTACAATCACAGGCAAAAGACCGTACACGCTTTATGATCAGAAACATATCCAGTCTATTATCAACAGGATGACCTTGTGTGGGTTTTTACTTACATACGAAAATTGGGACTGTCAGAAAAGATAATTAAGAGGTACTTTGTACTCTACAAGGTGACCAAGAAGATTTCAGAAATTATGTATAAAGTAGTGCCTGTGGACCCATCGCCCCGATCACGAAAAACTAAGGATGTCGCCCATGTCATTCGGATTAAGCTCTACCTGGACTCGGAAGAACAACATTCTATTCTGCTAGGGAATACCAGTCGTGATAGACTCACTTCAAGAACAAGGGCTGAGATAAGCTAATCAGCGGGTCGCTGTTTTCTCTAAGGAGGGAGTAATGTCAAGTAGCTCTACAACCCCAGCCAGGAAGCTCCATGGGGCACCTGTCATTCATCGCTGGAGTCCGCTGGGGGGTGACCTCAGGTACGAGGGGTACTTGGAATATTATCTACCAGGAAAAAAAAAATAAACCAGATGCCTTGGTGGAAGGTTAAGGCTTTTATGTATGTGTGTTATTTATATATTTTTCCAAATTTTTACCCTTTCCTTTTTTACCCTTGTATTTTACTTTTCATACTTTCTACGTCTCTTTTTGTTAAATTTATCCTGATTAAATTTATCTTATTTATTTTATTTATGTGGTCCAACTTTCAGAATCACGATAATTTTTTCAGAATATTCACATATCTTTCAAAAAAGGTCTGGAATGTAATCTATGTAAACAAAACGACCTAACTGATTTATCTCATTATCTCGTCTGTCGAACTATTACAGAAGAAAGGGTAACTTTTCTTTTGAAAATCCTACAACTGTTATCTGACATCTGTCGGTATCGACGAGATAAGAGCGACCCCCAAGGTTCACAGAGCTGTTACCAAAATAAGTCAACAAGACCTAATATGTAAATTGTAATATTTATCCTTTCTTTTCCATTATTTTTTTTATTTCGCTTTCTATGAACGCAAATACTGTAAATAATTTCCGCTTTAAATTTTTATAATCTCCGTTTTTCAGCTGAGAATTTTTTTAATAAGACGAAAGATCTTCTTAGTAAAGGCTTATGTACGCATGTTTCATATATAAATACTAGTGTTTTATTCTCTTTTATTTATTTTTTTTTCGGATTTGCCCAGATAAATCTGATTATGAGATTAATTGTCTTAATTACGTTTTCCTGTATACAAATCCCATTATTACCATTATAATTGTGATTAGTTTTACTTTTTATTCTTTTAATTTGCGCAGACTTTGTAGTAAATCCAGGTATAAGAATATATATGTCTTAATAAATGTGCTTTGTGTGTATAAGAAAAAATTGCGATATAATAATATAAAAGAGATAAAACTTCGTAATAAGTGTATTTATTAGAAATCGAAAGCTCTCGGTTTGATTAATAAACAAACTTATTGAGAAATGTTTTTATATTTTTGTAATAAGATGGATGCAGCTGAAGACTTACAAGTTGGATTAATGTTCTTCAGAGGACATGTAAAGAGGGAAGTCCTTGAAACAAAAGACCAGGGAAACCTAGAGGTTTCATAAATAGAAGGTAAGTTCATACTGTTACATCATGTTTGATGCGCCCCGCCTATATTCAAAATAATCTACGATATTTTAAATTTGTTTTAAACAGGTTATATACAATAGCATCATTTATTTTTATAGTATCATTCCTTTTGTAACATTGTTATTGTATATATCTTTAATTTAATTTGGAAGCGATTTCGATAATCATACACTTTGGTTAGTAGTTCGTAAAAACATATTCTCTCTCTCCGGAAGAGAGGAGCCACGGAAGAGAATGATCACTAACTACGAGGAAGACAACGAATAAATAAAAACACAATACCTCGGTAAACGTGTATAACACCAAGAAGGAAGAAATCAAGGTAGATGATCCTAAAAAGTTTCAACACCATGTAACAATTATAACACAATATAATGCGGCTCATGATTGTAAAATGACATTTGACAAGTTTTACCGCAAATGTTTATTGGGCCCCTAGAAAAGTAGAAGACTTAGATGAGATCACACAGTGTAGCAGCCAGTATTGCCCCGCGGTTAGGAAAAAACCGCTAAGTACCAAAGTATGAATTTATTGAAGAGAATAAAGAAAAATCCAATACCATCATATTTCCATCACCTCAATGTGCGACTACCTTTATGGAGTCCAAAAGGACTTTTAATCTAATTCCTTATATCACCTAAGTAGTCAATATACATACCGCCCTCTATATGCCTTTTCAATATACAATCGTTTATAATGATTTGGTATAATATAAATTGGCGAAATCTCTGGGAATGTCCATTACTGATGAACCAAACGCCTTCCCAATTTTTCTCCATATTCTGAACAATAATTGTAGAAAATCGATGTTTATTCTAATAAATAAATAGCGTTGAATAGCAGTGTTGGGCAAATATTAATTAAAATTATTTATTAAAGATTAACAATTGATTAATTGTTAATTGTAATTTTCACAATTAACAATTAATCAATTGTTAATTGCACTTTTCAAATCTCACTCTGCATTATGTCGAGGGCTTCTGCCACTGGCGAAGTGCACGTCAAATACTCTTGTATGTATTCGAATTCGTTGTCTTTGATAGCATTTTTTATGTTTAATAATCTATGTAAGAGTAAGCTTTTTTCTTTAATATCGAAAATTTGCTGGAGGGCATCAAACAAGCTATTCCATCTGGTCTCACCAGGTCGACTTAACGTGTGTCCTAACACATTCTGCATTATTTCAGCACTCTTTGGTCGTCCTGCAGCCTTCCACAAAGCATTACATTTCTTCATGATTGCAGCATGCATTTGCGACAGAGGAGTGTCTTGCTCGCTTAAAAGTTTGTTCGCGTCCGTATTTGCGCAAAGGCTTAACGTATGCGCACAGCATCGTAAATGGGCAGGAAGTAAATGCTCAGGATCTTCTAAATTTGATGATTCGTCGTCTTCAACATCTGATTCAGAAAAGGCTTCTGTTGGCTGAGAGTCTGGCATAACTTCATCAACAATATTTATATTGGTCAATTTGACACCGAACATTTTGAAAGCTTTTACGAAATTGCTGCCATTATCCGTCACCGATGCAACAATTTTATTCGTATTGAGGTCGAAATGATCGTTAATTTCTTGAATTATATCGGATAGTCGATTGTAGCTGTGGACGCCTTTGAATGGTTGACAAGCTAACGCCACTGAAACTCTGCGTAGATCATTTGTGATCCAGTGCGCTGTAACTCCTATAAAACTTCTCTTTTTACTGGACCAAATATATATTTCTGTGCACACATAGGAAGCTTCTTTTAGTTTCGACTTTATCTTAGCTACTTGCGTTTCATAGTGGTTTTCTATACGACGTCCTAGTGAACGTCGACTCATTAGAGTTAGCCCCATTTCAGATATTTCAAGGTCCGTGAATATTTTTGAAAAATATGGATCTTCCACTGCACGTAATGGGATCATGGAATGTATAAAATATTTCAGAATATTTTCATCGAATTGTTCTTGTGTAATTTTATTCTCATTTGATTTCTCAATTTTTACCTCGGAAATTTTTTTTTACATATCTTTTGTACTCTTCAATGCATCCTTGCCCGTGTTTTCGCTTCAGGTGACTCAAAAAGTTTGACGTACAATTATGATATCCTTTAATTTTAGTTAATACATCTCTTGGACATTTCATACAAAGCGCTGTGATTTTATTACCAGTGGACTCTTCAAGCAAGGATTTGAAATATGTTCCAACTAACAAGTAAAGCCGCGCTTGCGAAGACGAACACTCGGCGGTGTCAGTTGGTGGCACAGGCGAAGATGTTTCTAATGACTCATTAATGTCCGAAACCGAAAAAGTCACTGGAATGTTACTGTCTTCGTCCATTTCGTTTATCGACGCCATTTTATTTCACTAGTCTAGAACAATGTATTCTTAACCAAAACAAACATTCACGTATGTAAAAGGCTTAACGTGACAAGAATAGTTCATCAATGAGAAGGATTTATTTTTTTATGCAGTGTAATTTTTTAAACCTTTCATTGAATCTGTTATTTTTATTTATTCTGTATTAATACATATTTAATTGTTAGTTTTAATTGTTTCATAAAAAATTTAAAAAATTAATTGCAATTAATTTAATTGCAATTGATTTAATTGCAATTGATTTAATTGAAAAAAATAATTGCATTTTATTTAATTGCAATTAATTTAATTTCAATTAATTTAATTGCAAATTGCAATTTAAAGATTAATTGCAATTGATTTAATTGCAATTAATTTATTAGCAATTAATTTCTTAGTCAATTAACAATTTAATTGAAAAATAATTCTTTAATGCCCAACACTGTTGAATAGTTCCTTCCGCTGCTAAGCTATTCCCTCCAGAAGTACCAGCCTCATATTTAATCCGGCTTTCCCAGAAGCTACTGCGTTAAAGCGTTTGAATAAAAGAATAATTTTGGGAATCATTAATTACAAAAAATCTTACATTTCTTATCTCGCAAACAAAGTTCCAACAATTATTTGAGATGATCTTGATGTACCATAGCCTATTTTCTTCAATGATTTTTTCGTGTTGAAAATTTCTAAGTCAAGCAGAATTCAAAGATTGGCAAGATACTTAATGCCTTGGTGCTACTTGGTGAATGTATTTCATTTGTCTTTTTATTGGCCTCTTTATGACACTTTGCATAAAAATACTCTCTCTCTCGCTTATATACTTTTTATACAACCTATTTAAACAATTATTGTAGTACGCATTCGATTTTGGTAAAAAATACTCGTAGCATCCCTGCCTCGCGTTAATCTGCGAATACAGCAAAACCTCTCGTGAACTAATTATCGTGTGAACGATCACATCTGAAAATTAATTGATAAAAATATATTAAAAAAAAAACTTGTATTTAAATGCACTAAAAAGGAAAAAAATAAAATATTTTATCTTCTGTCATTGAGTAATTCGATGTATCTGAGTGAAAATAAAAGCGGCTGAGGACGATCATCATGAATTTCGAACTTGATGTGATTTAATATGTAGCAACTGATTAGCGATTTTTATAAGTGTTTGCTTTATTTTATCTCTTATCTAAATATGATCGTTCCCCGCCGCTTTTCCTTTCACTCAGATACATCTAATTGCTCAATGACAGAAGATACAATATTTTATTTTTTTCTTTTTAGTGTATTTAAATAAAAGCTTTTTAAAAAATATATATTTTATCTATTAATTATTTAGTTAGTTTTTAGTCATGAATTTTCAAAACTTAGAATCAAAAGTTCACTGACATTAGGCCTTAAATAGACGAAAGCCTGCTCGCTGCGGGTTGGTCAATCCTTTGTAAGAGGCGTAACATAAGACTTTAAAAAATAAATATATAAATTTGTTCATTCCTGGCCATTCCGACCTCCCAGAACTCTGAAATTTTGTACACTTACATTGTTCATTGGAATGAGTGAGTGTTGAAGGTTTCATACTTCTGGGTGATCTGGAAGTATATTAAAATTAATTTTTAAATTTGAAAGGCAATTTGGAAATTTGTCCATATCCGGTTACCCTGATAACCCAGAAGTCTGAAGATTTGTCAATTTTCATTTTCATAGGGTTCTGAAAAGTGTACCAAATTTCAGATTCCTACGTGCTCTAAAAGTATATTAAAAATCGATTGCAAGATTTATGGACAGACAGACAGGGAAGCAAGTTAAATAAAAAGCTTTTAAAAATACTTTTCCTGGCATGACTCAACGAATCTACAGCAGAGATCAGCGGTGTTATAATTTATTTTTGCCGTCTTTCATCGGAGTTGTTCCTCCTGGACGGACGGAACTTCCTCTCCTGATTTGATCCTATTGTTGTGTGTGTGTTTACTTTTTTAAAAAATAGTATTCATATATGCATTTGAAAAGTAAACTAGTTAGAGTGTGTATGCTTCTTTTTAATCAAAATATTTTTTTGAAAATTCTTGGAGTGTTCACCACTGATTTATGTGAGCCAGGCCATTATTTTTATCATTGTAGTAAGGAAAGCAGAAAGTTGCTTATTTAAACAAAAACATGCGCACTAAAAAGTTTACATTTAACTAACAGATTACGCGCTAATGCATCATGTCACCGGATCAAACGTACAGCTGGAGTGTCGGATATGTGGAATAGGAATTTCACAAAATAGGCTTTTTTAAAATTCTAATTATTCAGCAACTGGCTGGGTGCCTGATTGGCTGTCCCTGATGGTGTAGCTGTAAGGACTCTTCCAGGAAGTGGCATCTACTGTAACAGAGATCTCCAAAAGAATAGACATTCCAGAACATTCTTCAAGATATAGCCGTTTTTTTAAACTAGAAGTTATAATATTCTTATAAATATAAATATATAGTTTAGGTTTCTTGTATGTTTTGTATTGACTTTATCAGGATTTACATCTGGGGCCCTATATAAATTTATCTAAAATTATTTGAGATATTTTTCTTCCAGAACTCATTCCAGAGATTAATTTGTCGTGTGAAGTGCAATGTTCTGTTATCTAAGAAGTCGTAAAATAAGAACTCTCCATTGGCAGGAGATCCCGAACTTTTTATAAAAAGTGAAGAAGACTAAAGATGTTTATTCGAGATCAAGGTAGTCTCAAGTTGTTTTCGAAAAAATATATTTTAATATTAATTTATAAATTTACACCTAACCTATTTTATATAGGCTTTTCATACCAAAAATAAATATCAATATTTCAAAATAAAAAATTGCGAAAATCAAATTTATTGGTATTTTATAGCGAGAGGTTGTGAGATCGGAAGACGAAGTATCCACCTAAGGAAGTTACTACCTAATTCTACGATAGCATTCAATGAAAAAAAATGCAACACATTTATAAAAGAGATAAAACCCTTCGCAGAGTTAGTTTATATAATAAAATTTGATAAAGTTTAATATCTTTTTCAAAGTAAGAAATAAGTTTATTATAGTTTGTGTATCATAAGGTCTCACGCCAACTTTCTTCTGCCCGAAAACTGGTTTTAGTAATCAAAGGGCTGCAATTACCAGCTAAGGAGCATTCAGAACGGGCTGCCATTACACGCCTGAGATATCCAGTCCTGATATAGAACTTTGTCTTCTATTCAAATAAACTTGAGCCCTCTTTATAATAACATTGTTGTGAGGAATATACCGTGTACTCGAACCATGGAGCATCCTCGCTGCCGTCTAGCTCGCTATCGATAGCGGACGCTAGAAATATACATTTGTAAATAAATTATTTTAGGAGTTTATAATTAATGTGAAGATATTTCGTTAGGATTGTAATATAATATTTAAAGAATGTTATCCCCTAAATAGTATTGCTAACATATATAAAATACATCAGAATATGACCATATCCAATATTTTGTTTTTGATCCAAATGAATAATCAAACTATGAAGACAATAATCAAGATAGGAATAAAGATATTTCTTTTTTAAGTGATTCTGATTATAGGTCTCACACTGATTAGAACAAAATGAGAAGAGGGAACTAGATATTTAACCATCAACATCAAATACAAATATAGAACCTGGCATAATAACAATACATAATAAATAAAAATATATTTTTTAAAAAAGATTTTATTTTTAAAAATGCACTGAAAAGTAAAACATTAAATATTTTATCTTCTGTCATTGAGCAATTAGATGTATATGAGTAAAAATAAAGCGGCGGTGGACGATCATCATGAATTCGAACCTAATATGATTTAATATTGTTGCACCAGGTTGCGGCTTGGCAGACTCTTCAGCCTTGATTCTCTCCTGTGCTGGGTCTTGCATCTTACCAGAGCGTGTTTCAACCATCCTACAAATTTATAGAAGGGAATAATGAGATAAGTCTTCTTTAAGTAGCCTCCCGAATAATTTATTTATATTCTCACATCAAAGAGAGCAGCGAAGTCACACGTGTACCTAAATACAAATGATGATAATCTAAATAATCTGTTTTAAATAAATATCACAGAATATAAAATAAATAAATATATAATTCAAATTTCAAATATATTAAAAATAATATAAGAAATACGCCATTAATCATGATGTAACACTTCCCCCTCTCCAGAGGTCGTCACGTCCTCGTGAGTTACCTCATCAATTCTCTCAAAATAGGGTTTGAGTCTTGAGACATGGACAATCAATGGGTCTTGGCCAGGATTATATTTTGGCTCAATTAAGTAATTTACGTTAGACAGCTTCTTTAATATTCGATATGGGCCAAAATATTTTCTCAATAGTTTTTCACATTTTCCGATTTTCCTGACTGGTGTCCAAACTGCCACTAAATGTCCTGGTTCATAGATTTTCTCATTGTGTTTTTTGTCATAGTTTCTTTTCATTCTTTCCTGAGTCTTCTCTGTGTTGTTAATGACTACCTGTCTCGTCCTTGCTATTTTATCTAAGTAGTTTTCTATATATTCGTCGTAATCGTCCATGTTACTGTCCGTTGGGATATTCTCGTCGTCTAAGAGGGACATGGGTTCCCTTCCAAACAACAGGAAAAATGGAGAGTAGCCTGTGGTTTCTTGAATCGTGGTATTATATGCGTGGGTGATAAAAGGGAGGATTTCATCCCAGTTCTTTTGGTCTGTGTTCACATACATGCTGATCATATTGATTAAAGTTCTATTTAGCCGTTCCGTTAGTCCGTTAGTCTGGGGGTGGTAGCTCGTTGTGAAGCAGTGTTTCACTTTGCATATTTTCATTACCTCCTTCATCAAATTGCTAGTGAATTGTGAACCTCTATCGCTGATAAGAAATCTTGGGGCCCCGTGACGTAAAATAATATGTTCGATTAAAAATGTAGAGACTTCTTTCACGGTTGCTTCTGATACTGCCTTTGTTTCAGCATACTTGGTATAATAATCAGTCAACACAATTATCCACTTCCTTCTTCTTTTCGTTGATGGCAAGGGGCCAACAAAGTCAATTCCGATTCTTTCAAAAGGGTAGTTAGCTGGGGGAATAGGTTGTAGAAGTCCAGAAGGCAAGTGATTTGAACCTTTCCGACTTTGGCAAAGATGGCACGTCTTTACAAATTCTGAAACATCTTTCAACATGGAAGGCCAATAGTATTTATTCTTCAATCGGTAAGTGGTTCTGGCGACGCCCAGATGGCAATTCAGCATATGGTTGTGGTATTCACTCATGACTTCCTTCCTTCTCTTTTTTGGCACTACCAGCAACCATGCCCTACCTTCAGGATTTGGATTTTTCTTGTAGAGACACCCATTTTCTTCTTTGAAGTTCTGTGTAATTGAACGCTTGTTTCCACTAAGGTTCTCCTTAATATTCTCAATAAAATCATCCTTTTCGTCTATTATTTGATTCAGAAATAGTCTTTCATAATATTCGTCCCATTCGTTTTCAGGTAAGGGTCCTCTAGATAGACCATCAGCGTCCAGATGTTTTTACCCGATTTGTGTATAATTTCGAAATTATATTCCTGAATCTTCAGTGCCCATCGTGCTAATCGGCCGGTCGGATCTTTCAGATTCTTAAGCCAGCATAGTGCTTGATGATCAGTTACGATTTTGAAGGGCCTTCCATATAGGTAGGGTCGTAACTTGGATATTGACCACACAACAGCTAGACATTCTTTTTCGGTAGTCGAATAATTTTGCTCAGGTTTGCTCAGTGTTCGACTTAGATATGAGATAACTTTTTCTTTATCGCCGAACTTTTGGACTAATGTTGCACCCAGGCCGATGTTAGATGCGTCAGTATGAATGTAAGTAATTGCATTCGGGTCAAAGTGCCCTAAGATTGGAGGATTTATCAATGCTACTTTAAGGGTTTGAAATGCTTTTTCTTGATTTTCTGTCCAGGTAAAAGGTACATTCTTTTTTATAAGACTGGTTAATGGATTGGCAATTTTTGAAAAACCTTTGATAAATTTTCTATAATATGAGCACATTCCTAAAAATGATTGAACTTCTTTAATCTTTTTGGGCCGAGGAAAATCTCTAATAGCCTTGATACTATGCTCCGCTGGTTTTATCCCATGTTGATTAGTTATATGGCCAAGAATCTCCAGTTCTTTGAAAGCAAATTGGCATTTTTTGTTGTTCAATTTTAAATTAGCCTCGCGAAAACATTTAAAACAGCTTCTATTCTTTTGAGATGTGTTGAAAAATCCGAACTATAAATGATTACGCCATCTAGATAACATAAGCAAATTTGCCATCTAAGATTACCAAGCATATTTTCCATGTTCCTCTCAAATGTAGCAGGGGCATTGCATAGACCAAAGGGCATTACGTTGAACTCATATAGGCCATGTGCTGTAGTGAAGGCTGTCTTCTTTATCTTTCTCCTCAACCTCTACTTGCCAATATCCTGATTTAAGGTCAATTGCTGAAAAGTATTTGGATCCTTGAAGTGTATCCAATACTTCATCAATTCTGGGAATTGGGTAAACATCCTTCACTGTTACATCATTCAATTTTCTGTAGTCAACGCAAAATCTGTACTTACCATCTCGCTTCTTGACCAAGATTACAGGGAAGGACCATGGACTCGAGGATGGTCTAATTATGCCGTCTCTGAGCATTTCATCAATTTGTTCTTTTATGATTTCTCGCTCTTTCGCGCTCACCCTATACGGCTTGTGTTTGATCGGTTTCGCGCCTTCTGTATCGATCCGATGTTTCGCTAAGTTGGATCTTCCTAATCCCGACGAAAACAAATCCTCGTACCTTTCCAAAACTTGTTTCAATTGCTCCTTTTCCTTATATGCTAAATTTTCGTTTATCTGAAATTGGGGTTCTTCATGCTCTTTTCGTTCACTTTCTTCCATAAGATTCACTCCGGCTGGCTGGCTTCCAAAGCACAATGTTTGGTTTTTTAATATTTTTAATGGTCGAAGGTAAGGGTTTGTTATCCAGATATATGTTTCCTTATTCACAACATTTATTAAGCTTCTCGCTAGTCGAAGTCCATTTGTTTGAAACATTTTATGGTTCTCCTCGATGATGTATTCGCCATCCTCTGCTTCTACAAATGCATTAATCAATTTAATAGAAAGTTCTGGTATAATGGCATCCTTTGCACTTTTTATTTTCTTCTGTTGATATTTGGTTACGTCACGATTTTTTGTCAAGTCATATTTGATTATTTCACGCTGACAATCAATTTTTGCGTTCATTTTCTTAAGAAAATCACGTCCAAGTATAAATATTCGCAAATGTGTTCTCATTATCACAAATTGATGTGCAATTGTTTTGTCATCAAATTTTATATTTAAAATAACATTTCCTACGATATCTAATTCTTTGCCATCGGGTCCGGAGCACATTTTATCAGGATTTATTATTTCAAGACCTGTGTTAAGAGCTGTACTAAGGTCGACCACTGAAAGATCGGCGCCTGTATCAATCAAAGCTTCGCAGATACCGATTCTATCCACGTTAATGTTCATTTTATATTTGGGGTCCAATTTTTT
Source organism: Cordylochernes scorpioides (assembly GCA_030710605.1). NCBI lineage: Eukaryota > Metazoa > Arthropoda > Arachnida > Pseudoscorpiones > Chernetidae > Cordylochernes > Cordylochernes scorpioides. The sequence goes on along the minus strand of CP092886.1, from coordinate 106,701,949 downwards.
ATTTCCATTTATGGTCGACTTGCTTTGATTGACGGACTCAGGCGCGATGTTTAGTTTAAATCTTCTAATGCGGCATATCTATTCCTTGTAGGGATACTCGAGTACGGGCTATTACTTACGTCAGCGTAGAGCAGAGGTCTCGACTTCTGAGTTCCATTATCCATTCGGATTTCTTCTTCGACCTTGTCTTGTGTAACTATGGGGTCCTCTTCCACAATTCTTACAAACCTGACTCTGCAATACCGCGCTACGTGTCCTGGCTTGTTACACTTGAAACATATTGGTCTCCCGTCTTCTGTCCTATTCCTATTTGAATTTGGATTCTTATTGTATGTTTTACTTGGGTAGACCGGTTTTGGCTCAGGATTGGGAGTGTAAGATCGTCTAGGGGCAGATACCTGGGGCAGAGGCTTGTTCTGGTAATACCTCGGAGTGGGGGCCTGGGGCTTGGAGGTGTTCTGGTAGTACCTCGGAGCGGGGGCCTGGGGCTTGGAGGTAGTTCTGATATGGTCTTCTGAACGACGTAACATTCTTCCATTGCTCTTGATGATGGGGACGAGGAGAGCGTGGTCCATTATAAAGAGCTTTTGATTTTTCTGTACGTTCTTGGTAATTCTTTTCGAACAAATCCAGCTTTTTACAAATTTCTAGAGTTCATTGGTATTTTTAGGAGGGTTTAGGTGAAGGGCAAAAGAGTATTCTTTCTTTAACCCTCCAATAACCCAGTTTATTTTAGTCTCTTCTTCCATTTGGGGGTCGACCTTGTTGCACAGTACAAGGATATCCTCTGCGAACCTGATTGCAGGTTCATTCCACTGTTGCATCCTGTTTAGTCTCATCTTAATTTCCTCTTTGTTGGCGTCTGAGGCAAAATCCTCAATTAGGCGCCTCTTGAAATTTTCCCAGCTGGTGAAACTTATCTTGTGTAGGTTCAGCCAGGTTTTGGCGCTACCAATCATATTCATGGCAGCATAACGAGAGATAATGTAGTCTGCCCAATGGTACAGGAAGCCAATTTCCTCAAGAGATTCAATCCATGGGCGAGGGTCTTCCGTTCCATCATACTTGGGGATGTCGATGTTGGGATTCAGGACAACTGGGTCGGAACTAGCATCTCTACCAATTGTTGCACCAGGTTGCGGCTTGGCAGACTCTTCAGCCTTGATTCTCTCCTGTGCTGGGTCTTGCATCTTACCAGAGCGTGTTTCAACCATCCTACAAATTTATAGAAGGGAATAATGAGATAAGTCTTCTTTAAGTAGCCTCCCGAATAATTCATTTATATTCTCACATCAAAGAGAGCAGCGAAGTCACACGTGTACCTAAATACAAATGATGATAATCTAAATAATCTGTTTTAAATAAATATCACAGAATATAAAATAAATAAATATATAATTCAAATTTCAAATATATTAAAAATAATATAAGAAATACGCCATTAATCATGATGTAACAATATGTAGCAACTGATTAGCGATTTTTTAAAGTGTTTACTATATTTTTACCTCTTCTCTAAATATGATCGTCCCTAGCCGCTTTTATTTTCACTAATATACATCTAATTGCTCAATGAAAGAAGATAAAATAATTTATTATTTCCTTTTTAGCGCATTTAAATAAAAGCTTTTTTTTAAAATGTATTTTTGTTTATTATTTATTTAGTTAGTTTTCAGTCATGAATTTACAAAACTTAGAATCAAAAGTTCACTGGGGATTAGGCCTTAAATAGACGGAGCCTGCTCGCGGCGGTCCAACATGGGGATCACCTGTCTTGGATAACAAAGGTCAGCAGGTTAAGGACATGCTAACCGGCCTTGACTTTACACCATTAAATAACGGAGAGATCGGAGACTACAGGTACAGAATCCGCAATAGACATCACAGCGATAAATTATAACAGCTTCCACGACACAATGGGAAATCCTGAGAAGTGAAATCAGTGACCACAGACCAATTTTAACAACACTTGACTTTAAAATAGAGAATATCCAACACAGAATGAAAGAACACGAAACTTTAGGAAATCCGACTGGAAAAAAATCGCATAAAAGCTTAAGGAACTGTGTAATGAAGTATGGTTTCACCAGGTTGCGGCTTGGCAGGCTCTTCAAACTTGATTCTCTCCTGTGCCGGGTCTTGTATCTTACCAGAGCGTGTTTCAACCATCCTACAAATTTATATAAGAGAAGAATGAGATAACTCTACATTAAGTAGCCTCCAGAATAATTTATTCATTTCTCACATCAAAGAGAGCAGTGAAGTCACATAGTGTACCAAAATACAGATGGTGATTTTATAATACATAAATATATTTATCTTTAATAATATATATAAAAGTCAATTTCTGTCTGTCTGTCTGTTTCGCGATGAACTCAAAAACTACTGAACCAATTGGTACCAAATTTTGCATGTCGCTTTTTATAAACCTGAGGGAAATTTTCGGCTGCATTTTGATTAGTACTTTTGGCTATTTCTTTTTTTCATTTGAAGAACTTTTTTTTACGCGGACTAATCAGGAATGGAATGAATACCTAAATATGGCCATTTTTTTAAAGCATCGGTGGTTCAGTGGTAGAATGCTCGCCTGCCACCGCGGGCGGCCAGGGTTCGATTCCCGGCCGATGCATTTTTTTTAAAACAATTTTTAAAACTCATTTATATTATATCTTCTATATATATAAAAATGAATGTTTGTATGTTTGTTTGTTTGTTTGTTGGTTTGTATGTCCGGTATACAAATTCGCAGTAGTTCACTAATTCAAACCAAAATTTCCATACATAGGTAAAAAAATACGGGGAAGACGATAGGCTATTTTAAAAAATATATAAATCAATTATTAAAACTAAATATTTTTAGTCAGAAAATGATTATGACGATATTGCTGTATCATGTAAGATTATCAGATACAAAATTATATCGGGAAAAATTCCAAAAAGCAGAGACCACGGGTGAAACCAGCTCATTTTTTTTGTACGCAGGAACAAAATTCTAACAGAAAAACATTCATTCGAGCAGAAAACAAAATCCAGATCATCTTTCTATAAAAATATCGCTTCTCAGACACAAAGTTTGGAGCGGGACGTTTCACAAGAGTGACATCCACGCCGCCAATTTATAATTGTAACGAATAGTATTTAAATAAAAACATTTAATCGGGTGAAACTCGGGCGTTGCCCGGGTCATTCGGCTAGTAATACATATATTCTGTTTATTAAAATAAATAAATTTAAAATATAAATTTGAATTTAAAATATATGAAAAATAATATTTCAAATTAAAATCAAATAGGTGCATTAGCCATAATGCAACACTTCCCCCTCTCCAAAGGTCGTTACGTCCTCGTGAGTGACCTCATTAATTCTCTCAAAATAGGGTTTGAGTCTTGAGACATGGACTACCAATGGGTCTTGGCCAGGATTATCTTTCGGCTCAATTAAGTAATTTACGCTGGACAGCTTCTTTAATATTCGATATGGGCCAACATATTTTCTCAATAGTTTTTCACATTTTCCGATTTTCCTGACTGGTGTCTAAACTGTCACTAAATGTCCCGGGTCATAGATTTTCTCATTGTGTTTTTTGTCATAGTTTCTTTTCATTCTTTCCTGGATCTTTTCAGTGTTTGTTAATGACTACCTCTCTCGTCATTGCAATTTTATCTAAGTAGTTTTCTATATATTCGTCGTAATCATCCATGTTACTGTCCATTGGAATATTCTCGTCGTCTAAGAGGGACATGGGTTCCCTCCCAAACAACAGGAAAAATGGAGAGTAGCCTGTGGTTTCTTGAATCGTGGTATTATACGCGTGGATGATAAAAGGGAGGATTTCGTCCCAGTTCTTTTGGTCTGTGTTCACATGCATGCTGATCATATTGATTAAAGTTCTATTTAGCCGTTCCGTTAGTCCGTTAATCTGGGGGTGGTAGCTCGTTGTGAAGCAATGTTTAACTTTGCACATTTTCATGACCTCCTTCTTCAAATTGCTAGTAAATTGTGAACCTCTATCGCTAATAAGAAATCTTGGGGCCCCGTGACGTAAAATAATATGTTCGATTAAAAATGTAGAGACTTCTTTCACTGTTGCTTCTGATACTGCCTTTGTTTCAGCATTAATATATATAAATGAATAAAATAAAGCATCAAGGGCTGCGTATCTTTATATATTCCTCCCTTTTATCATCCACGCGTATAATACCACGATTCAAGAAACCACAGGCTACTCTCCATTTTTCCTGTTGTTTGGGAGGGAACCCATGTCCCTCTTAGACGCCGAGATATATATAAAGCCCTTGATGCTTTATTTTATTCATTTATAAATCGTACAGGGCTTTTTCAATTGATATTAATATATATAGTCACGACCCGTCTTTCCTCATCGGCCGGTCGCCTCTGTCACGAATGCGCGCGCATAGGGAGGTCACGTGCTCGCCGGCAGCCAATAAAAATTAAAAAAAAACTCCCTCGAGCCGGATTTGAACCAGCGACCTAAGGATCACCGTTGTAACATCTACAGTCCTCCGCTCTGCCAACTGAGCTATCGAGGGATACAAACTGTATGAATAAGTTTACCTTATAAAGTCAACTAATCCTATTTCTACACAAAATGTATTAATATATATTGTCACGACCGTCTTTCCTCATCGGCCGGCCGCCTCTGTCACGGATGCGCGCGCACAGGGAGGTCACGTGCTCGCCGGCTCCCTCGAGCCGGATTTGAACCAGCGACCTAAGGATCACCGTTGTAACATCTACAGTCAGGTAAAACACGGGCGTTGCCCGGGTCATTCGGCTAGTACTTGGTATAATAATCAGTCAACACAATTATCCACTTCCTTCCTCTTTTCGTTGATGGCAAGGGGCCAAAAAAGTCAATTCCGATTCTTTCAAAAGGGTAGTTAGCTGGGGGAATAGGTTGTAAAAGTCCAGAAGGCAAGTGATTTGAATCTTTCCTACTTTGGCAAAGATGGCACGTCTTTACAAATTCGGAAATATCTTTCAGCATGGAAGGCTAATAGTATTTATTCTTCAATCGGTATGTGGTTCTCGCGACGCCCAGATGGCCATTCAGCATATGGTTGTGGTATTCACTCAGGATTTCCTTCCTTCTCTTCTTTGGCACTACCAGCAACCATGTCCTACCTCAAGGATTTGGATTTTTCTTGTAGAGACACCCATTTTCTTCTTTAAAGTTCTGTGTAATTGAACGCTTGTATCCACAAAGGTTCTCCTTGATATTCTCAATAAAATCAACCTTTTCGTCTATTATTTGATTCAGAAATAGTATTTCATAATCTTCGTCCCAATAGTTTTCCGGTAAGGGTCCTCTAGATAGACCATCAGCGTCCAGATGCTTTTCACCCGATTTGTGCATAAATTCGAAATTATATTCCTGAATATTCAGTGCCCATCGTGCTAATCGATCGGTCAGATCTTTCAGATTCTCAAGCCAGCATAGTGCATGTTGATCAGTTACGATTTTGAAGTGCCTTCTGTTGGACACCAGCGCCGCCACTCAAGTATAACACGTGACCGTAAGGATGACGTCGGCCCCCCCCCCTCCAACTGACTGTAAAGTTTAGCCTAACGACGCTGTTGTTTGTTTACCTTCTACGGAGGATGTAACCTCTTTGTTTCCTCTCTTTCCCTTTTTTAATCTTTATATAACCTATGCTTTAATAAATTAGTTAGTGCAAGGCTCTTGTCCTAAGTGTAACCAAGTACCTTGTCTACACCCCTACAAGAAAAGATTATGAGACTGATTGGAGCTGCCTGAAGCATTGAACGGTAAGCCTATTTTTTTGTTCTCTCTCCCCCCCTTCAGTGGACGCCATCTTATAATGGAAGCTAACGAAAGTTTAACGAAAATTACCAAGCTAAATGGATTAAACTATTCCTCATGGAGCTTCCAAATTAAGCTCATTCTGATGGACAATGACTTATGGTCAATTGTTGACCCAGGCGAAGTCAAACCCGAGGGAGGGGATGTTAGTCTAATCAACAAATTTAATACGAGGCAGAATAAGGCTTTAGCAAAGATATGTCTCTCTATTGATGAGGAGCAGCAGAACCATATCAGACATCTAAATTCCCCCAAAGAAGTTTGGGATGAATTACAAAGACTTTATGCACCCAGGGATAGCAAACACAGAATTCTCCAACTGCGTCGAAAGTTGTACTCCCAGAAATTCTGTCAACATGCGAACATGAATGCCTATTTGGGAAGCATAAATCTAATAGTGAGTGAACTCACAGGTGTAGGGGATAAAATTGAAGACGGTGATCTAAGCATGCTAATTCTTTGTGGAATGCCCGAGGACTGGGATAATGTTATATCAACAATGTGTAACTTACCAGAGTCAGAGTTCACCAGTGCCAACATCAGACGTAAATTGTTAGCTGAGGCAGAGCGCCGGTATGCTACAACAAATGAAGGGATGGGTGCACTGTCAGTCAGGAACTCTAACAAGAAACAATTCCCTCATGAACATCAAGGTTCTAAAACTGTTAGAAAATGTTTCGGATGTGGGAAAACAGGGCATATTGCACGGGACTGTTTCAAACTGAAAAAGAATAACGGTAAACAACAGGAAAAGGGAGCGATACATCAACATCACGAAGCAAAGAACTTGAATGTGATGTATAATGCAGCAGTTGTATCAGAAGAGGATACGTGGGTAATTGACTCAGGTGCCACGCATCATATGACTCCGAACAGAAGGTATTTTTCCACGTTGAATGACGAGAATGTAGGACAAGTGACCACCATTGATGGTACATCACATTCAAACATAGGAAGAGGTAATGCTCAAGTAGATCTGATCAACAATTCTGGACAACTTAGAAGCATAGTTGCTCAGAATGCAATGTTCGTACCTGGGATCAGACATGGTGTACTCTCTGTTCTACAAATTGTGGAAAATGGTCATGAGGTTATCTTCGACAAGAAGGGATGTCATATATACGACAATGATCATAACTTGATGATCAGAGCAGAGAAGAGAGGAAGGCTCTACCTCGTCAGGACTGCTCCGTCCAGATTTCCAGAATCAGGAGAATGTTCAAATTCCATTGCTCAAACCAACAATTTTCGTAAATTCCCACTAAATTTATGGCATCAGAGACTCATGCATATCAACTATGACACCATAGTAGACATGATGAAAAGAGAAGTTGTCATTGGTTTGAACTGTCAGGCTGAAAAACCTGATAAGTGCTCTGATTGTATGATTGGAAAATCGACAAAAAGACCTTTCCTGAATTTGAGATCTACCAAGGAAACTCAGACACTAGCTCTTGTTCACTGTGATCTAATGGGACCGTTCAACATTGAGAGCTGGGGTGGATCAAAAGGGGTGGGGTGGATCTCAAAAGGAAGGGCGATACTCTAGAAAAATTCAAGGAATGAATGAAAGAAGCTGAAAATCAGACGGGATTTTCTCTCAAGAGGATCCGTACAGATAACGGACTAGAGTTCTGTTCATCTCCTTGGGATATTTTCACGAAGGCCCATGGTATAGTACATGAACGCACCATGGTCTACACACCTGAACAGAATGGTGTCGCCGAACGCATAAATAGGACTTTGCTGAACTTAGTGAGGAGTACTGTGAACAGTTGCAATCTGCCAACCGCCTCTTGGGCAGAGCTCACCAACACAGCAGCATACTTGAGAAATCGTGCTACAAACAGACACAATGAAGAGAAAACGCCTTTTGAATTGTGGTTTGGAAAAAGACCTGCTCTGCAACATCTGAGAGCAATCGGCTGCGAAACCTTTGTTCATGTTCCAAAACAAAGAAGGAATTCGAAGCTTCAGCCAAGAGCCACTAAAGGAATTCTCGTGGGTTATTCTCTACAGGGACGAGGTTGGAGAATCTGGATTCCTGAAAAACGCCAAGTGGTGGAATCTAGAAATTGTGTATTCAAAGAAGAAATCCTCTATAAACAGCCCAAAAGAGAAAGGGATAATCTACCATCTGTCCATTTCTCCTCGAAAGAGGCCTCCTTTCAAGAAGAAAGTAATGCAGATCAACCAGTAGACCGAGAAACTGAAGAACTGATTGGAACTACAGGTGGAATAGATCAGCTATCTGAGACTCTCCCAGAGAACCTGAGAAGCCATCCAATGACACTCCGAAGTCATGGAAAGACGGCAGAATCTCCGGAAGAGGATATTAGTGGTGGACAGATAAATGCCACAAGTGCAGAGGACAATAACCCCACTTATGAAGAAGCCATGAACAGCCCTGAGGTAGTTAATTGGATAGAAGCCATTGAAGAAGAAAGGGAATCGCTCGAAAGACATGATGTATGGCAACTGCAGGAATTGCCGAAAGGTATCAAACCTTTAAAATGTAGATGGGTACTAAATAAGAAAATCAATGCAGTGGATGGTACCACTAGATACAAAGCACGTCTAGTCGCCAAAGGCTTCACTCAACGTAGAGGAATTGACTACAACGAAGTCTATACTCCTGTTTCCAGTTTTGAAACTATAAGGCTATTAACGGCGATAGCAACAGAAAAGGACTGGTTCATTGACCAATTCGACGTGAAGAGTGCTTATCTTCATGGGACACTCAATGAGACTATTTACATGGAACAACCTGAATGCTTCAAGAAACCGGGAGAAGAAAACTTGTTCTGCAAGCTTAAGAAATCAATCTATGGATTAAAACAGAGCGGAAGATGCTGGAATAAATTCTTAAACAAACAACTTCACGAAATAGGATTCCAACGTAACCCTATTGATCCGAGCATCTACGAAGTTGAACTTGAAGAAGGAAGGATCATTCTCTCAATCTATGTGGATGACATCTTTGCCATTTCAGAGAATCAAGCAGCGAGAAACAAATGCAGAGAACTCTTAAATTACAGTTTTGAAGTGAAGTATCTAGGACCAATTTCTCATATGCTTGGAGTATCTTTCAAGAAGTCAGAAGATGGAAGTATGACTCTTTCTCAAAGTAACTACATAGAAGAACTGCTTCAACGTTTCAGACTACAGGATGCAAAAGGTGTCTCGACTCCAATGGAAACCAATCTTGACCTGAGTGTAAGGAAAAATGGAAATTCCAATGAGCGGTTTCCATACCGTGAACTGATCGGAGGACTGTCATACCTTTCTCAGAGAACCAGGCCCGACATCGCCTACGCAGTCGGGATCCTATCCAGATACTGTGATAACTACACAAGAAAACACTGGGAAGCTGGGAAACGCGTGCTGCGTTATCTGAAGAGCACCAATGACTTTGGCATAACTTACAGATCCACTGGCAAACCTTTGATTGCCTTTTCGGATGCAAGTTGGGCCTCAGACATTGTAGACCGAAAAGGAGTATCTGGACATCTTATCATTTTAGCTGGAGCACCAATAATTTGGAGAAGCACCAAACAAACAGTTACCGCTTTGAGTACTATGGAATCAGAATACATTGCACTGTCATCAGCTGTGAAGGACATCACATGGGTACGGAATCTGATGGAACAGCTGAAAATGTCAAGTTTGATTCTAGGAGAAACAAAAGTATTCTGCGACAACCAAGCTGCAATTTCCCATGCGGAAAATTACATCGACAAATCGAAAACTAGACATTTTGCCGTAAAGTACCATTTTGTTCGAGAAAAGATCTCAGAAGAAGCAATCGAACTTTTCTACACTCCGAATGCTGAGAACCCTGCTGACTTCCTTACCAAGCCTCTTGCTAGAAGCCAGCATGAAAAGTACTGTAGAGCGCTGATGGACTATCGGAATAAACGTCCAGCTGAAGTTATTCCGGGAGGGGATATGTTGGACACCAGCGCCGCCACTCAAGTATAACACGTGACCGGAAGGATGACGTCGGCCCCCCCCTCCAACTGACTGTAAAGTTTAGCCTAACGACGCTGTTGTTTGTTTACCTTCTACGGAGGATGTAACCTCTTTGTTTCCTCTCTTTCCCTTTTTTAATCTTTATATAACCTATGCTTTAATAAATTAGTTAGTGCAAGGCTCTTGTCCTAAGTGTAACCAAGTACCTTGTCTACACCCCTACAAGACCTTCCATATAGGTAGGGTCGTAACTTGGACATTGACCACACAACAGCTAGACATGCTTTTTCAGTAGTCGAATAATTCTTCTCAGGTTTGCTCAGTGTTCGACTTAAATATGAGATCACCTTTTCTTTATCGCCAAACCTTTGGACTAATGTTGCACCCAGGCCGATGTTAGAAGCGTCAGTATGAATGTAAGTAGTTGCATTAAGATCAAAGTGCCTTAAGATTGGAGGATTTATCAATGCTACTTTAAGGGTTTGAAATACTTTTTTTAAAATTTTCTGTCCAGGTAAAATGAAAATTCTTTTTTTATAAGACTGATAAAATGGGTCAGCAATTTTAGAAAAACCCTTGATAAATATTCTATAATGAATTATTAATGAAAATTAGCTCGTGCCGCGCCGAATATTGAGTCTAGAATGCTCGAGCTGGATGCGCAGTTAAGTGCGCTGGAGCTCTTGCTTTGCATAAATCGGCCACCAAATTTCAATCATTTGCATGTTTGGTCGAAACCTCTTTGTATACGTATTTTCATATAAATCGGACAACTGCTTCTTGGTGCGTCGATTTTTTTTTGTTATAGAGTATATTTGAAAAAGATACCATTGATATTCAAATACATAATATTTACATGATTGCAACTAAGCTTTGACATTTGTTTAACGATTAGGGCTTTAATAGCGTTGCCTTCTTGTCTCTTTACATTTGATCGGCCATCTTTGAATTGCTACAATATATCTCCATTAGCCTTAGTAACTTGTTCATTGGAGACACGATAAACAATTCCATTGAGGATAAGCTTGTTATCTCTTAGCTTGGCTTTTCATCCCTTTTCCAATAGTTCTCTCCTCTTGGCGTTTAGTATACGTCTCTGCTCTCTAACCTTCGGACTGTAGTCTTTAGATACTGAAATATTATATAGTCTCAATTTAAATGCGGACTTATATATTGCTAACTTATCAACGTGATTCGGCATTCCAACCAGTAATGAAGCATCAGACCGTTTTGACAAACTAAAACCTTTTGTTTAATTAGTTTCTCACTGATCTGCCTTTTTCTTTCGATAACATCTTGCATTAACGCTAATAAATTATATTCCCTTCATTTTGTATCTCGTAACATAAAGGTAGAATAAGCGACATAAACGCTGAGAGAATAATAACAAAAACAATCACAATGACTTAGAATGAAATATTATAAAGGAATGGCAATACATCCAGATGGCACAAGAGAACTTACAAGATATGCAAAAATTGTCCTGATTTGGAACTAACACCTACCCACATATTCTCATGTCCAGAAATGGCCGTATCCTTGGTAAAATTGACATAAACCCAGAACAGCAGCTTTACACACCCAAGATAGAAGACATTGCGACTGCTGTGATAGAGATGTATGCGGAGACATCTGAGGTTCTTCATTGGACACGACAACAACAGCAACAATTCCAAATGCCTAATTCTTTCCTTATATCTATAAAAATGAAATCCTAATTCGATATTTGTTATCGCGTTGCGCAAAATCTACAGAATAAATCATTATGAAATTTTGCATGTTGGTAGCTGAAGATTTCGTTTAACATATAGGCTATTCAAAAAACTAAAAAAAGGTTAATGTGCTTTTTTAAAAATATAAAACCAAAAAGCGTTAGTTCCAGCCTTTTACCGCTTGGGCGCAGCACTGCTCACGACGATAATTGAATTTGATTGGTTAATAATTTACACGTGGTTTGTTGACACGATGAATGTTTTTAAAAGGTAAGATTATCCAATCGCCGTGAAACTTTGGGAAGTTATATATATTTACTATACTACTGGGAAGGTTTCTGGATTGAATTTGATTTGAAATAAATATTCTTTGCAATTTTATTTGTGATTTTTCTACTTTCACTCGCAAGCAGCGCCTCTCACGGCATCTGGTTATATTATATTTATAAATTGTAACAATGCTTAAAATGATATACAAGTATAATAAATTTAATTTGAGAATTTAGCAATATAATATTCCAATGACGTAAAAAAACTTGGCATTTTAATATTAATATATATTTAAAGAAAATATTGTAACGTTTTTGTGTTAAATGTTAAAATGTAATGTCAAATATATTTTTACACATTGTTAATTTAATTTGATGTTGTTTTATAATAATGAAGATGCAAATTACATTGTTGTTGTTGTGAGAAAATATCTTTATTTACGGGGCTGCTAACCAGAATAAATGATTTTTGAGCCCCAATGGCCGCGTAAAGCGGAATATATAAAACCAATATGACCAGGCTGGAGAGGCTAGGGACAGGATCTCCGTCAGGGAAGAGGCAGGTTAGGCCGGATTGGGTCCGCGGAAGTCAGGAGGCAGGAAGAAGGCGGGAGGACTAGAACTTTGCAGCTCTAGCTCTGGCAGTTGGGCAAGACATTGATCTTGCCTCGTGGTCGGCAGAGAGGCCCTTGGCTGAGCAGTTGGCGCACATGGCCGTGCGCGGGTTGGCAAGAGTTGGACAGCTTCGGCCTTGGTGGTCTCCAGAAGCGCAGTGGAAGCAGGTGACCGTAGCCTTGGTGCACCTATCGGCGTTGTGGCCGTAGCTACAGCAGCGGTAGCAGACGCGGACAGACTCCTCGTAGTTCCGGATAACTTGGTCCACAATGATCCTGCCGCGTCTTCCAATGGCCTTGTAGGAAGCCAAGTCCAGCTCAATAAAGGCCGTGCAGGTGCCATTTCTGGTCGAATATCTGTGTGCCACTCGGACAGACTTATCTCCAGGAAGCTGGCTGAGGGCATCGGTGGAAAGGAAGGCCTTGACAATGTCCTCATCCGCGGTTTCCGCCTCCAAGTTGAAGAGGCAGATTCTTAGGAGGAATTGCTTCAGTTCCCGGACTTTCAGGCCTTGGATAATGTTGTCCAGGACAGAGCTGACGGCAGGAATGGCCTCTGGAGGGTTGGAGTGCAGCACCAGTTTTCCCCTGGTGCGCAGAGACGCCTTGGGGCAGAGTGTGGGCAGTGCGGACAGCTTTGAGGATGTCCCGTGGGTCAGCCTGCGGGTTATATGCAATAACCACGATGTGGGCCGCAGATTTCTCCCCATTGAGGGTGCCTTTGGCAACGGCAGGCTTGGGGGAGCGGGAAGATGCAGACTTGGCTGGAACCAGTGGTTTTGTTGTTGTTGTTTATTATAGTTTGTTTATATAAAAAATTTACATTGCATGTGATGATGATAACATAAATGAATTTTTTAATTAATATATATATATATAATTCATTGAGAAAAAAAGAAATAATTAATTATCAAATTCACAAAAGTAACAATATTGTGGCGAAGAAAAAATATTTTATTATTTAATTTAATATTATTCAATGAAAATATTCAACAGATTATAAAAATATATATTACTCTGTATTTGTGAAATCATCTTTAAAATATTTCTTTGCTTGCTTGCTTAAGATTCCCTAGTTGTAGATTTCTGTACGCTCCAGGAACCTGGGTTACTTAAATAAATAATAATAGTTGTAGATAGTTTGGCTGACTTGTTAATAATTGTCGACTCGCCGCTGTGACGTCATCAATAAATACTTTTACATCTTAGGATATTTCATGGCTTGATTTCTACGCTACAACTGGTGAAGAAGCTGGATCGATACCCATTCAGAAAAAAAAAACGTAAAATTGATTCGGTTGAGCAAGAAGAAACAACCATGAACATAAAGAAAGAAGCAACAAATCAGGTAGGTTCATTTTTTATACAACACTAGCGGACGTACCCGACTTCGCCCGGGTTTTACCCGAGTAAAGGTTTGTCTAACGAATCTCTCAATAAAGTGAACATTTTTCCCGGTCCCTTGAAAAATACTCGATAAGTTGAATAAAATCAATATTAATTGGTTCCCTCGGTAATTGGAAGTTAAAGGAATAGTATCTTGCCTTGGAATTGTATCATTATTCTTGTCTCAAATAAATTGCCGTGTCATCCTGAATTTTGTCTTTCCTAATTTTCTACATTACAAAATCATCGTATCATCATGATAATATTTAGAGCAGATTGTTGAATTATAACAGATAAATTAGAATATTTATCTTGATTATTTTAAAGCGAAAAGTTATTTCAAAAATTTTATTTGCTAGAAACCTTCCCAGTACTATACTAAATAACTTCCCAAAGTTTCATGGCGTTCCAATGAGTGGTTTGGTCAGGCATAAAGGACAAACAGACACACACACACACACACACATACATTCATTTTTATATATATAGATTTACCTAGAAACCCCTCAATGTTCTATGGTGAGGGTTCTGAAGATCCCCATAACTGGTTGAAAAAGTACGAACATGTGGCGAAGCATAACCAATGGGATGAAACACTTTGTCTCGCCAACGTTTACTTTTATTTGACCGGCACTGCTCTTAAATGGTTTGAGAACAATTAGGAGAGCATCCTGACATGGACGGAGTTCATGTCCCAGTTAAAATAAGTTTTCGGAAAAAATGAAAACTTGAGGATACGAGCAGAGAAAACCCTAAAAACTCGCGCACAATTAAAAGGTGAAAGCACCGAATTTTACATTCAAGACGTCCTACGCCTCTGCAAAGAGGTAGATCCGCATTATACATGAGGAAGACAAAATATCCCATTTGATGAAAGGGATAGCCGAGGTGCTCTACCAGGCACTTCTCCCAAGAGATGCACATAACACTGAACAATTCATCACCGCATTGAAGCGCTACATTGTAAGCGAGTGACCCCAACCAGGTACGAGCGACTACCAAATGTGGCGTCTCTCAGTGATCATGATGACAGGGCAGATCTGTCATCTATGATTAGGCAAATGGTTCGCGAGAGGTACAGCGAGCATTAGCCTCTTCTCGAGAAGAACCAGGGATTTCTGCAATTGAACATATGGTGCAGCAAGAAATTGAAATATATATTATATTTCTGTGATGGGCGTCATAGCGATTTTTATTGCTATCTTGAGATCTCATGGAGTGGATACGTGCCAGTTTTCGTGCTTCTTCGGGTCTTGCCCCTAGAGTTTGGATGAAATCGTCGTATTCTGGCAATAACTTGGGGGATAACACGTCCAGTGGAGTCTCGGCTTCACGCCCGTGTACAAGGAAAAATGGGGTGAACCCAGTAGACTCTTGTTTTGCTGTGTTGTATGCAAATGTAACGAATGGAAGAATCCTGTCTCAATTTATCTGGTTGACATCTACATGCATGGACAGCATGTCTGCTATGGTCTTATTCAACCTCTCCGTGAGTCCGTTTGTCTGGGGGTTATAGGCGGTCGTCTTCCGATGGGTTATTCTGCACTGGTTGTTCAGATCACTTATCATTGAAGATGTGAAGTTCCTTCCTCTATCCGTGATTAATTCCCTCGGCGCGCCGTGCTTTAAGATGACATCTTCAATGAAGAATTTGGCAACTTCCATGGATTCACTTGTGGGTAGGGCTTTAGTTATCGCATATTTCGTTAGGCACTCCGTACATACAATAATCCAACGGTTGCCACTTTCTGATGTTGGAAATCTCCCCAGGAGATCCATTCCTACCTTTTCAAAGGCAACTTCAGGAACAGGTATTGGCTGTAAGTGCCCTGAGGGGAGTTGGGGCTGATGTTTACGCCTCTGACAATCTGAACAGTGTGCCACATACCTTCTAACCGTTCTATACATTCCGGGCCAGTAATACTTTTTCTTATTCGGTCATAGGTTTTAGTAAATCCGAGGTGACCAGCCGTGGGTGAATCATGGAAAATTTTCAGTAATTCCTGCCTTAAATGGCGTGGAACCACCAAAAGCCATGGTTTCCCCATTGGATCATTTTTTTTCTGTAGAGCGTGTTATTGATTTTTACAAAGGAACTATTAGGAGTACTTTGTAATTGGTCAGCAATTTTTCTAAGAGCTTGATCATTCGCTAAAGTTCTGCAAAGTCACAATGCTCGGAATATCTTCCTCCATATCTTCACTGCATTCTAATGGACTTCTTGATAAGCAGTCTGCGTCCTGATGTTTCCTTCCGCTCTTATACACGACAGTGACGTCAAACTCTTGCAGCCGAAGTGCCCATCTTGCTAACCTCCCACATGTGTCTTTGAGGTTGGTCAGCCAGCACAAAGAGTGGTGGTCTATAACAATAGTGAACAGCTGTCCAAAGACATATGGTCGGAATTTATTGATAGCCCAAATGATGGCAAGGCATTCCCTTTCTGTGGTTGAATATTTTTTTCTGCCTTATTTAAGGTTCTGGATGCATAAGCAATGGCTCTTTCCTTTTTCTTTTATATCTGCACTAAATCTGCTCATATTCCGTAGTTGCTTGCGTCAGTGTGAATTTCGGTTGGGGATGAGTAATCAAAATGTCCAAGAGCGGGTTCGGAAATTAACGATGACTTGAGAGCTTCAAATGCATTTTGCTCTTCCTGGTTCCAATTAAATGCTGAGTCTTTCTTCAAAAGGTCATTCAAGGCTTGGGCTACGTGGGCATAATTGGGTATGAAGCGGCGGTAGTAGGATGAAAGGCCAAGAAAACTTCTAACTTCCTTCAATGACCTTGGCGTAGCGAAGTCGCGGACTGCTCGAATCTTTTCTTGGTTGGGACGAATTCCATTTTCACTCACCTCATGTCCAAGAACCGTGATAGTTTTTTCACCAAACTTGCATTTCTTGGAATTGAGACATAATCCGGCTTTCTTAAGGCAATTTAATACAAGTTGAAGGCGTCTTAGACGTTCTTCAAAGCCATCTGAAAAAACGATGATGTCGTCGAGGTAACACAAGCAAATAGTCACTTAAGACGCTTCAGAATATTATCTATCATTCGTTCGAAGGTAGCTGGAACATTACATAACCTAAATGGCATTACTTTGAACTCGTACAGTCCATCTGGAGTTATAAATGCTGTCTTCTCACGGTCCGATTCTTCTACGTCGATTTGCCAGTAACCTGATTGGAGGTCCACGGAAGAATAAAATCTAGCTCCCCGTAAGCAGTCTAAAGTGTCGTCGATCCTTGCGAGAGGGTAGACATCCTTTTTAGTTATGGCGGCGGTAATCGACGCAGAATCTCCAGCTTCCATCCTTTTTCTTATCAATACTACAGGTGAGGCCCACGGACTTTGAGAGGGCTGAATGATGTCAAGTTTTCCCATCTTGTTTACCTCATCCTGAATAATTTGGCGTTCTCTTGGTGCAACTCGGTAAGGTCTTTGTTTGGTCGGTAGGTGGTCTCCAGTGTTAATTCGGTGTTTAACATTGACGTCCTTGAATTGTTTTCTTTTACTAAATTCGAAAATATCCGTATAGTTTTTTAACAAATTTCTTAATTTTTCTTTTTGAGATTCATCAAGTGAATCATCTATAAAATATTCCGAGATTTTTGGGTCTTCAGAATGTTCCGCCTCTGTTTCAACTTGGTTACAATCAGCTAGAGTACATAATTGACTATCTTCGATGACAGCACTATCGGCTACATGCATCCCCTGTGGGATTAGTTTCGGATATGGACTCCACTTCACCACCCAAAGTTTACCTCGGTTATTGGTAAGTGAAATGACAGAGGAGGGAGCCTTTAGTTCTCTTTCCAGCAATAGCTCTTTTCGACATTCTGCCATCACAATTGCGTCATTAGGAATGTCACGACTTGCTACTTCTATTAACTGAATAGAGGCGGGTTCGATTCTATATTCCAATTCATATTGTCTGGTACACCTTCACACAAAATTGTGCTAAAAGTTGGTGTGCCAGTAATTTTAATACGAAACCTTGATCCACCCCGTCTCTGCAATGGCACTAGATTATGCATCACTCGAATGGGCACTAATGTTCTCCAGGCTCGAATTTTAACTGGCTCTTTTCGAGGGGAAGAGGTCCTTATTCCTAGAATACCTATTATTCCAAATAATCTGCCCTTTAAGTTTAGACGCTTCCAATTCCCAGTTATGGTTGCCTTTGCAATGACAATTAATAAATCTCAGGGTCAAACATTGCAAGTAGTTGGTGTGCATCTTGAGTCTCCCTGTTTCTGGCATGGGCAACTCTATGTAGCATGCTCCCGTGTTTCCAGCCCAAAAAAAATACAGTAGAACTTGGATAATTCGAACTTCTTTAATTCGAAAACCTCTTTAATTCGAATATTTATCTTGGTCCCTAGAATTTCCTATAAATAGAATTTCCGTTTTTAATTCGAATTTTTGGATAATTCGATTTTTTTTATGGTCCCTTGGGGTTCGAATTATCCAAGTTCTACTGTATTTGTCTTTAGTTCTACTTTTAGCAAGACACGCAATATTGTTTGTTAGATTTTATTTATTATTATTATTATTGTATTTTATTAATTAATTATAATTCATATTCATATAATTTTATTGTTACTTATCAACATTCTTTTTGTTGTTCTTTTCCTTCTGTTTTCTTTTGTGTTATATATACAACTTAATCGCAGTAAATCGTATTGTAATTCCCTTTTGTTGTTTGAAATAAATCGAATTGAATCGAATTGAGTCAGCTCGTTCTTTCTAGAAAAAACTTCAAAGAAAACGTGCTAACATTTTTTGGTGCCGAAACCCGGGAAAGAAGTAGAAGAAATAGAAAGTTCTTAGAAGCCATAGAAATAAAGAAAGGTAAGGTTTTGAATACTAATCTTTAAAATATGGAAACAGAAATCTTAATTTTTGAATCTCTGATTAAAAGTTTAGAATTGATAAAAGCAGATGTAGAATACAATTTAGAAGGCAATGATAAATACGCACTTATGCAAAATAAAGAAGACTTGTTAAATTTAAAAGCTAGCTTTGATAATCAATATGTGAAATTAGTAAAATAAAAGGCATTAATGCTGAAAAAAAAATTAAGGTATCCTTTGAGGCAAAGTCTAAAATCAATTCTTTTTTGATAAAAATAAATAGATCGCTGGGAAATTTAAATAAAAATACATTTTCGGGTGAAACCAATTTAGAACTTCCCAAATTTCAATTGCCTACCTTTAGTGGTGATATTTCAGATTGGCTGAGTTTTAAGGAAATTTTTATTAGATCTATTGATCAAAATCCAACACTGGGAAATATTCAAAAACTTCAATATTTAAATTCCGCACTAAAAGGAAATGCCGCTAGACTTATTAGGGCGTTCAATATTTCTGATGAAAATTATACTATTGCCTGGCAAACTTGGTCAATAGATTCGACAAAAAAAAAGTGAATTGGCTTTTAAACAAATTCAAAATTTGTATGATCTAAAAAATGTAAAACAAGAATCGACTAAAGATTTACTTGATCTCCTGGACACTTGTAACGAAAGCATTCAGAATCTCTCTATCCTCGGATTGGCACGTAATAATTTATCAGATATGATTTTAATTCATATAATTCAATCAAAACTTGATCGTTTAATAAGAAAGGAATGGGAGATGAGTTTGCTTGAGAAAGAATATCCATCGTATGAAAAGATGATTTCTTTCCTGGAAAGATTTGCTGGAAGTCTCGGGAGTTTTCAGAATAAAGAAAATTCAAAACAATTCTACAAAATGAATAAATCCACTCATTCTCATTCAGCAACATTTGCCTCTGGCCCTAGTATAGATAGCAGAGTCAAGTCATGCGTCTTATGTAAAGGTGAACATCTTTTGTTAAAATGTCCTAAGTTTAATAGTATGATGTTACCTGAAAGATGGACATTTGTAAAAGATAATCGTCTAAGTTACAACTGTCTAAGATCTAACCATAGAGTATCGTCATGCGTCTTCACGCAAAATTGCAAATCATGTAATAAGAGACATCATACTCTTTTGCATCAGTTCAAACCAGAAATGTTAAGTCCTGTTGCATAAAATATCTCCATTGACCCATGCCAGTGTCTCATGTTTTGCAGACAACAAAATCATGATCAGATATTACTCTCTACGGCTTTAATAAGGGTCAAATCGGAAAAGGGGTTCTTCAAACATGTAGAGCCCTCATAGATACAGGCTCTCAAAGGTGTCTTATAACAAATAGTTGTCGAAAGAAATTAAATCTTCCTCTTGCTGAGTGTGAAACTATAGTTTTTGGTTTGGGAAACAAACTTGTAGAACAATCAATGGGTGAGGTCTCTCTCCAATTTAGCCCACATTTCTCTCTCTCTCTCAAACCTAATATTCAACGCCAATCCTATAGTCATTGATAAGATCACATCAGAATTGCCCAATTTCTTTATAGAAAAGGATAATTGGCCTTATTTGAAAAATCTTCTGCTGGCTGACCCCAATTTTGACAAATCTAGCCAGATTGATTTAGTGATAGGAGCAGAGCTTGCTCCATGCTTATTTAACGGGAAGGTTAGATTCCAAAATTTATCTGGACCCACTGCGTGCGGATCCAATTCGGGATGGTTACTTACAGGTAAAATATTACTGTCAGGTGAAAATTCCAATCAAGATATAACTATGTTCGCGTCGGAGGAACAAGATGATTTTCTAAAAAAATTCTGGGAGCTGGAGTCAGTACCCTCTGCCAAATCTTCAACCAGAGAAGAAATTTTGTGTAAAGAAATATATATTAATAACCTCAAAATTCTGGAAGATGGAAGGTACTCTGTTGGGCTACCATTTAGAACATTGCCAACTCTTGGCGAATCTAGGATCAATGCTCTGAAAAGATTTCTATCACTTGTAAGAAAATTACAAAAATCTCCAAGTATCCTAAAACAATATTGTGATTTCATGGACGAATATCTTTTAATCAATCATATGGAGCTTATTCCCAGTGATGAGTTGGATACACCTTCAGGACAATGTTATTATATACCTGATCATTGTGTTTTCAAGGAGCAAAGCACTACCACTTAATTGAGAGTTGTTTTTGATGCATCTTGCAAAACTAGCAATGGCAAATCTCTAAATGACTTTCTTCATGTAGGACCAAAACTACAACAGGATATCTTCAACATTCTGATAAGATTTCGAACACGCCCAATAGCTTTTTCAGGAGATATAGAGAAAATGTATCGCCAAGTAAGAATCGATTCTAGGGATTGTGATTTCCAGAGAATTTTATGGAGAAAAACCCATCAGAACCTTTATTGGATTATAGACTGCTGACTGTGACATATGGATTGTCTTGTGCGCCATATCTCGCCATGCGTACCCTACATCAACTTGCAAGGGACAAGGTGTCAACTTTCCCAGTGGCCTCAAAAATAGTACAAACCGATTTTTATGTTGATGATTTGCTTTCTGGTGCAGACACAATTGAAGAAGCTACATGTCATATTCGTGAAGACAATAATATTCTTTCTTCAGCCGGATTTTCTCTTAGGAAATGGAGATCAAACGTCCCAGAGGTCCTTTCTGGATTATCAGAACAGGTTGAAGATAGGCATAATCTTTGGGATTTTGAGAGTGATTCATGTGTCAGAATACTTGGTATTTGTTGGAATCCTTCCTTTGACATTTTTCAGATTCTTGTTAATGACATTACAGAACAAACGAATTCTAAAAGACATTTGTTGTCCCACATCTCCAGAATCTTTGATACTATAGGCTGGCTGTTACCAGTTATTATTCGTCTTAAAATATTGCTTCAATCACTTTGGAAACAGAAGTTGATTTGGGATGATCCCTTGCCTGATACTTTGTGCTCTCAATGGAAGAAAATCGAAAAGGAATTATCTGTATTAAATAAAATTCAAATTCCTAGATACTTCTCGTGCAGGGGAGCTTTACTTTCTGTTGAAATTCATGGTTTTTGTGACTCTTCAGAAGTTGCATATGCGGCAGTATTTTATATAAGATCTCATTTCAAATCGGGCCAAGTGAAAGTTTCTCTGATTGCTTCCAAGACGAGGGTAGCTCCTCTGAAAATGATTTCCATACCACGGCTGGAGCTGTGCGCTGCTCTTCTTCTCGCAACTTTATATGATACTATTCGCAATTCTTTATGCTTACAAATTGATAGAGTATTTTTATGGACTGATTCCAAAATTGTTCTCAGCTGGATTAAATCTGAATCTAGACATTGGAAATCATTTGTCGGAAATAGGATTGCTGAAGTTCAAAGATTGACTTTACATTCTTCCTGGCATTATGTCATTTCGAAAAATAATCCTGCAGACTGCGCTTCCAGAGGTATAGCTCCTTCAGAGCTGGTGGATCACTCTCTTTGGTGGCGAGGACCAACTTGGCTCTCGGATGTGAACTTTGAAGATCCAATTCAAACTCAATGTGATTTTCCGAAAGAAATTTCAGGTTAAAGACGAAAAACTTTCTCTGTTTTTCATTCCACTAATCTTCTTTTCTCAGACTTCATTTTCAAATACTCAAATATCAACTAACTTGTTAGAATTACAGCATGGATTTATAGATTTGTATTCAATGTCCAATGTTCTTTCAATGAAAGAAAGAAAGGACATCTATCTTCAAGCGAATTTACAAGATCAATTCACAATATCATTCGTTTCATTCAAAGTTCTGAATTTCAATCAGAAATTACCTATTGCAAACAAAAGAAATCTTTACCAACTAACTCAAGGCTTTTATTTTTGAATCCTTTCATTGATGAATCTGGACTATTACGGGTTGGAGGAAGATTACGTCATTCAAATCTGCAATTTGATGAAAAGCATCCAATAATATTGCCAAGATATCATTTTATCACGCAATTAATAGTGCGACAGTGTCATTTGGATCATTTACATTCTGGTCTTCAACTGACCATGTCAGCACTACGATTACGATATTGGATTCCTGCAGGCAGAAGTTTGGTCAAGAAACTAATCCACCAATGCATGGTGTGTTTCAGGGCTAAACGCCAAGTTACCAAGCAAATCATGGGAGATCTGCCTATGCACCAAATTGTGAAATCAAATCCGTTCACTAAAACTGGAATCGACTTTGCAGGATCGTTTTTAATGAAATCAAACATCAAAATATCCAAAGTAAAATTAAAATCATATGTTGCTTTATTTGTATGTTTCTGCACAAAAGCAATTCATATAGAAATTGTATCAGACCTATCTTCAGCGGCTTTCCTCGCAGCTCTCTAGCGGTTTATTTCTCGTCGAGGAAAACCTTCTGATATATTTAGTGATAACGGGACTAACTTTAGGGGAGCTAACAACATTCTCCGAGAGCAGTTTGATATATTGAAAGCTTCAACAATTCAAAAATTCATATCTAATGAACGAATCAACTGGCATTTTATACCTCCTTCCGCCCCAAATTTCGGAGGTATCTGGGAGGCTGGAATAAAATCTTTCAAATTTCATCTTCTCAGTTGCTTAAAGTCTCAGATACTCACATTTGAAGAGCTGAGCACTCTGACAACTCAAATAGAAGCTTGTTTAAATTCGCGACCTATTTGTCCTCTAAGTTCAGATTCAGACGATTTTAATCCTCTTACACCAGGACACTTCTTAATCGGGAGACCCTTAACTGCCCCTCCAGAATCTAATGATGATGATGATGTACCAATAAACTACCTTGATCTCTGGAGCCTAAATCAAAAAATTAAAAATGTATTTTGGAAACGTTGGAATCGAGAATACCTCAACAATTTGCAACAACGCCTAAAATGGCAAAAATCCTAACCCAACATTAAGGAAGGTGACCTCATCTTGCTCAAGGATACCATATCACCACCAGCAATGTATTGGAGCCTTTGTCGCATCACCAAAGTCTTTCCGGGAGCGGACGGAAAAGTTCGAGTCGTCGAGGTGAAGACCAAGCACCAAGAACGCCTTACTAGAACTGTCTCTAAAATAGTACCATTACCTTTTGCTGAGGACTAAGTTAGTCCACCGGGGTGGAGTATGTTAGGTTTTATTATTATTATTGTATTTTATTAATTAATTATAATTCATATTCATAGAATTTTATTGTTATTTATCATCATTCTTTTTGTTGTTTTTTTTCTTCTTCTGTTTTCTTTTGTGTTATATATACAACTAAATCGCATTAAATCGTAATGTAATTCCCTTTTGTTGTTTGAAATAAATCGAATTGAATCGAATTGAGTCAGCTCGTTCTTTCTAGAAGAAACTACAAAGAAAACGTGCTAACATTGTTTATCAGGGGGCTTTGATCTAGATTTTGACAATTTTGAAAGAGATTTCTTCGAATAATGCTTTTGGGAAGCTTGACTTTTGTAAATACATAATTTGTCAATAATATATATATATGGTAATTTAAACCAACAACCCCATACTGTGTATATAACTTATAATAAGATTGTCATGTTGTATATAGAGACACATCTATAAATAAGTATGCACATGATTAATCTGTGTCATCGCATCGCCCTATGTAATGTAATTTGTACAAAGTGGATAAATAAATAAAATCTGTAATAGATTTAAGAGTTGAGCTAGGGCAGAGATCGAACATATAGTATTGCCAAAACAACAGTCTAAAGATGGAAGTCATAAATCAGGTAGATTCACAATTCCCACGACAGGCCACCCACACTGTCACATGTGGTGGAATGCAGAGACCCCTCTCACACCTGGACAGGTAAAGGCGCCCTTTCTCAAACGCCCCTGTCACATAAGGTCCCCCCCGTCTTTTAACCTATAAATACCTCACTTTTACAGGGACTTGACAGTACAGTTCAGTTCAGTTTAGTTTAGTTCACCCTTAGTGCAAGCCGCGTCGGTCATATGTTATGTCGATCTCATCCAACATGTAGTTAGGAAGAACTCGTCTATCTCCATCTTGCGCTACTAGCTCAACTTTTATCTGTTACGGAACTTTCTTAGTGCAACTGTGTCTTCGTTTTTTGTGTGGCTATCCCCAGCTTTCCACTCTGCCTCGACCACGACTGCCTGTATTTTGTGAGAACTTTTAAAGGTCTTCCAAGGTGCAGAGAGGTACTGGAAAACTCTACATCCTGACTGTTCCTCTTGGTCAACACAGTACAACAAGAGCTACCAGGACTTCAACTTTTATTTCAGTAGTCGACAGGATCTCTACAAAAGCTACTGTAATTCTCATCTCAATTCTCATCACATTACATGAGCCGACAGGATGACCAAAACGAAGGATGACACAACGAAGAGGTAAGAAGACTGTTCAGATAGGAAGCGAGAAAGAGCGAAGATGGAGGAACAAGCCCGACCATTCCAACGAAACGTCCAAGCAATCTCTCCCCAAGATATTTACGGAAGAAACGCCGCCCCAACGGACTTCCGCATACCCGCTAACCGATCGCCAACGCCAGGAGCAAGCTGACCACCCCAACGACACAGCCGAAAATCCCACACGACATGGAAACTGAGCAGCGATGTACCCAAACCCTGTGACAAGTTCCACACCTTCGACCTGACATCGTCGAGACAATGCTCAAGGCAACAAGCCACAATCAACTTCACAGAAGCTACAAGCGTCTACAAGCTCTACATGGAGCGTCTTCAACGTCAGCAGGAATACAAGCCAAGACCAAGTTTCCTGACTGAACTTTCATCCAAACTGTAAGTTTTAAAATCTTACATAACTTTATCCTCAAGTTCACAACTTGATTCAACCTAAATTTTGTATTTATATTTTCACTTTAAGCATTTAAAATCAATTTTTACCTTTTATATATCATTTTTTATTGAATTTTTAAAACTCTCACACTCTCATTTATCAAATTTATTTTAATTTTTAATCAGATTATAAATTTCAAGTTATTACTCTCAATTTTACTTTAAAAAAAAAAATTTCGCCCATCACGCATTTTTACAAATTTGCCAATCTTACATGTCGTTCTTAAATTCACCTATAATATTATTATCCAAATTTATAACTAAAAAAAAAAAAAACATTATTATTATTTCTTAAAATCTCTCATTCATCATAATACTAAACTTATTTTTGTTTTACTTATTAGTTATCTTTATACCAAAAGACCAATATCTTTATCAATTCTTAAAATTTGGTAATGTTCACCATTTCAAGTAAACGCCCAATTCAAATTATTTGTAACTCTCACGACATTGCCCTTTTATAAGAATCATTTTAATTATCATAATCAACAATTTAAAAAGTATATTCAAATTTTAAATATAAATTAACATAGGTGAAACGCATTTTTTTTTTAAATTGCAAAAATCGGAAGATACAATATCTTCAAAAACACCACTAGGGAAAACAACTATCTTTCCCAAAACAAGTTAAGAATAAAGATTCACTCCACTTCACCGCCAGTAGCTAATTTAAGTCACAACCTTCCAAAACGATTACAATCGTTAATATTCGAGGATAAATACACTCTCTCACTTTTCCTTTTACATGCCTGATTGGTCATCAAAACATTTCTTTCAACAAACCTTACAACACTCTCACATCACTTTCTCCAATTGGCAACAATTTTTAGTGCGCGACTTAACACACAAATCCAAATCTTGAGCCACACAAGCCTCCACTTAGCTCTATATCGCGCGTCGCCACAATAAAATAATTTCACATTAAACTTGCCAAATCCACTAACAGTCAAATATTCTCTCGATGTGTTTCATACAACAACCACCCATGACTTTATTAAATTTGTTATTCATGGTGAAACAGGTTAGATTTTGTGCCAAACTAAGACTTCACGTGACACCTTTTTATTCACATTTCTCACTTCGTGTCACAGTGCCACACCACAAAACTTTTTCACTTTTCAGGCCAAAGACGCCTTCACGCCTGTGACACCACATCTCAACTCAAAGCGTGTCCACGTTGAAAGTCGAACTTTCACCACACATCTAAACATGACATCACCTAATAACATTTTTTCTAAGTCTAAACTAAATTCGTAACACAACAACTACAAAACACCGAGAAAATCATATCTTTCAATTATAACAGTAAATTGCCAACTCAACAAAAGAGAGAAAGTCAGTTTCGAGTAAATCTCAAACATAGCAAGCCATCCCACATGTGTGACCACCCCAAAAATAGAATTTCCGTGAAAAAAAAAAAAGGGAAGTGGACGCCCTTTTTGACGCCACTCCCTTGGTCACTACTATCTTTTGAGAATATCTTTGGACATGCCATCTCTTCCCCCTCAAGGCAGATCTTCTTGACCGCTAGCTTCATGACGCCATTTTGAACACAGGTGTCACACTACTCATTTAGATTTCCTCGAGAATCTCACAAATCTCACCAACGAGATATCACAACACAACATACTTTAAACATTTTACATGTTAATTGATAACACCAATTAAAACAATTTGGTTAAGTCTTATATAGACTTTTTAACGCGAAAGAGAAATCATTCTCTACATACCAGCATTGAGGACAAACGAAAAGATCATTTCACATATTCCCAGTTTCAGAGTCATAGAAACACCGATGTTACCAAAGGGATATAATCTAGTCACACACCACAACTGTAACTTTTCGTCAAAAGAGACAATTTTTGTTCAATTTTACACTACTTAAAATTTATCCAATCATTAATAACCTTCAATTATATTATAAATTTTGTATAAAATCTTGAATAATTATTCTTATTCTTACCTTTCAATTATATAAACAAATTTTTTAATCCAACATTTAAAAAAAAAAAAACCTTTAATCAAATTTACTTTTATTTTTCATGATATTATTTTAGTAATTGTAAAACATCTAATTGTTTCAAAAATTATTTTTATTTTATTATTTATTATATATTTTATATATTACAGGTTTAATTTTGTCCACTTACACTTTTTGTACCCGCAATCATATTTCTATATTTCTATTCACTATATTTTATTTGTTTAAATACCTTTATTATCTGACAAAGTTTATCATCCACTATCGGGCATCTACAACAATCGTTTTCAACAATCATATTCTTTAACCAATCCCCTATATTTTTCATCACTATCTTTTCAGTCATTGCGTCACATCAATGTAGAAAAACGACAGCACTGCTTGACAATTTATTTTTTGATTTCGTAATTCAACAAACGCCTTGAACACAGTTCCCCAGACTTACAAATCCAAACTTCTGGTCTGAACAAGCTTCAAGAGTTTATTTCATTTCATCCGCAGAGCAAATCACCAACGCATACACAAAGCGTTCACTTTTTTCAACTTTGAACTTTTTTTTCAGCTCTAGCGGACCACATTCAACCTTTGATTTCGAGTCAAGTCAGATCACCTACTGTCGCTACAATTCTACTTATCGCATGGCTCTATTTCACTCCTTTCTCAATCATATTAATGAGCAACTTTTCTTCAACAACTTTTCAACCCAATAACACTACAATTGTGACAAAGCACTGTTACCCTATACAGGATCACAGGTGAAACATTGCCTAGGAAGACGCTCAAGTCCATATCCTCGCTTTGCACCTGGACCTAAGTATTTGATTGCATGTGTAAATCTCACAATTGCTTATTCTTTAACTACTAACCCTGTCCAACGCCCACCAATATTCTCTTAGAATGTGAATTTTTATGTCATCATTTTATTTTAATCATCTTTTTTGTTAATCAAACACAATGTCATTTTTATTTCACTTTTATATATCCAAAAAATATCATCTTGTTATAGCCCTTTTTAACCCTCACAGTTTAAATTAATTAAAAGAAATTTTAATTACTTACCTGTGTTAGAGAGGCTTTACCCGCCTTAACCCGGATAAACCCTTTCACTCCCGGGGCCCATCTATGGTAATTTATGTTAGAAAGGTTTTAGGGTTTTATATTATTTTATAAATTAATACATACGATTTTAGTAATTGAAAATAGTTTATTTATGCAAAACTATATCTTTCCATTTTATTTACAAGTAATGATATATAAGAATAGTGAGGAGTGATAACTATGCAAATATTAATGATGATATACCACAGAATATTTAAAATAATTATTCAGTGACAATATTATATAAAATATTAAAGTCTAAAATTGAATTCATATATTCAACACTCCTTCTTGAATTCATGTTTTAGAGTTTTAATTACTCCATCAAAACATCATCTGCAGCAGTGAAGATCTGTGTTTTTCAAAAGTTTCCTTTGGCAGAGGCTTGGTTAGGATATCAGCAACTTGGTCTTGGGTTGGGCAAAATTGAACAGCAACATTTTCTCTTATCTGATCTTTCAAAAAATGATATCGAACATCTATATGTTTTGTCTTTCTGTTCATTTGTCCTGTCTTCATTAAAGTCATTGCACTTTGGTTGTCAATATTTAGTTTAGCAAGTATGGTTTTATTTGTAAGTTCTTCAATTAGTGCTTTTATATAAATGAGTTCTTTCACACATTCAGCTTTTACAAAATCCCAAGTTTCATTTTTCTTCAATGAATCTTTTTCTTCCTGTATTGCTTTTATCCAGTTTTCTTTGTCTACTCCGGTTACAGCTTTATTGTATGTTAACAATCCTATTTCTTCAGAAACAGAATTCAACACTTCATAATCTTTTAGTCTTTCAGGTCTATTGATATTTTCTCTATTCCTTAACATATATTTTGAATTGGTCGAGTTCTGTGGTTTATCATGGGTATCCAATTCCAATTTAGTGTCTTGACTTTCCTCTATTTCAGAATCCAGATCTTCTCTGTATCTTGGCTGAATGACACTGGTCATTTCATTTGTTAGTTTTCCTGTAAACACCACATCTCTTGCAATTATAATCCTTCTTTTCTGCATGTCCCACAATCTGTATCCATTTCCACTGTATCCGATAAGTGAATATTTTTCACTTTTACTATCCAATTTTTTTAGGTTTCCCAATTTTTTGACATACACTTCACTCCCGAATAATTTTACATTAGAAAGATTAGGCTTCTTCCAAACCACATCTGTGCTGGTGTTGTTTGTACTGTATTTGAAGGGCTTCTGTTGATTAAATAGGCAGCGACTCTTGTGGCCTCTCCCCACATTTCCTTATTTAATTTGGAATCCGGCAAAAGTGCTCTGGTTTTTTTCAATCAGAGTTCGATTCAACCTTTCTGCTTTTCCATTCAATTGTGGAGTATATGGAATTGTAAAATCAAGTATTATTCCTTTCATTTTGCACCATTCTTTAACTTGTGTATTGGCATATTCACCGCCATTATCACACCTTAATTTTGACACTTTCGCATTTAAAAATCTTTCCACTTCATTTACATATTCTTTAATATATTCTTTTGCTTCATATTTATTGCTGAGCAAATACACATAACAGAAATGTGTATAATCATCCAAAAATGTCATTATATATTTCTTATTATCATGTGTTAAGGGTTCTATTGGGCCGCACAAATCAGTATGAACAATTTCCAAAGGTCGGGTAGCTCTAGATCTTTCATTTCCAAATGACTTCCTAGTTTGCTTTGCCATGATGCAAATTTCGCACACATCATTTTCCTGTTTTTCCAATTTGTTAAGCTCCATACCATCAACCAAACTTTCAAGTTTTCTTAGATTCTGCATCCCAATGTGTCCCAATTTTCTGTGCCATTCTTGGGTTTTGTTTTCACTTGGTAAGGTAAGGTTTGAGTCATTTTTCTTTGAAAAATGTTGTTCAATATTTACAGCATAAAGTCCATTTTCAAGTTGATCTCCTTCTAGAACTTTTTTTCCATCTTTCAAAATTGTCACTTTATCACCTTTAAAATTTACTTCTCCTCCGTTGTTAACAATTGAGCTCACTGACAAAAGGTTTTTTGATAATTCAGGCACAAATATTACTTCATTTAGGTTACATTGTCTCCCCTTAAATTGTCCTGAAGTTTTTGCTCTCATACCTTCTTCTTTTTTTGCAACATTGATGTTCACATCACACTTTTTTTGATGATCAAGCAACTTTTCTTCATTAATCATGTGACAGGTGGATCCGCTATCAACAATGAAAGTGACTGATGATCTTTTATCATATTCTTCTCTTTGTTCAGCAATGAAAGCAATGGGAGGTTGCTTTTCTTTGTTCCTGAAATAGCAGTCTTTTTCTTTATGATTAAACTTTTTACATATTCTGCATTGTTCTTTGTTTACTTTAGCAGCAGGTTTACTGTTGTTCTTAAAGAAACAGTCCTTTTCTTCATGGTTAGTCTTTTTACAAAATTTGCAGAATTTTCTTTGGGTGCAATTTTTAGATATATGTCCTGGTTTATTACAAGTAAAACATACCTTTTGTTTTGTTGCATTCATAGCCACTCGGTCTTCTGGTTGGCTCTGTCTATTTCTTCTTATTTCTTCAGTGGTCAATCTTGATATTAGATTTTCAATAGTTTTTTCATCTTTTCCAGTTGACTCCCAAGCAGTACAAAAATAATGATAATCTTCTGGCAAAATTGTTAAGATCTTTGAAATAACAATATTGTCATCAAAGTTCTGTTTTAGATTATTGAGTTTAAAAGCCAAATTTCTTAAATTACTTATGTTGGATACAAGGTCTACATTTTTATCAAATTTATAAGTGTGAAATTCTTGTAGCAACTTACATTTTAATTGTTCATCATCTCTTTCAAATATTCTGCATATTGTGTCATACATTGATTTGGCATTTTCACAATGTATTATGTGTGTTAATATCGTTTTATCGATGCTCGAAATAATATATTTTTGGGCTTTAGCATCTTTTATTATCCATGCGTTTTTTTCTTTTTCATCCTTTTGATCTTTAAAACACAATTTGCCATTTATTGTTTCAATTAAATTATTAGCTTTAAAAATAATGTTAATTTGAAATTTCCAAATATCAAAATTTTCAGAGTCTTTTAATTTATCTATAATCGAAATATCTTCCATAACAGCAGCCATTTTTATTTTTACGATTTTAGATTTTAAGTTTTAACCACGCTTTATGCTGCCACTGTTAGAAAGGTTTTAGGGTTTTATATTATTTTATAAATTAATACATACGATTTTAGTAATTGAAAATAGTTTATTTATGCAAAACTATATCTTTCCATTTTATTTACAAGTAATGATATATAAGAATAGTGAGGAGTGATAACTATGGAAATATTATAATGATATACCACAGAATATTTAAAATAATTATTCAGTGACAATATTATATAAAATATTAAAGTCTAAAATTGAATTCATATATTCAACAATTTAAACCAACAACCCCATACTGTGTATATAACTTATAATAAGATTGTCATGTTGTATATAGAGACACATCTATAAATAATTATGCGCATGATTAATCTGTGTCATCGCATCGCCCTATTTAATGTAATTTGTACAAAGTGGATAAATAAATAAAATCTGTAATAGATTTAAGAGTTGAGCTAGGGCAGAGATCGAACATATAGTATTGCCAAAACAACAGAGTCTAAAGATGGAAGTCATAAATCAGGTAGATTCACAATTCCCACGACAGGCCACCCACACTGTCACATGTGGTGGAATGCAGAGACCCCTCTCACACCTGGACAGGTAAAGGCGCCCTTTCTCAAACGCCCCTGTCACATAAGGTCCCCCCCCCCCCCCGTCTTTTAACCTATAAATACCTCACTTTTACAGGGACTTGACAGTACAGTTCAGTTCAGTTTAGTTTAGTTCACCCTTAGTGCAAGCCGCGTCGGTCATATGTTATGTCGATCTCATCCAACATGTAGTTAGGAAGAACTCGTCTATCTCCATCTTGCGCTACTAGCTCAACTTTTATCTGTTACGGAACTTTCTTAGTGCAACTGTGTCTTCGTTTTTTGTGTGGCTATCCCCAGCTTTCCACTCTGCCTCGACCACGACTGCCTGTATTTTGTGAGAACTTTTAAAGGTCTTCCAAGGTGCAGAGAGGTACTGGAAAACTCTACATCCTGACTGTTCCTCTTGGTCAACACAGTACAACAAGAGCTACCAGGACTTCAACTTTTATTTCAGTAGTCGACAGGATCTCTACAAAGGCTACTGGAATTCTCATCTCATCTCATTACATTATATATATATATATATATATATATATATATATATTTGTTCATCATTATTGCTCTACTGTAGTTTCATCAATAAAGCTTTTATTACTTTTTTTTCACATTTAATTCATTTACATAACTCTATTCTTGAGAATTGTTATTTTTATTGTGTTAACATTTCTGGTTCAATTAAGGTTTTTGTTAGCCTGCAACACACCTTATCATAGCTCATTGCATTTATCAGGATAACTTTGTTGTTTTGAATTTTACACCATTAGTATTTTCATGACTCTATAATATTATATTTTTTTGCAAAATTTATAAACAATTTGGTTTGGGTTATGTACATTAAGAATTTGTAAAAATATAAAGGTCAAAGTTTAACAAAAAAAAATTGGAACACCATTTCCCTCCCTTTTAATTTAATGATGCTTCATTTATGATTTTTAGAATTGCATTATTTTTATGCATATTATTTTTTAAAATTTGTGTTAGCAAGACATGGAATATTGTTAAGTTAATGTAATATTAAAAAAACTTTACCAACCCATGAAGCGTTAGCTCCAGTCTTTTACCGCTGGAGGCAGCACTGTTAGAGCTAATAAATGCTTTCGATTGGTGCTTACTTTTACATAATGTTTGTTTATATACTAAATTGATACAAATCAAGTTAGCCTTTTTTTCATGCTTCAAAAGTTAAGATTATATTTTTAACGTTTCATAATGCTTTTCAAATTAAAGTCCGGAAATAATATTGCTTTTTTCCCATCCTGCAGGTCTACATTACACTGCAACATGCTATCATAACTCTGGCTTTTGGCATTGATATTTATGTATTGTGAAAGTACTGTTTGCTACCTTAAGCTCTGGAGAGATTATAATGTGTTTACAGATCCATCATGTGGAAATCACACCATAGTAAAAATGCATTTAGCTGGTAGCAATGTATCGCATGTGTAGACATGTGGTGCGCTTACAGTAAAAGCAGTCGCTACCTACCCTACATGATTATCATGGCCTGTACCACGTGTACTAGGGATAATTAAAAAAAAAGGAAGCAAGACCGAATACAAATAAATACATTATGTGTGGTTTCAGTTACAACATTTTGGCTATCTTCAGACAAAGGTACTGAATACATTCAGTAATTTTGTCTTTATATGGCAACAATGCTGTTACTGAAACATCACACATAATTTGTTTATTTTTTATTTGGTCTTGCTTTTTTGGTATTTTTAAAATTGCCCTTGACTATTGGAAAATTATGCAAATTTCCTTTTTATTTTATACAAGACGAATGACCCGGGCAACGCCCGGGTTTACACGATTAAATGTATTATTCAAACACATAAAACATAGCAAAATAAAACAGCAAATATAGCAAGAGCAGTTATTTTAAACGCTGAATTAGATCAGTTATAGCAAAAAATGAAAATATATACCTGCCGGCGGCGCGCGCCCGTTGGCTGCCGGCGAGCACGTGACTTCCCTGTCTGCGAGGGCCCACGCGACCGCCCGCCATTCACGCGCACAGGGAAGTCACGTGCTCGCCGGCAGCCAACGGGCAGGACGCCTGAGTGTTCTAGAGGGCGCTGCTCGTGAGCTAAGTAGAATAATTTGAATATATATTTTTAATAAATGATTTATATATTGTTTAAAATAGCCTATGTTCATCCCCGTTATTTTTTACCTATGTATGGAAATTTTAGTTTGATTTAGTGAACTACTGCGAATTTGTATACCGGACATACAAACCAACAAACAGACAAACATTCATTTTTATATAGAGAGATTTTCTCTAGCGTGAGTGCCCTCTCATGGAGGTTCTACTGTATTGGTGAAGAAAATTGTCCTTTATAGAGAGGTGTCCTCTAGCGTGAGTGTCCTCTCATGGAGGTTCTACTGTATTGGTGAAGACAACTGTTCTTTATAGAGAGGCGTCCTCTAGCGTGAGTGTCCTCTCATGGAGGTTCTACTGTATTGGTGAAGAAAACTGTCCTTTATAGAGAGGTGTCCTCTAGCGTGAGTGTCATCTCATGGAGGTTCTACTGTATTGGTGAAGAAAACTGTCCTTTATAGAGAGGTGTCCTCTAGCGTGAGTGTCCTCTCAAGGAGGTTCTACTGTATTGGTGAAGAAAACTGTCCTTTATAGAGAGGTGTCCTCTAGCGTGAGTGTCCTCTCATGGAGGTTCTACTGTATTGGTGAAGAAAATTATCCTTTATAGAGAAGTGTCTTCTAGCGTGAGTGTCCTCTCATGGAGGTTCTACTGTATTGGTGAATAAAACTGTCCTTTATAGAGAGGTGTCCTCTAGCGTGAGTGTCCTCTCATGGAGGTTCTACTGTATTGGTGAAGAAAACTGTCCTTTATAAAGAGGTGTCCTCTAGCGTGAGTGTCCTCTCATGGAGGTTCTACTGTATTGGTGAAGAAAACTGTCCTTTATAGAGAGGTGTCCTCTAGCGTGAGTGTCCTCTCATGGAGGTTCTACTGTATTGGTGAAGAAAACTGTCCTTTATAGAGAGGTGTCCTCTAGCGTGAGTGTCCTCTCATGGAGGTTCTACTGTATTGGTGAAGAAAACTGTCCTTTATAGAGAGGTGTCCTCTAGCGTGAGTGTCCTCTCATGGAGGTTCTACTGTATTGGTGAAGAAAACTGTCCTTTATAGAGAGGTGTCCTCTAGCGTGAGTGTCCTCTCATGGAGGTTCTACTGTATTGGTGAAGAAAAGTGTCCTTTATAGAGAGGTGTCCTCTAGAGTGAGTGTCTTCTCATGGAGGTTCTAATTTATTGGTGAAGAAAACTGTCCTTTATAGAGAGGTGTCCTCTAGCGTGAGTGTCCTCTCATGGAGGTTCTACTGTATTGGTGAAGAAAACTGTCCTTTATAGAGAGCTGTCCTCTAGCGTGATTGTCCTCTCATGGAGGTTCTACTGTATTGGTGAAGAAAACTGTCCTTTATAGAGAGGTGTCCTCTAGCGTGAGTGTCCTCTCATGGAGGTTCTACTGTATTGGTGAAGAAAACTGTCCTTTATTGAGAGGTGTCCTCTAGCGTGAGTGTCCTCTCATGGAGGTTCTACTGTATTGGTGAAGAAAACTGTCCTTTATAGAGAGGTGTCCTCTAGCGTGAGTGTCCTCTCATGG
Organism: Cordylochernes scorpioides; assembly: GCA_030710605.1. Taxonomy (NCBI): domain Eukaryota; kingdom Metazoa; phylum Arthropoda; class Arachnida; order Pseudoscorpiones; family Chernetidae; genus Cordylochernes; species Cordylochernes scorpioides. Next base: position 106,665,995 of record CP092886.1, on the reverse strand, counting down.
AGGTTCTACTGTATTGGTGAAAAAAACTGTCCTTTATAGAGAGGTGTCCTCTAGCGTGAGTGCCCTCTCATGGAGGTTCTACTGTATTGGTGAAGAAAACTGTCCTTTATAGAGAGGTGTCCTCTAGCGTGAGTGTCCTCTCATGGAGGTTCTACTGTATTGGTGAAGAAAACTGTCCTTTATAGAGAGGTGTCCTCTAGCGTGAGTGTCCTCTCATGGAGGTTCTACTGTATTGGTGAAGAAAACTGTCCTTTATAGAGAGGTGTCCTCTAGCGTGAGTGTCCTCTCATGGAGGCTCTACTGTATTGGTGAAGAAAACTGCCCTTTATAGAGAGGTGTCCTCTAGCTTGAGTGTCCTCTCATGGAGGTTCTACTGTATTGGTGAAGAAAACTGTCCTTTATAGAGAGGTGTCCTCTAGCGTAAGTGTCCTCTCATGGAGGTTCTACTGTATTGGTGAAGAAAATTGTCCTTTATAGAGAGGTGTCCTCTAGCGTGAGTGTCCTCTCATGGAGGTTCTACTGTATTGGTGAAGAAAACTGTCCTTTATAGAGAGGTGTCCTCTAGCGTGAGTGTCCTCTCATGGAGGTTATACTGTATTGGTGAAGAAAACTGTCCTTTATAGAGAGGTGTCCTCTAGCGTGTGTGTCCTCTCATGGAGGTTCTACTGTATTGGTGAAGAAAACTGTCCTTTATAGAGAGGTGTCCTCTAGCGTGAGTGTCCTCTCATGGAGGTTCTACTGTATTGGTGAAGAAAACTGTCCTTTATAGAGAGGTGTCCTCTAGCGTGAGTGTCCTCTCATGGAGGTTCTACTGTATTGGTGAAGAAAACTGTCCTTTATAGAGAGGTGTCCTCTAGCGTGAGTGTCCTCTCATGGAGGTTCTACTGTATTGGTGAAGAAAACTGTCCTTTATAGAGAGGTGTCCTCTAGCGTGAGTGTCCTCTCATGGAGGTTCTACTGTATTGGTGAAGAAAAGTGTCCTTTATAGAGAGGTGTCCTCTAGCGTGAGTGTCCTCTCATGGAGGTTCTACTGTATTGGTGAAGAAAACTGTCCTTTATAGAGAGGTGTTCGATTCCCATCCCTTGACACTTTTTTTATTTTATCCATTCTGACCAAAATCTATCCGTGAACTTCAGACAGTGAACTTCACACAGACAGAATAAGGCAATTATATAAGTAGATACCATTTAAAAAGTACATTCTTTTGTTTAAATATCCAATTTCCCACACTTTTTTAAAACTGCAACAATAACTAATAAAAAATTCTTCCAAGTCCAGGTATTTCAATATTGCAGAAATATATTACATTTATAAAAGTTGCTTAACTATTTAGATATGTAAATGCCGGATTAGGTGCCCTTTAAAATGTTTGATCTGGCTGTTTCTTTTTGGACAGCCGAGAGTGAAGTGGACAAAGTGAAATTTTCAGGTTGTGCGGACCATTTTCCTTTATTCACACCAATCATTAGATTTTTTTTTTTTCATTTTTGAGATACCAAAGCCCAGTTTGGTTACTTGCACTCACTGGAGGGGTTGGATTTTTCAAGAATCAGAAGCCATTGGGGCAATTTTCTTTTTCAGAACAAAGTGTCTGAATCTGCATTCGATGATCCCGGGTCATGGTTTTTAAAAATTAACAGTTTAGACCACTCCTCCAAACAGCACTCTATTCATTATATGTGTTTGTGAAATGGATCCTATATTTCAGATTTTTTTACAAGCATTTTCGATATTGCTGTTTGCAGTTTATCTCCATTTTGCTGAAAGAAAATTCATTACATTGAGTTTACAAACAGTTGGGGCCTCTATTCATTCATGAGTAAACCCCACTCGAAAAATACCCGGGCGAAGCCGGGTCCAGTCGGCTAGTTTTTTATATAAACAAACGATAAAAAACAACAACAATTAAATTTGCATCTTCGTTATTATAAAACAGCAGCAAATTAAATTAACAATGTAAAAATATATTTTAACATCACAACATTTTAACATTTAACACAAAACGTTACAATATTTTAAAATATATATATTAATATTTAAATGCCAAGTTTTTTTACAACGTTTTTGGAATATTATATTACTATATTTCTAATTAAATTTATTATACTTGGAACATATTCTAGCATTTTTACAATTTATAAATGTAATTTCACCAGAAACCGCGAGAGGCGCTGCTTGCGAGTGAAAGTAGAAAACTTGCAAATAAAATTGCGAAGAATATTTATTTCAAATCGAATTCAAACCAGAAATCTTCTCAGTAGTATAGTAAATAACTTCCTAAAGTTTCACGGCGATTGGATAATCTTACCTTTTAAAAACATTCATCGTGTGAACAAACTAACATTCAATGTGTAAACAAACCACGTGTTAATTATTAACCAATCAAATTCATTTATCGTCGCGACCAGTGCTGCGCTCAAGCGGTAAAAGGCTGGAACTATCGCTTGTTGGTTTTTTATTTAAAAAAAAAAGCACATTAACTTTTTTAGTTTTTTGAATAGCCTATATGTTAAACGAAATCTTCAGTTACCTACATGCGAAATTTCATAATGATTGATTCAGTAGATTTTGCGCTACGCGATAACAAACATCGATTTTGGATTTCAATTTTATAGATATAAGGAAGGATCAGGATAAGGATAAGGAAGGAGAGATATGTGTAAATAAATAATATTATCTTTAATATATTTCAAATTCAATTAAAATTAAAAGCAACAAATAAAGGCTTTTTGTAAATTCGATTTATTTTTGTTATTAATTAACAAAAGTGGCGAGCCTGCCAGGATGGAACGTGACAAGAAGTTGCGCTCAGTAACCAGAACGCGATTTACTAAGGCAGTAAATGTTTTGGATTCCGAAATAAGTAAAACTGATGCTGATCTAGGTGTGATCAATGACAAATGTAGCAAATTAAAAGACATCGATTTCAAATTGAAGGAACTTGACCAGAAGATGTTGGATCATATGATGGTGGCTGATGCAGAAGAAAACACTTTAAATTGTGAAATTGAGGAAGCAGAAAATTATTCGGATACCTTCATCACCCTGGAAAGAAAGGTAGGAGAATTAATTGATTCTGATAACAAAAGTGATGTTAAATCCCTGGGAAGCTCAAATGGGTCATTAATGGCCAAAAGTTATAAACTTCCTAAGATCGAAATAAGAAAATTTGATGTAGAACTAATTAATTGGCTTCCATTTTGGGCACAATTTGAAAATATTTATGAGGATACTGAGCTGCATGATACAGACAAGTTTCATTATCTGGTGCAGTCTATGCAATCAAACACTAGAGCCAGAGAACTCATAGAAAGCTATCCCCAAACAGCAGAAAACTATGCCAAAGCGGTCCAAGCCTTGATAAAAAGGTATGGACAGAAAGATTTCTTGTTGAAATATATGTAAGGGAGCTGCTTAAATTAATGATGGCAAATGTCAAGACTCCACCAGATGAAAGGCGGTCAGTGGCTAAACTATATGACAAACTTGAAACACAACTAAGATCTCTGGAATCTTTGGGTGTTGACACCAAGGAAATAACAGCATGGCTTTTCCCAATGATAGAGTCTTGTTTGCCAGAAGATGTGCTGGTTGCTTGGCAGAGATCACCGCTGGATAATTGTGATGCATCAAAAAACTCTGATTTGGGATTCCACTGCACTAGAAGTAAAATTGAAGCCCGTCGGCAATGTAAATATTGCTCATTCATTGTTTGGAGGTACACAAACAGAAAAAAATGCCATAAGGTATATAAGGTCGCATTATGCAGCAACCTATCCGAATTGGACACTCTGAGAGAATTTGAATTCTTGGGTCAAAACATTATTTGTGGAGAGATTCCAAGAACGCCTGAAGGAGCATGGTTGAATGAACTAAAAGGATCTAGAATTTGGCTGTCTGATCTTGGAAGAGATAGCCCCAAGATAGAACTTTTGATCGGCAGTGATATTTATGGATGCCTTTTGTCGGGACGTGTGAAGCAGCTGGAAAATGGACTAACAGCCATAGAAACACATCTTGGATGGACAATTTGTGGCCCTTCACCGAAGAAAGATGAGCAGACTGATTACTCATCACTGGTGGTCATCAGCATGCACAGTAGAAATATGTCGGTTGATGATTTGTGGGATTTAGAAACGATTGGCATAAAAGGCCCCAGGGAAAATCTCACAAAGCTAGAAGAAGACAAGATAGTACACCAGCACTTCTTAAATACTGTTCATCAGCTGGAAGATGGACGCTTTTCTGTAGGATTACCTTGGCTGGGGAACCAAGAAGGAATTCAATCCAATCGTCATATTGCAGAGAGAAGACTTTTCAACACAACCCGTAAATTGAGAACTAAATGTATCTTCAGCGAATATGATAGGGTGTTCCAAGAATGACTAGCTGAAGGTGTTATTGAAGAGGTGTTTCCAGAAGATTTGAACAGGAAGTGTCATTATCTCCCTCATCACCCAGTGGTTAAAGCCAATAGCAACACCACCAAGATAAGACCTGTGTTTGACGCATCATATAAGGACAAGGGGAATCTTTCATTGAACGATTGCTTGGCAAGTGGCCCAAATGTTATTGAACAGATCCCAGCTATCCTACTGAAGTTTAGAGAAAAGGCTATTGGAGTTATTGCTGACATTAAAACGTGCGCACGTGCTCGCCGGCTCCCTCGAGCCGGATTTGAACCAGCGACCTAAGGATCACCGTTGTAACATCTACAGTCGGGTAAAACACGGGCGTTGCCCGGGTCATTCGGCTAGTATTATATACTAGCGGATGTACCCGGCTTCGCCCGGGTTTTACCCGAGTAAAGGTTTATCTAACGAACATTTGTTAAAACAATTCTCTATAAACTTATTTTAAAAAATAATAGATATATTTTGATAATTTGAAACTCGTAAATTTGAATCTCTCGATAAAGTGAACATTTTTTCCCGGTCCCTGAGTGCCGTGTCATCCTGAAATTTGTCTTTCCTAATTCTCTACATTACAAAATCATCGTTTTATCTAGTGAACATTTTTCCCCGGTCCCTTGAAAAATACTCGATAAGTTGAAAAAAATCAATATTAATTGGTTCCCTCGGTAATTGGAAGTTAAAGGAATAGTATCTTTGCCTTGGAATTGTATCATTATTCTTGTCTCAAATAAATTGCCGTGTCATCCTGAGATAATCTTACTTTTGATAAATAATCTTTAAGATAATAAACTGAGTGATAATAAAACTTATAGATAAAAAAACTTGTTATCATCGTCGCAATGGGGGCGCTGCTTGCGAGTTAAATCTACAAATCTGCAAATAACTCTAAGGATATTCAAGAAATTATTTATAGAAACCTTCCCAGTACTATACTAAATAACTTCCCAAAGTTTCATGGCGTTCCAATGAGTGGTTTGGTCAGGCATAATGGACAGACACACACTTTTATATATATATGGATGGATAATATAAATATATATTACTAGACGAATGGCCCGGGCAACGCCCGGGTTTTACCCGAGTGCGCATATATTTTAAAAACGTTTTAATTCAAATACTATTCGTTACAATTATAAATTGGCGCCATGGATGTCACTCTTGTGAAACGTCCCGTTCCAAACTGTGTGTTTTTAAAATGTTTTAATTAAAATACTATTCGTTACAATTATAAATTGGCGCCGTGGATGTCTCTCTTGTGAAACGTCCCGCCCCAAACTGTGTGTGTCTTGAAAATATAAAAATAAAAATGTGAATTTTCATAAAGATTTCATCATGTCGATTTTTTTTTTGCATTTCACCTACTAAATCGATAGAGATAATTACATTTGCAACATGAACTTAGGTATATTGACTAAATAGAAAACTGCATAGTAATAAAGATCATTTTTTAAAGGCACCATATCGTTTTTTTTTTCAATATAATCGAAACAAAAATTAACGATAAATAACGATAATTGCCTTAAAAAGAAATTGCCTTAAAAAAAAAAGAAACATTCGCGGTGATTTTGTCTTGCATTCGTTTATACAATTATTATATACGAATGACCCGGGCAACGCCCGGGTTTTACCCGATTAAATGCTTTTATTCAAATACTATTCGTTACAATTATAAATTGGCGCCGTGGATGTCATTCTTGTATAATATATAAATGAGTTTTAAAAATTGTAAAAAAAAAAAATGCATCGGCCGGGAATCGAACCCGGGCCGCCCGCGTGGCAGGCGAGCATTCTACCACTGAACCACCGATGGTTATGAAAAATCCCATCCGTGAGCTTCAAACAGACAAACAGACAGAATAAGGCAAATATATAAGTAGATTATATCAACTATATTAATTAAATCAAATACCTAAACACTAATATAATACAATTTTTGCCATCACACACACTTTTTTCCTGTAGTTTATGTGTTACTTCTGTATTGCTATTCTATGGCACTTCTAATATTCATTATTGATGTACTTTCAGTATGAAGGAAATTGCAAGCAGGGGAATTCTCGGGCGAAGCCGGGTCATGCGTCTAGTATATATATATATTTAAAATTCTATTCAGTAGAGAGAGTGGTTATGTTTGTTCGAAAAATATATTTTATATCCTTCCTTCCTTTCCTTCTGTTTAATTTAGTTAGAATATTTATGTTTATATAAAGGTTTAATATAATTTTTCTATGATTGTGTAAATATTCATTGAATTTATCATCATCACCTTTTTTGTTTACAAAAATGTTATATGAAAAATAAAGTAATGTAATTGAGCGAAATGGTTGCCCTCATGTTTACT
>CP092886.1:106646937-106659138 GCA_030710605.1 Cordylochernes scorpioides | reverse complement strand
TACGCTTGCAGCAATAATAAATATATTCTGGATACCTTCTGGAAGAAATGTTGTACGGAAAATTTTAAGAACATGCATGAAATGCGCTAGATTTCGTAAAAAAAAGAAGCTCCTCTTCAATTAATGGGAAATCTACCTTTTGCAAGGATCAACAGATCAAGGCCGTTTTTGGTAACTGGAATAGATTTTGCAGGACCTTTTCTGATTAAACGGAACATAGGACATACAACTTCAACCATGAATGCTTACGTTGCTTTGTTCATATGTTTCAGCACTCGGGCCATTCATCTAGAATTAATCAGTAGTCTGACCACAGATGCTCTCATATCCACAATAAGAAGGTTCATTGCTCGAAGAGGTAAACCAGCAACAATTCATAGTGACAACGCCACTAATTTTGTTGGTGCGCATAAGAATAATTGGGAAACTATGTCACAATGCCAGTAAAGTTCTTACGAATTCAGAGGGAATTCAGTGGAAATTTATTCCACCATCAGCTTCACATTTTGGTGGACTTTGGGAAGCCGGAGTTAAGTCCATGAAATATCATCTTAGAAGAACAATGGGCAGTGCTTTGCTAAATTCTGAAAAACTAACAACATTGTTAGCACAAATTGAAGCTTGCCTGAATTCGCGACCTCTTTGTCCTCTTTCTGAGGACCCTGAAGATCTACAGGCATTGACTCCTGGTCACTTCTTAATTGGCGGTTCTTTAACAGCGCTTCCCGATGAAGATGACATCATAGCAATGAGTTTGCCAAATTGATGGCAATTGATTAAAAAACAATGAATCATTTTTGGACAAGATGGTCCCAAGAATTTGTGTCACAACTTCAACAAAGATCCAAATGGTGCAAGCCCCAACCCAACATTAAGGAAGGATCCCTGGTGTTGATAAAGAATGAACAACAACCTCCTCTACCATGGAAGATTGGAAGAATTTCAAAGGTGTTTCCAGGAGATCGCGCTAGAATCAGAGTGGTAGAAGTCAAGACTGCTAATGGGACTTACAGAAGACCTATTGTAAAATTATGTTTGTTACCTATATAATGTTTTTTGATGGTCCCCCATCAAGTTGGTGGCGAGAGAATGTTTAATTTAGTTAGAATATTTATGTTTATATAAAGGTTTAATATAATTTTTCTATGATTGTGTAAATATTCTTTGAATTTATCATCATCATCTTTTTTGTTTACAAAAATGTCATATGAAAAATAAAGTAATGTAATTGAGCGAAATGGTTGCCGTCATGTTTACTGATCCAATGTTTTAATAATCTAAGGCTTATGTTGTAAGAAAATTATACATTGTGAAGAAATATATATATATATATACACCTTCCTTTATATATTTTAAAATGAAATCCAAAATCGATATTTGTAATCGCGTTACGCAAAATCTGCAGAATCAATCATTATGAAATTTCGCATGTAGGTAGCTAAATATTCTTGTTTAACATGAAGGCTGTTCAAAAAACTAAAAAGGTTAATGTGCTTTTTTTTAAATGTAAAACCAAAAACGTTAGTTCCAGCCCTTTACCGCTTGGTGCAGCACTGGCCGCGATGATAAATGAATTTGATTGGTTAATAATTTCACACGTAGTTTGTTTACACGATGAATGTTTTTAAAAAGGTAAGATTATCTAATCGCCTTGACACTTTAGGAAGTTATATATTTACTATACTACTGGGAAGGTTTCTGGTTTGAATTTGATTTAAAATAAATATTCTTTGCAATTTTATTTGCAAATATTCTAGTTTCACTCGCAAGCAGCGCCTCTCGCGGCATCTGGTGAAATTACATTTATAAATTGTGAAAATTCTAAAATGTGTTCCAAGCACAATAAATTCAATATTTAATTGGAGGATTCAGTAATATAATATTCCAATGACGTTGTAAAAAACTTGACATTTCAATATTAATATAAATATTTAAAAATATCTTATTTAAAATTTAATAAATGTTTTCAAAAAGATTATGTGTGTTTCAAAAATATATTTGAACGCATATAAAAATATTTTATATGTTTATAAATCTATATATAGGTGGATTGGATGTTTTATAGAATCGTTTAAACAAATGTTCGTTAGGCAAACTTTTACTCGGGTAAAAACCGGGCGAAGCCAGGAATATATGTGTTTGTCGGCTATGCAAGCCCTCAATATATAACTAATCTCGCTGAAATTAGAACAGGACAGAGAGTTAAATCTGGAAGAGCTTTTTGTCGCACTTTTAACCATGAAAAATTATAATTAACCAAGTACTAAGCAACAATTATTTTTTAGTCAGAAATGATTATGACAATATTGCTGTATCATGCTTGATTGACATAAAAAAAAATTCTTTAGGGGAATATTCACTAAACCAGACCACGGGCGAAGCCAGATAATAATTTTTAGTAGGCAGGAACAAAATCTACCAGCGAAACATATATTTGAGCAGAAGACACACGAAGCCAGGTCATCTATATATATAAAATATCGTTTCTCGGCCTTTCGGTTAAGATTATGTAGTATATCTCTAGATATTTTTATTTCTATATATCTTTTTTTAAATCTATTCAGTAGAGAGAGAGGATATGTTTGCTCGAAAAATATATTGTCACAGTAATGAAGGTGACGAGTCGTTTGGGTAGAATAAAATAATAATTTATTAGATGACTTTAAATAGTTTATAAGTTTGAGGGATAAAAAGAAATAGAGGTAAACTAAGTTAAATGGATAAAAATAATGGTAAATTAAGGAAGTAATGTCAGAGACCCAAACGGCTGGCGATCGGCTCCACCCCTCAAGATGGCGACTATTGTTTACCAACTTCCCGCCTAGCGCGCCCGCCATCTATCGGAGCTTAGGTACATAACACTTGCCAAGCTGACAGCGCGCGCCACCTATCGGGGCTTAGGTACATAACATTGGCCAAGCTGCCGATGTATTATTTACAGTTACAAGCTATGTACATTCGGTTATGACATTACTCCCCTTTTCAAAAATAAGCAGCGACCCGCTGCTTAAAAAAAAAATTCTACACTCTGAGATCAGTCCTGTGTTTGTTCTTCTGGGCTTCTGTATGGTTTCATCCGCAGGACGTGGACGATGTCTTTGATATTCCGTTGTCGGGGTCTCCTCTCCAAGGCCTCTACTTCATAAGTTACTTCAGACAGTTGTCTCACAACTTTATAGGGGCCGAAGTATCTTTTAAGTAGCTTCTCCGACAGTCCTTGTTTACGCACAGGTGTGTACACCCAGACAAGGTCTCCCGCGCGGTACTGGACAGGTCTGTGGCTTTTGTCGTATCGAGATTTGTCTTTTTCTTGCGCCTTCAAAATGTTCAAACGGGCCAGCTGGCGTGCGTCCTCGGCATTTGTAACCAAACACTCCACGTAGTCTTCCAGATTAGCTTCCTCTCTATACGTCAGGATGGTGTCCAATGGGGTCTCGACATCGCGTCCGTGTACAAGATAGAAAGGGCTAAACCCAGTGGTTTCCTGTTTGGCGGTGTTATAGGCAAAAGTTACGTAAGGGAGAACTGAGTCCCAGTTTCTTTGGTCTACGTCAACATACATAGACAGCATGTCACCAAGTGTCTTGTTGAGTCTCTCGGTCAGGCCATTTGTTTGGGGGTGGTAGGCAGAAGTAAAGCGATGTGCGGTTCCACAGAGGTTGTTAATCTCCCGTATTGTGTGAGATATAAACGTTCGACCTCGGTCTGAAATCAATTCTCTTGGGGCTCCATGTTTAAGGATCACGTCTTCTACTATAAATTTTCCAACTTCTTCCGAACTTCCATTTGGTATGGCTTTGGTCATAGCATACCTTGTTAGATAGTCTGTCGCGACCACGGTCCATTAATGGCATCGTTCGAGGTAGGGAATCTTCCTAACAAATCTATTCCTATTTTCTGAAAAGGTCGTGCAACCGGCGGAATTGGCACAAGTTGTCCTGGTGGACGTTCGGTAGAACCTTTTCGCCGTTGACATTCTCGACAATGAGCCACATATTGTCGCACAGATCTATGCAAGCCGGGCCAGAAATATTTTCTTCTAACGCGGTCGTATGTTTTTGCAAATCCCAGGTGTCCCGCCATTGGTGCATCGTGGGCTTCCCTCAAAATGTCAACCCTCATTTGTTTGGGCACTACTAAGAGCCAAGGTTTGCCCATGGGATCGTAGTTTTTGCGGTAGAGGATGCCGTCGATTATTTTGTATCCACTTTCGGAATCAATTTCCTGAATTATTTTTTTGGTCTGGACATCGCTTCTTTGCTCTTTTCTTATGTCGGTAATTGAAGACAATTCTGGTATGTTGTCTTCGTTGGATTGGGGGAGAGAACTTCTTGAGAGGCAATCCGCATCTTGGTGTCTTTTACCATTCTTATACACAATAGATATGTCGAACTCTTGAAGTCGCAATGCCCATCTGGCTAGCCTTCCCGATGGATCCTTTACATTAGCTAGCCAACACAGGGAATGATGGTCGGAGACGACGGTGAAGTGTTTTCCAAACAAATATGGTCTGAACTTGTAAATGGCCCAAACTACAGCCAGGCATTCCCTCTCCGTCGTGGAATAATTTCTTTCTGCGGCGTTAAGGGTTCTTGATGCATAAGCGATAGGCTTTTCTTTTCCTTCTACCAGTTGGGTTAACACTGCTCCGAGGCCATATCCACTCGCGTCGGTATGTACAAGTGTCTCAGCATCTTCTTTAAAATGTCCAAGCACAGGATCGGTAGTTAGGGCTGATTTTAATATTTGGAAAGATTGTTCTTGTTCGTTAGACCAAAAGAATTTCACGTTATTCCTCAGGAGGTCGTGTAACGGCTTTGCTTTATTTGCAAAATCTTTCACAAATCGCCTGTAATTTGAACACAATCCCATGAAGCTTCTTACTTCAGTTGCTGTTTTTGGAGTCGGGAAATTTGTAATTGCTTCAATTTTGTCGGGATCAGGGCGAATGCCGCTTTCTGTAACCAGATGCCCTGACACTTTGATTTCTCTTGACCCAAAACGGCACTTCTCATGATTAATACACAAGCCTGCTTGCTGGATGCATCTGATAACTTTCCCTAAGCGTTCAATATGTTCTTTAAAGTATGTAGCATAAACAATTATATCGTCTAAATAACAAAGACAAATTGTCCATTTCAATCCTGCTAGTAGCTTGTCCATCATTCTTTCGAATGTTGCCGGTGCGTTACATAGACCGAAGGGCATCACCCAGAACTCATATAAGCCATCAGGGGTGATGAAAGCTGTCTTCTCCCGATCTTCCTCGTCGATTTCTATTTGCCAGTATCCTGTACGTAGGTCCATGCTGGAAAAGAATTTAGCTCCTGTTAAGCTATCCAAAACATCATCATTTCTAGGTAAAGGATACACATCCTTTTTTGGTGACCTTGTTAAGCTTTCGGTAGTCTACGCAAAATCTCCAGGACCCATCTTTCTTTTTAACCAAAACTACTGGAGACGACCAAGGACTTTCGGACGGTTGTACAATTCCCATCTTTATCATTTTATCGACTTCAGTTTGTATAGCTCGTCTTTCTACAGGAGACACCCGGTATGGTCGTTGTTTAATAGGACGGCTGTCTGAGGTGTCGATTTTATGTTTCACATTGGAGGTTGTACTGAATGATTTTCTCTCAAAATCAAAAACCTCCGAGTACTTTTCTAGACATTCTGCAATCATTGACTTTTGTTCTTTATCTAATCTCTCGTCTACCAGAGATAAGATTTGTTGGCGTCTATCCTCACTCTTAATGTTTGATTGAATTTTCTCGTCTTCAGCTGTGTCAACATTGTAGATTCCGCTACTTCCAATTTTCCTCAAGTATCCTACAAGCATACCAGCTGGGATTATTTGATTCTGAGAAGTCCCATTAGTTACCCATATCTCCCCTCTGCCGTGATGGAAGTTAATTATGGATGATGGTATGACCAATTCTTTTTTTAAGATGAGATCTTTGCTGCCTTCTATCATTAGATCTTTTCCACCTCGAATCTCTTCGTTAATAACCGTGATTTTCTTAATTGAGCGAGCTGGAATGAAGCAGTCTTCTAACGCATGTGTAGGCAGATCTTCTTCTAGGCCGTCGTTCACACTTTCCTTCAAATGTATTTCACCTCTTCCACAATCAATCACTGCACTTGTGGCTCGAAAGAAATCAAGACCAAGGATTATGTGATGGCTACATTCAGAGAAGACAACAAAAGTAAAATAAAATAAATTCTTCAATCGACACTTTTAAGTTGCAGCGCCCTAGAGTTTCGATATGCTTCCTATTGGCGACTCTCAGTACAGGCCCTTTTTCTGCAAAGAACGGAATTTTCAAATATCGGCGAAAACTTTCCGAGATTACGGAATAATCGGCTCCAGAATCGACTAAGGCCTCAACATTCTGTCCATTTATGGTGATAACAACGTAGTTCCGTTTCATGTTCGCAGTTATAGTAGGGGGAGGATTTCTACTTTCGTCAGCGGCCTTACCTCCAGTCTCGGTCGCTCTCCTTAGTTTCCCTGGCTTGGGCGGCGAGGAGATTGACTGGATCGACGAGAGGGCGACGGCGTTGCGTTTCGTCTTGAGGGGGATCTTCCACGGCCAGGATAGGGCGACGGGTTTCGAAAGCGGCGATCTACAAACTCAACTTCTTCGGCATTTTGGTTGAACCAGGTGTTGTAATTATTGGAGTAGGCCGGCCTTCTTACCCTGGCTTCCTCGAAAACACGCCTTCTGTCTCGGCAATATCGGGCTACATGTCCCGGGCGACCGCAATGGAAACATATTGGAACGTTTTCGTGTGTCCTCCATTCATCAGTTCTTCTCTATGGTGGTGTCTGGTTGGGTGCCGGTGTTCTTTGGTTCAGGAACTGCTGTCGTGGCGTCTGTTTGAATATTTGGGGTCGGTTAGAGTACTGCTGTCGTGGCATTGGCCTTTGAACGGGCTGCGAAATTGCAGACAGGTTCCTTTCAACTTCCTCTCGAATAATTAGATCCAGGGAAGATGGTTTGAGAGTGGCTGGCTCGGGATTCAATGCATGGTGGATTTCTTCTCGGACGATACGTCTAATGAGGTCCTCCATAGATTCCGATTCTACTGGGTTGATGGCGGCAGCGTTCGGCAGTCTGTCAAAAACTATCCGCGTATTCACACGCTTCTTTTGAGATAGTTCGATTTTTCGACACCACCTTATAAACTCCTCGGTGGTGGCAATTTCAAAGGTTACAATTGCCCTGTAAATTTCCTCAGAGACCCCCTTGACTAAATGAGCAACTTTTTCATTTTCATTCATGTTGGGATTAATTTGCCGACATAAATAGAGGACGTCTTGAATATACGCCTCACTAGACTCTCCCTTTCCTTGGGCCCTGGCTTTTAGTTTTTCTAAAAGCTGGTCTTTTTCGCTTGCGTAATGCCCAAAGACCTGAGACAACATTGTCTCAAAAAGTTCCCATGAGGTTATTTGTTCCTCTACATTCTCGAACCAGACTTTGGCCGTTCCTGAGAGGAAGAAGAAAACATTTGCTAGGCACATGGAACTGTTCCAGCAGTTGTAGCGAGCTACACGATGGTACTCTTTCAACCATTTCTCCGGGCTTTGGCCCGGTTCCCCCGAAAATATAGAAGGGTTTCTAATATGTTTGAAGTGGTACTCAGCCTGTGGGGTCTCTCTTTCTTCGTGTTGCATCTTAGAATATTCCAACGGGTTTAATCCTTGGATTCTACGACTTCTTCTTATAGCTTGGGCAGCGAAGGGATGATCCAGCTTGTCTCCACCAGATGTCACAGTAATGAAGGTGACGAGTCGTTTGGGTAGAATAAAATAATAATTTATTAGATGACTTTAAATAGTTTATAAGTTTGAGGGATAAAAAGAAATAGAGGTAAACTAAGTTAAATGGATAAAAATAATGGTAAATTAAGGAAGTAATGTCAGAGACCCAAACGGCTGGCGATCGGCTCCACCCCTCAAGATGGCGACTATTGTTTACCAACTTCCCGCCTAGCGCGCCCGCCATCTATCGGAGCTTAGGTACATAACACTTGCCAAGCTGACAGCGCGCGCCACCTATCGGGGCTTAGGTACATAACATTCGCCAAGCTGCCGATGTATTATTTACAGTTACAAGCTATGTACATTTTTGGTTATGACAATATTTTATATATTACTAGCCGAATGACCCGGGCAACGCCCGGGTTTTACCCGATTAAATGCTTTTATTCGATTACTATTCGTTACAATTATAAATTGGCGCCGTGGATGTCATTCTTGTAAAACGTCCCGCTCCAAACTTTGTGTCTGAGAAGCGATATTTTTATAAAGAGATGATCTGGCTTTGTGTCTTCTACTCAAATGAATGTTTTTCTGTTAGAATTTTGTTCCTGCATGCTAAAAATGAACTGGCTTCACCCGTGGTCTCTGCTTTTTGGAATTTTTCCGGGTATAATTTTGTATCTAATAATCGAATATGATACAGCAATATTGTCATCATCATTTTTTGAATAAAAAACAACTACTTTTTTCCCAGAACCTGTCAATTTATTATTCTTGACTAAAAATCCGAAAAATATTTTTTCCAGATTTTTCTCTATGTCCTGTTAAAACACTTTTTACATGTGCATTAGGTCAGCTGATATTACCTCCCATCTTCACCGCTAGAGGCGCTGCTTGCGAGCGAAAGGGCAAATTTTCAACGCAATTTGCAAATAACTTGTATACATACTTGTATATTTGTGTACATAGACCATAAATCTGTACATAGACAGAAAAATCACATATATTTTAATAATATAAATGAGCTTTAAAAATTGTAAAAAAAAAAAATGCATCGGCCGGGAATCGAACCCCGCATGACAGGCGAGCATTCTACCACTGAACCAAAAGCAAACGGTGACAGAATTGTTGATGACTCTGATACTTGTATATTTTAATATAAATATATAATGTAACGAATATTCTTATCATAATATTCTGTGTGTTCCGGAATATTATTATCAATAATATTAGTTAGGCAAACATAACTCGGATAAAACCCGGGCGAAGCCGGGTACACATCCGCTAGTATGATATATATTTATAAATAAAGATATTTTAAATATATTTAGATAAATAAGACTGCATTGATTTATAATTTTGAAAAATGAAAGCTTTGAGTTTCTCACTTCTACAGGCCAAAGTAATTTTCTAAAAATTACGTGAATCAAATCTAACTTGGGGGGAACACGATTTTATCGGAACAATTTCTTGTAAGTTGGACTTTTGCGCAGTAGAAGAATGAAATACTTTAAAATTCATCACATTTATAAAATAAAGTTCATTGCAGTTTTTCCTATTTTATAATTACTTTTTATTCTTATTAAATAGAGTTAAGGTATATTATTTTCACTTATTTAAACTCCAGAACGCTTAAAATTCTGCATATTTTGAAATGCATTTTAAATATTTATCAGAGATAAGCATACGATTTATTTTATATAAAAATAGATTGAGATAAATATTTTTGTAGATTCTTCTCCATAAAAAGCAATCACTGATGCCTAGAGGGCCCAGCATCCTCAAGTCTGGTGCTGCACTCTGACCGCTCCAGAATTTCCCCTGAGGAGGGTCGTTAGGGGCTGAGGTGTCGCTGCTGTTTTGGCACGGATGCCTCACTTATCTTTAAATTTTTATTTATGCTCTCTATGGATAAAAGATGTATTTTGTAAAATTTATTTGGCACTATTTCTTGGTTTGGGTATATGTAAAAAATTACGAGAATAAAGAAGTCAAAACTACCTAACAGTTATTGATTATGAGAGAAATTATGCAATTACCCTCATAATTGGCTGAAAATAAAACGACCGGAAGCTTCTGTAATTATTTTTAATAGAAAACGTGTGACATTACCTTTGCTCCTTAGTTATTGTTAAAACTCACAATCCTTAAAATCCTGCTCAAACATTCCAAGGTAAAAAAAAACCACCAACATTCACGGAATGACGAACACTCCCTGGTATGAAAGAAGTACAACAATAAAACATGTGGAGATGAAGCATCAGTAAGGCCTGAACATTACAAGTTATTGATTTGGTGCCAAACTTGCGTCCTTGAGTGAATCAGGCACACTTACTCAGGTTGAGCTCTTTGATCGAATTTAGGATTGGGAAAATCTGACTCCAGACATATGAAGCCAAAGACATGTGTGCCTGTAAAATAAAGTTTTTGAAATGCTAGTTTTTGCAACTGGGTTGAAGTGATCTAGATTATTCCAGAAATGTTTCTATCTAGTTGATTGTCGCATGTCGATCTTTTATAAACCTTAATTTCATCCTGTGTTGAGGCAGACGCTGCATTAGCAATGCGGACGTAGGTGGAAACCTGATGGTGGAGCAGGGCAAAGGAATAGCCGGATAATGAAAAGGCTCCGTTATAAATGATAATTAATAAATAAAATATAGTTTGTTAAAAAAAACCTTTATCAAAAATGACTAAAGGGAGAAAATAAATATTTCAGCTTCTCCACAATTGAACAATTTGATCTATGAGGCAAAATAAAAGAGACGGGGGTGATCATCAAGATTTTCGATTTTAATGTAAAACAAAATGAAGCAACTTATAAGTAATTTATTATGTTTCGCTAAATAATCTACCCCTTCTTTCAATATGCGATTATAGTTTCCCGCCGCTTTAATATCGACTCATAAATACAATTGTTCAATGGCGGAAGCTGAAATATTTATCTTCTCATTTCTAGTGAATTTTTAAATAAGAACTATTTTTTAATCAATTATTTTCTGATATTTTTTCATATTAACTATGTGTGTGAGAATTTACAAGTATTTATAAATTTTATTCTTTTTCCTTCTCATTTCCACTCAATCATATTAGGGTATCAAGTTTGTAGAGCTTGAGACTTTGATGGTGTCTTCTGGGGATGAGTAGAGCTCAATAATGGATGAGTCAATACAGTCAATAATGTGTTTTGGGGTTGCAGGTTGAGAATTGCACTAAGTACATAGTGGGAAAACTTTGCAACCATTCTGGAAAGCCATTGTCCGTAGATGACCAGACTTAAGTCTGGAAATCAAAAACTGTTGTTCTCTGGTGCTTGTCCCTCCTGCTCTGTACCAGTCATGTGCAGCAGTATATTTCTATTCTTGCTGGCATTGGGTCTTAATGGTACGGAGGAGGCCTCTTTCGTCTAGTTGGGTAATATATTTCCTGGTCTCCGGGTGGCCAAGAGCTCCCGACTTTTCCAGAGAATCTGCTAGCTCATTTCCAGGAATTCCAACGTTAGCTGGAAGCCATTGCACTGTGACAGAGCTGTTGACTCGGAGTTGGTTTACAGATTTAACGATGTTCTTGAGAAGAGATTCTTGACTGGAGAAGCAGGTGTTTGAAGGGTATAAATGGCTGCTCTTGAGTCTGAGTATATTATTATTTTGCTTGTGTGGCGAGTTTTTTTATGTTGATGCTTTTTAGAGCAGTATCTATTGCAGAGAGTTCTGATTTAAAAACTGAAAGGTGTCTAGGGTGGGAAAGGGAGATTTTTTCCAGGATCATATCTTTGTAGATAGCAATTTCACTGCCAGATAGTCCAGTTCCAAGCTGATTACCATCAGTGTAAATTGTGATGTAGAAGAGGGAGCTATTTTCTTCAATGATTTGGAGGCCAAGAGCTTTAACCAATTCTGATTGAGTTTCATGTTTGCGGGAATTGGCTGGGAGATGAGGGATACAGGTGAGTTTGTTGGAGTTCTGTGTGTATGTGTGGAGGAGGGGGGGGGGGGGGGGGTAGAAAGTTCTGTTTTTGGGATTTTAATTGGGATGTATAAAAGATTAGAGTTGTGAGCCACGTTGAGAGGAGTGGGGCGTTTAAGTCTTCAATTTGAATCCCAATTTCTGAAAAAATTCCTGTAAGGTGTTCTTTTGGAGAGTTAATCTTTTTGAATATGAATTTTGAGAAGCAGATTTTTCCTTAGGTGCAGGGGAAGAAGGTTGGACTCTAATAAATATATTTTAAATTATAATATTTATATGTGTTATATTTTAAAATTTTAAAATTGGTTTAATTTGTAATATTATTATTTTAGATAATTATAGTCTTATGGCAATATCCTCACAATTATTTATAGCTCTAGTTATACTACCGATTTATTTTTATGCAATGCCAGACGCTCATTACGCCACAAATGGCTGCGCCTATTTTCTCCTTCTGGTATATATAC
>CP092886.1:106621582-106646837 GCA_030710605.1 Cordylochernes scorpioides | reverse complement strand
AAATTCTATTCTATAGTTTATTCCAGAACACATCACGGAACACATCATAAGTCTGATATTTTATACACTTGCGTTGTTAGCTTGACTGAGTGAGTGTATAAATTTTTCACTTCTACCTGTGTGGTCTGGAAGTATATTAAAAATTCACTCAATTAAAAATTGAGTGACTCGGACTCCTCACCTCATGGTTAACGCCGGTCATTAGCGGCCGCTCGTAGACGCAACTCTGGCATGTGCCGCTGTTTAAGATCGGTTTCGCGACCTGCCCTGCGTATTCGATCGCCTCTGACGATATCTCTGTAACCCCACGACAGAAGGCAAATGGTTTGGCGATTCGACGGCGCGGGCCGATCGGGAAATCGACTTAAGCAGCGACCCATTTGAACTCGCTATGCAATCTCTGGTGTACTTTTGTGGTTGGTTATCTTAGTACTGGTACCCTCACTACTAATCCTTGATAAAATACCTCAATTTCATTTTTTTATATATAGCCAAAATTATTTATTAACAATTTTTTTACCTTCCCCAAAGGTTTTTATTTTTATCTTTACAAAAATAAAATTTATCTTTTTCCAGAAACTGTTGAATTATGCCCGCTTTATTTACTCCTTTAATCTATTCAACACCTGTCTCTCTCTAATATTTCCTGGCCTAGGGAATCTAACCTTTTTTGAACAACTTTGGTGGCGTGTAGCACCTTGGTACTTTGCTACAGTGCATTGCGGTTTGTCTGCTTGCTACATCCATTTTTGGGCTCAAAAATCATACTTTGGTTAGTAGCTCGTAAAACTATATATTCTCTATATTAAAAATTGATTACAAGATTTGTAGACAGACAGAAGCGGTAACAAAATTTGCTTTTACCGGTTTACAGACTAAAATTAAAGGGGGGGGGGGGGTGCGGCGAAAAAGACTAGACTAACATACCAACACAAGTGCACCCTAAAAAGTAGTAAAACCCTGGAAAACGCAAATAAAACACGATAAGTTACATCAAGACTGGTACTAACCTTTATTCCAGCGTTGTGGAGATCGGACCAAGCTCCAAAGGAATACGTGGGACAAAAAAAATGCAAATAAAAATACCAGGAAATGAGAGCGCTAAAAGCGTTTCACGCGACTTCAGGAAAAAAGTCTTACGCTTAACTTTTGAGTCCCTTATATGTACAGACATGGCCACATTTATCAAATAGGAAGGGGTGGGAGATAAGTTAGCTTATCAAATAAATAACATTTTTGTCCACATAAATGATGAGCTTACACTGCTTATTGTAGTCAAATAAATTGACAGAAGGTATCCTTCCAAAAATATAATAGTAATAATAACAAATATCCCAAACAATCTTATTAAACCGTGAGAAAAAAAATCCCGCTCTCTCAGAAAGAAAGAAAAAGCCCACGGGAGCCATTTTACAATAATAAAAAATAAAAAAAACTAAAGAGAGTGAAGAAATAGGCCTCCGGCGTAGTTCCGCGAATTTGCCTCCCATATTGGACCATGGAACAACGACAGGGAGAAATGACAACTCCTGCACCAACTACAGTGAATTACTATGAATCACTACCTTAAAAACGCATATCTCTGTATAGACATGGAGGGGGCAATACGCTCTCATCCGGGATCAGCAAGGGGAGTATTTGATCTCAGAAAATAGGGGATGAAATGTTCCCTGTCGAACGCCTCATCATCAACTGTAGGTTCGTCATTAAAATTTCCATTTTCCTGATCGAGATCGGTCACAGACTTGGTTTCTAGAGGTGGTGGGGACATCTCTCGGTGGGGAGAGGTACGACAGGCACTCCCACCTTCCTAAGCCATTGGAATCACTCTCTGAGGATAGCACTCGCGTTTAGCAGCTGTGGGCTTTCTATAACGCATGCCCCTGAATGTCTTCATTCTGTCAATATGCACAATTTGTTCATCGTGTATATTGATTCCCCGCACTCTGAAATTTACTTCAGACACTCTAGCCACTGTTCTACCGCGTTAGGGTAAAGGTTCGAGCTGCAGTGAGAACTATAAATTAATAATTTATATTTTAATAAGTCCAAAAATTACATACAATTATAAGAGGCAGATGGAGTACAGTTTTCACTGCACCAGCGCCTAGAGTATTATATAATGGAAGGAACCGCCGCAGGCTGTAGCGACGCGCGGTAAACAGCCAGCGAGATCAGGCGGTGTTCGAAAAGTGCGCGCGCAGCCCCCGGTGCGCGCGCAGGCCGGCTGGCCAGCTCGCAGAATTCCCGGCGTCCCGTGCCAGCGTCGCCCGCTGGCATCCTCTTATCTCATGCCCCCCCTGGAGATTGGGACTTGGGACCGATCCAACGTAGTTGCTATAACGCGGGTTCGGTTCTCGGGTTCGAGGGGATAAGATCTGCTGATGTTGAGCTGAGTTGGGTGGGGTGGTGTACGGTGGAGGCACGAAAGGTCGTAAGAATCTGCGATTACGGCGAAGAAGGCGTCCGGCGTCGGTCCGGATGAGGTAGCTGCGACCGCGTGGAAGTTGTTCGAGAACCTCAGCAAGGAGGGTCCAATGTTTTGTGCGGTGATCCTGGACAAGGACTATTGCTCCCACTTCCAAATGTGAGAGTGGCTTGGCGTTGCGATTGTATTGCTTGAGGGCTTTCTGCCTTAAGTTCTGGGCTCGTTGATCGCATTCTGAAATCCTTGTTCTCCATTCCTTGGCAAACTGACTACGGTGAAGCGGTAGCTTGGTACGTGTCGGGGCACCAAACACAATCTGCGCTGGACTTCGTCCCTCTGCTTTGGGCGTGTTTCGGAACTCCATCAAACTTTCTAAATATGTGTCGGACTTGAGATTCCCATTGGTGGTGGTCTTGCTGATTAGGTACTTTATCGCTTTTACGGCCGCTTCGGCAAGTCCATTTGATTGAGGAAAGTGTGGAGATGAGGTGGAGTGCTCGATGTTCCAACGCTTTGTCCAACTCCGAAACTCTTGAGAGGAGAATTGGGGACCATTGTCGGATGTGAGTATCTCTGGGATGCCGTAATCTGCCATCCACTTTTGAAGGTGACGGATGACCGTGGTGGACGTGGGGGCTCTGCCACATTGCGTCACGTTGATCCAACCTGAAAAGCGGTCGACCATAACGAGATATTGGTATCCAGCGTGCGAAAAAAGGTCGCAGGAAACATGTTGAAATGGGTAGCTAGGCGGCGGGTCGGAATAGAGTGGTTCTTACTGTTGCGAGGGTAGATAGGCTGAACACTCGGCACACGTTTTTACTACGTTCCGGATGTCATTAGTGATGCTCGGCCAAAAGACAGATTGGCCAGCGCGTCGAAGAGTCCGGTCTTGGCCTTGATGCGAAGCATGGAGTATTTTTAGCACTTCTGAGCGTAATGGTGTTGGGATGAGTAGGCGAGAGCCTAAGAAAACGAGTTCTTCGCGTACGCTTAGTTGGTGCAATACTCTCCAGTAGGGGCGAAGATCTTCGTCGAGGTCTTCTTTACGTTGAATCTTTTGAGGGATGATATTGCGTATACGTTTGTACTCTCCATCATGCTCTGCGGCTGCTCTGATTTGTCGTATTAACGAATCCTCCATTACCCTGGATCCGTCGACCGGGTCTACTACTGCAGCGGCAATGAGAGGTGCGGGATCAGAATCAGGATGATCATCGGTATCGTAAACGTCGGGAACTGGGGATGGGTGGCGAGAGAGCACGTCGACAACGGTATGTTTCTTTCCCGGACGCCAAACTGCCGTAATGAGGTACGGAGTCAGCTTTTCCTTTAGCCGGAGGAGCCTTGGGTTTTCTATCTCGTCCAGAGTTTTGGAGTTCAGTATGGGAATAAGGGGACGGTGGTCGACTATAAGTTCGAAATGAGATCCCATAAGAAATAACTTGCATTTCTTGGCTGCCCACACGACAGCTAATAACTCAATTTCCGTGGCGCTATACCGGGACTCTGCAGGAGTCACATTGCGGGATCCTACCTGGAGAAGTCTCCATTGACTATCAGGTTGTTGTTGATAAAGGGCATATCCTAGTCCCTGGGTCTGTGCTGCGTCCGTTTCTAGGCGGAGGGGTTGTCCTGGGGAGAACTGTGCTAGGATGCGTGAGCTGCAGAGTTCTTGAATGACTGCGTCAAAAGCTCGCTGGTGGGGGTTCTCCCAAACGAAGGCGGCTTTGGCTGACAAAAGTGATCGGATTGGCGCGGATAGCTCGGTTAGATGATGGGAAAAGGCCTCAAACTGTTGAACAAGGCCGTTAAAGGAACGCACGTCGGTCTTGTTGGTTGGTATCGGGAAATTCTTTAGAGCGGAGTACAAATGTGGAGAAGGTGTGTAACCGGAAGAATTTATACGGAAGCCGCACCAGTCGACTTCTGGCTGAGCGAATACGAACTTCTTCTGGTTGAGGGTGATTCCATGTTCCTGACACCGGGAAATGACCTGTCGAACACGTTGGACGTGTGTTTTGTAGTCAGAATCGAAGATAATGATGTCCTCTGCCACTTTTTCTACGTTCTGTATTCCAAATAGGGCTTCGTCTCCACGACGGTTGTGCTCGTCTCCGGCGGAACACAATCCCATCACGTTGCGACAATAGCGGTAACTTCCCCATGGTGTGATGAAGGTGGTTAGTTTTTTACTCTTTTCATCGAGGGGGACTTGCCAATAACCGTGACGGGCATCTAGCGTGCTGAAAAACTGCATGCCTGGTGGGATGCGAGCAACAACCTCGCGGGGTACCCTGACTGGATAGGCGGGTCGTCGGACGTATTTGTTCAGTCCGGTGAGGTCCACGGTTACGCGCGGTTCTGATGAGCCTTTTTTCGGGACGACTACCATAGGATGGCACCAATCGATGGCTTCGCCGACGGGTACCTGTTCGATTATCCCTTTCGCCAACATGGTATCGAGTTGAGTTTTGACGGGGTCTCTCCAGTGAAAGGGAACGTTGTATGCCCGGTAGCGTTTGCAAGGAACGGCATCTTTAACAAGTTCGATAGACATGGGGGGTCCTTGCATGGGTTTTAACACTGTGTCGTCGAACGCTCTAGCATAATGGGTAAGGATGGACTGCTTATCGATCTCAATGGCTCTCACCGGGGTCGGCGAGAACGTTAGAACTTGTCCGTTGGTTATGGCATTGACGATCATTGAATGGGGCCAGTTATCCGGCAGAAGTCCTAAGGCTTTGCATCCGCTCTTGCTCAAGAGAGGGGCGTTCAGGTGCTTGCAGACTCCAACGGTAGTACTGTATGTTTTCCCGTTGAGATGCAGTGCCGCGACGAACGATCCACAAGGACTTAAGCTGATGCCGTTGGCTCCTACGCAAGGGACGTTCTTCGGGTTGAGTGCTGATCGGGTCTGCTCATCCAGTAACAGGAATTCTGATTCTGGGATTAGATCCAGATCTGACCCCGGGTCCGCCAGCCAACGGATTTGGTGTAACTTATGGTTGATATCGGTCGGAATGGTTATGAGTTCGTTGCGTACTCCAGCTGCAACAACTGTGTTTGAGGGTCCTGGTTGGGACTGATTGTTTCTGGTTGCAGGTGGCGGGATATTAGGTTTGGTTGTGGGTTTCCGTTTCAGTTGTCGGCAAACCCTTCCGTAATGCCCGGTGATGCCGCATTTGTTACACTCTATGTCTTTTGCTGGGCACTGGTCACGGCGGTGTCTTGGGTTAGCCCCACATCCGGAGCAGGGGTCGTTAGGATCATAGGGTTTCTGAAAGAAACGGTTGGCCTTAGGTGAGGTTTCAGACGAGCTGGCTTGTTGATGCTTGTAGGTTGATGGTGCACGTCTGGTTGCAATGAAGGCTTCGGGGGAGGTGGTTGGGGAGGGTGAAAGAGTCGCGCCCACGGCGGTAGCACTCTCATGTGCGAGACAAATTGAGAGGACTCGGTCCAGGGAGAGGTCGGAATTGTACTGCTCCGCCAGTACTTTTCGTTGGAGGTCTTTATCAAACAGGCCACCACACGGAAAGGTTCATATAATTTAGCGGAGAATGTAGAGAATTCCTTGCCCTTAGGAACAGCCACCTATATTAATTTCCAGTTTCAAAGGTTCTCACAGTCTGAGTATTATACTTCTGACTCTTTCGTCATAGTTATCTGCCAAGAATTTCCTAACTGTCTCCCTGGCACCTTGCATTTCTTTAAGTCTCTCAGCAAAGGATGGCTTTCTGAATTCGCTCACATCTTTATTACTATGATTTACTGCGACGTAACCGAAGAGTATGTAATTTGGACTCTCACCTAACGCTGAATTCACGGCATTGTTGTACGCAGAAACTGCCGCACCGAGATTGTCTTCCCAAGTCCTGCTATTGGCATAGTGAGGCAGAATGGAACAAATAGTAATATTTACTCTTTCAACAATCTAGTTGCAGGTAGGACGATAAGAAGTTGGGAATAACTTTTTAATCTATATATATATATATATATATATATATATTGTTGCACCAGGTTGCGGCTTGGCAGACTCTTCAGCCTTGATTCTCTCCTGTGCTGGGTCTTGCATCTTACCAGAGCGTGTTTCAACCATCCTACAAATTTATAAAAGGGAATAATGAGATAAGTCTACTTTATGTAGCCACCAGAATAATTTATTTATTTTCTCACATCAAAGAGAGCAGTGAAGTCACAGTGTACCTAAATACAAATTATGATAATCTAAAAATAATCTGTTTTAAATAAATATCATAGAATATAAAAATAAATAAATATATAATTTAAATTTCAAATATATTAAAAATAATATAATAAATACGCCATTAATCATGATGTAACACTTCCCCCTCTCCAGAGGTCGTCACGTCCTCGTGAGTTACCTCATCAATTCTCTCAAAATAGGGTTTGAATCTTGAGACATGGACAATCAATGGGTCTTGGCCAGGATTATCTTTCGGCTCAATTAAGTAATTTACGTTAGACAGCTTCTTTAATATTCGATATGGGCCAAAATATTTTCTCAATAGTTTTTCGCATTTTCCGATTTTCCTGACTGGTGTCCAAACTGCCACTAAATGTCCTGGTTCATAGATTTTCTCATTGTGTTTTTTGTCATAGTTTCTTTTCATTCTTTCCTGAGGGTCCGGAGCACATTTTATCAGGATTTATTATTTCAAGACCTGTGTTAAGAGCTGTACTAAGGTCGACCACTGAAAGATCGGCGCCTGTATCAATCAAAGCTTCGCAGATACCGATTCTATCCACGTTAATGTTCATTTTATATTTGGGGTCTAACTTTTTAATTCCATTTATGGTCGACTTGCTTTGATTGACGGACTCAGGCGCGATGTTTAGTTTAAATCTTCTAATGCAGCATATCTATTCCTTGTAGGGATACTCGAGTACGGGCTATTACTTACGTCAGAGTAGAGCAGAGGTCTCGACTTCTGAGTTCCATTATCCATTCGGATTTCTTCTTCGACCTTATCTTGTGTAACTATGGGGTCCTCTTCTACAATTCTTACAAACCTGACTCTGCAATACCGCGCTACGTGTCCTGGCTTGTTACACTTGAAACATATTGGTCTCCCGTCTTCTGTCCTATTCCTATTTGAATTTGGATTCTTATTGTATGTTTTACTTGGGTAGACCGGTTTTGGCTCAGGATTGGGAGTGTAAGATCGTCTAGGGGCAGATACCTGGGGCAGAGGCTTGTTCTGGTAATACCTCGGAGTGGGGGCCTGGGGCTTGGAGGTGTTCTGGTAGTACCTCGGAGCGGGGGCCTGGGGCTTGGAGGTGTTCTGATATGGTCTTCTGAACGACGTAGCATTCTTCCATTGCTCTTGATGATGGGGACGAGGAGAGCGTGGTCCATTATAAAGAGCTTTTGATTTTTCTGCACGTTCTTGGTAATTCTTTTCGAACAAATCCAGCTTTTTACAAATTTCTAGAAGTTCATTGGTATTTTTAGGAGGGTTTAGGTGAAGGGCAAAAGAGTATTCTTTCTTTAACCCTCCAATAACCCAGTTTATTTTAGTCTCTTCTTCCATTTGGGGGTCGACCTTGTTGCACAGTACAAGGATATCCTCTGCGAACCTGATTGCAGGTTCATTCCACTGTTGTATCCTGTTTAATCTCATCCTCATTTCTTCTTTGTTGGCGTCTGAGGCAAAATCCTCAATTAGGCGGCTCTTGAAATTTTCCCAGCTGGTGAAACTTACTTTGTGTAGGTTCAGCCAGGTTTTGGCGCTACCAATCATATTCATGGCAGCATAACGGGAGATAATGTAGTCTGCCCAATGGTACAGGAAGCCAATTTCTTCAAGAGATTCAATCCATGGGCGAGGGTCTTCTGTTCCATCATACTTGGAGATGTCGATGTTGGGATTCAGGACAACTGGGTCGGAACTAGCATCTCTACCAATTGTTGCACCAGGTTGCGGCTTGGCAGACTCTTCAGCCTTGATTCTCTCCTGTGCTGGTTCTTGCATCTTACCAGAGCGTGTTTCAACCATCCTACAAATTTATAAAAGGGAATAATGAGATAAGTCTACTTTATGTAGCCACCAGAATAATTTATTTATTTTCTCACATCAAAGAGAGCAGTGAAGTCACAGTGTACCTAAATACAAATTATGATAATCTAAAAATAATCTGTTTTAAATAAATATCATAGAATATAAAAATAAATAAATATATAATTTAAATTTCAAATATATTAAAAATAATATAATAAATACGCCATTAATCATGATATAACAATATATATATATGAAATGTAAATAATAAAGTTTATCAAATAAAATTATAAATCTTAAATATAATTTAAATTAAGTTGATATTATAGAGTGATTTAAGATGGATTTATATATTGATATAACTATATTTAAAACTTTTAATAATAGTAATATTTATATATAAAAAGGAAATTCTATTAGATTAGCAAGCTAAATCTAAATTAATTATATAAGATAAAAGTTGATAATTATTTTTGTGTTTAAGTTAGATGAGATTAAAAAGTTCTTTATATGTATTATATTTATATCTTATTTAGGAGAGAAAAATGTAATAAAAGTAATTATATGTTAGAATAATATGTTTTTATTTTAGATAGAAAAAAAAAAATTTTTGAAAAATAAAAAGAAAATTTAACAAGAAAAGAAGATTTAACAACGTAACGTCTTTTATCATCGGCTTTTACCCGTCATTTAGACATACTATTAAAATAAATAGGAATAAAGAAGAGATTTATAATGATTATATATTTATTTTTTAGTAAAAGAGAGGAAAGAGATAAAGAAAGAACCATACACTTTTATTTCAAACAGGTAGAGAATTGAAAGGTTGTTAGTATTTTTTTAGTTAATTAATAGTTTTTGTATTTTTTTTATATAATTTTTTTTTTTCCTATATAATTTTAGATTTTTTTTTTTTTCCTAAGAGTAAGAATAATATGAAATAATGTTTTTGCCTAGTTAAGGATAGATAAATATATTTTAAATCTTTGCCTATTAGAAATTATTTTTTTGGAACCCTAATGGTAGACCAGGACATTACACAAAAGGAGATTTGGAAAATCTATTGGAGAGAGAAATCTGTGGTACCAGGGCTCTTCAGATGAAAATACCACAACCCATTTCACCCTTACTTCATTATGGATTGATTTCTCTTCGACCATTAAACTGTATAATTAAATTAATATTAGATATCATAGAAGGAGGTTGTTTACTTACTTATTCAAAGTGGCGTCTGCCGCTCCCTCGAGACAGCGCACATGTGTGGATGTAACATCTGTATGTCAGGGACCCGCGACACTGTTCTAAAAGTAACCTTCCCTTTTTCTAGGAAATCTTATTTTTAAAATTGTTAGAAGTTAGAAAAGCTGTAAGAAAAGAATCATTAGAAATTTTAAAGATTGTGAAAATATGTATTAAAATTTTGTTTTCATTGATATAAGTTACATTTTTATTAAAATTATAAATTAATTGAATAATAAAACATTTATTATGCTTCAAATTCATTTATATTTGTTTTCCAGTTCCCTCCCACAGTAACTGGAGATCAAATTGAATGAATTTAATGCTTTATAATCGTTATCATATAATTAATATATTTAAAGTCATAGGAAATATATTCAGTAATTCTATCATTTGTTTTAGTATAAGAGTAGAATATAAGTTGTTGGTTAGATTAATTGGAGAAGTTTGAAGTTTCAAATTTATAATTATATTTATTATTGCTTAGGTATTTGTGTATTGACAGCCTATTGTAAAACTTTACTGTTTTGTATTTAAAACCATTGTTTAAATACTCTTTATTAAGATTTTTAATGTCTTTAATAAAGTTTGTTTTAATGTTGTTGATTCTATAAAATCTTAAAAATTGACCAAAATATATGCCTTTGCAGCAATTTGATGATATGTTGGAATTGACATTACAGAATTTAATAATTTTAAAATTATAACAATTTCTTTTGTCATATGTTCCAATTGACTTGTTTGCAAGGTTTATATTTAAGTCTAAAAAGTTAACCTCCTTGTTATTAGTTATCTTTTCATTATTTTTAAGTTTCAAATATTTAGGGTATATTTTGTAAATGACATTATTGAATTTTGGGTTATTCAAGATAATGATGTCATCTACATAGCGGAACATATGCCAATTTACATCATTCTGTAGGAAGAACTCTCTTTCATACCAAAAAAAGTGAAGATAATCTTAATACAAAACTAACTATAAAATTAAATAACTATTTATTATTATATTTAATTTAGATTTAGCTTGCTAATCTAATCAAATCTAATTGATATAAGTTATCATTATTATCAGTTTGCTCCTTAGGTTTTAAAAGTAGAATCACTGTTATAATTTTGTTATATAGTTTTTACACTATATATATATATATAATAATAAATAGTTATTTAATTTTATAGTCCAGTTTTGTATTAAGATTATCTTCACTATTATGATCATTTAAATTCAAATTATAATTAATTATTAAATATTTCAATTAATTATATTAATTAATTAATTTATTAATTAAAAAATTATTATCAGTTTGCTCCTTAAGTTTTAAAAGTAGAATCACTGTTATAATTTTGTTATATAGTTTCTACACTATATATATATATATATAATTTTTTAATTAATTATATTAATTAATTAATTTATTAATTAAAAAATTATTATCAGTTTGCTCCTTAAGTTTTAAAAGTAGAATCACTGTTATAATTTTGTTATATAGTTTCTACACTATATATATATATATATATAGTGTAGAAACTATATAACAAAATTATAACAGTGATTCTACTTTTAAAACTTAAGGAGCAAACTGATAATAATTTTTTAATTAATAAATTAATAAATTAATATAATTAATTAAAAAAATAAATAATTAATTATAATTTGAATTTAAATGATCATAATAGTGAAGATAATCTTAATACAAAACTGGACTATAAAATTAAATAACTATTTATTATTATATATATATATATATATATATATATATATATATAGTGTAAAAACTATATAACAAAATTATAACAGTGATTCTACTTTTAAAACCTAAGGAGCAAACTGATAATAATGATAACTTATATCAATTAGATTTGATTAGATTAACAAGCTAAATCTAAATTAAATATAATAATAAATAGTTATTTAATTTTATAATCCAGTTTTGTATTAAGATTATCTTCACTATTATGATCATTTAAATTCAAATTATAAAATTTGTAAAATGTTATTAATTTGTAGATAGAGAGAGAAAAAAAAAATTCTTTACTTCTAATACCTCATCAAGTTAATTATATATTTATAATTAATAACAAAAAATTAACAAAGTAACGTCTTTTGCATCGGCTTTTACACGTCATATAGACATACTCTAATCCTATATATAGAATAATCGAAGTGAGAATATATATAATAGTTAGAAAAAAGAGAGAAAGACAGAACCATGCACTTTTAATCAAACTAATAATAAGGAAAAAAAAAATTTTGTAAAGAAGGTAGATAAGATTGTTAGTATATATATATTTTTATAATTTTATATTTTATCCTTTTTTTTTTTTTAAAGATTTTTTAAGGTTTTTTTATTTTATAATATGATTATAAATAGTTGTATTTAGTAATATATCTATAGTATGAATTAACATTTGTTATAAGTTTGGATATTATGTTTTGAAACCCTAATGGTAGACCAGACATACACAAAAAACTTTAAATTGAAATAAATTGGAAAAAGAGATCTGCTGGACCGGGGATCTTCAGATAAAAGTCCAACGACATTTCACCCCTTCTTTATTATGACATAGATCTCTTTTAAACCGGATTTTATGTGTTAATATTAAGTTGTTTCAGTGAAATATTTAAATGAACATATATAACAGATACAAGTGTTAACAAATTCAAACTGTAAACCTACCTCGACCGCGGCGTCCTCCATTGCGAATATCTATTTCTGGCTGACACATGTTGCGGTAGGGGGACATTTCAAATTTAGACCATTTATTCAGAATTTTTTTGAACAACAAGAAAATTAAAGAAGAAAGGAAAAATAGTTAAGGGAAGAAAGTTGAATTTCATAATCTTTACAGCTAGTTATGTCAAAATAACTGATTCAACATTTATTCATCTTTTAATATTCCTTTAAAAAGGCAAATTATAAGAGTTTAATAAAGCTATTAATTGTGCAAATTCACTTTTATTTAACTTCCATTTTCCTCCCCAGAAATTGGAGATTAAACAAAATGAACTATATACTATAACACTTTAAAAATCTTGTGAAAAAATCTTTTAATCAGTTATTTAGTAAAAGTTTTATTAACTGTTAAAGATTATAAATTTGTATTAGTAGAAAGTTGATTTCATAAATGGATAATTCCATTTATTTTTTTTTTTAATATTTTATAATTGATATACTGTTGAAATATTTTACTTGTTTGATACTAAATTTGTTTTTAATAAATTCCATGTTTAAATTTTTAACATCTTCTATGAAATTATCTAATATATTATTTATTCTATAAAATCTTAGAAACTGACCATAATATATACCCTTACAACAATTTAATGATATTGACACGAAAATAGGAACTTTTTTGGACCAACCGAACAGTGGCAACATGGCCGGCGGCCGCCGCCCGCGCATGCGCGGGCAAGAACAAAAGAACTTAGCCCTAAAAACTTCCGGTAAACAAAGGCTGCTTTTCGACTTAACGTTTGGTTTTGACGGGCCAGAAAAGGAACTATCCCTTCATAAAGTTTAATAATTGTTTTTGAATAACATTTGTATTGATATTAATTTGTGTGATTTTTTTTAAATAAATATTTCTTTCAATAAGCATTAATTCTTCATCACTGTTTACTAACTTAGGCCTCGTCATTCAACGTTGTGACACTTCTGATCCCTGCAACAAAGGTATTGATTTACCAATTTATAATTTTCAAATCAGTTTCCAGCATTACTGTAAAGCTAGGAACGTTTAGTTCAGGTTAAGCCATCGGGACCTTGTATTGTCTTTCTTTTTTTCAAATCTAAGACAAAGACAACATTTTGGCGCAGTCGACAGGATAAAGATTGAAGAATTACTGATTACACAAAGGTGCAACTGTGAACCAGTGATTACTTCTCAGGATGGCTGACCAACCAGTTAGTAGTGCTGAACTGAAAAAGCTTAGGACGCCAGTGCGTGCAATGTTCACCAAGGCGTTCAATGAGCTCGAAACAGAGATCAAGAAGAAGGAAGTCAAGAAAGCAGATGTAGAGAAAATCCTCCGCCGACTCCAGACCCACCATGAAAAGCTTTTAATATTGAACATGAGGATGGAAGAAGCTCTGCTACGAGAATCAGCGTCTGAAGACATTTTCACTGCTGAGTACGAATCCGTTTGTGAGTACGAAGATAATTTCAGTAACATTATGACTGATTACGAGGCTCTTGCGGAAGAGGATGACGTTAGTACTAGTACAATCAGCGGCACAGCAGCAATGAACTATCGACTACCGAAGCTGGAGTTCAAGAAGTTTGGGGGAGAACCAAGAGAATGGATTACATTCTGGAGTCAGTTCAGCACGATTGACCGGGATCCACAGATGCCTCCAGAAACTAAGTTTCAGTATCTCTTTCAAGCCACTGCCGAGAACTCCGAGGCAAGAGAAGCAGTCGAAAGTTTTCCACCGAGTGCCGACAACTACCCTAAAGTCATCGAGTATATCAAATCACGTTTTGGAGAGGATGAAATGCTTGTTGAGATTTATGTACGTGACCTGCTTCAGAATGTGCTTCAGAATGTGAGAGCCGAAGGTAAGATGTCTGTAGTGAAGCTTTACGATAGACTGGAGACACAACTGCGAGCATTAGAAACATTGGGCGTCGCTCGTGACAAGTTTGCGGCTATGCTGTACCCACTCGTCGAATCAGCGCTACCAGAGGACACCCTGAGAGTATGGGAACGAAGTCAATATACGGTGAGCGGAAGAGGAGTACAGGATAAGTTGACACAACTCATGACGTTTTTGAAGACAGAGGTGAAGGGCGAGAGTCGAGTGAATATGGCCAAAGCAGCGTTCAAGATCGACAACAATCAAGATGCGAAGGATGATCGATCAAACAGGAAATCTCTTTCTAAGAAGAATCCTGGAAGTAAAATGCCGTCAGCTACTGACCTCGCCAACACCACTCAGATCGCCAACACCACTCGGATGCGAAACAACTGCATCTTTTGTGGGAATGGTCACCCGAGTCAAGAATGCTACAGTGGACAGCGGATGCATCTACCAGAGAAGAAAGATAAGGCTAAAGGGAAGAATGTTTGTTTTTGGTGCCTGCTTCCTGGCCACGCATTCAAGAAATGCCGGATTAAGCCACGTTGTCCTGTCTGCGGAGGGAAGCATTACGCCATTATGTGTCCTACTTTGGAAGCCCAGAAGACTTCTCATCACCAAAAAGCGGAACTAAAGGTTTCAGGGGAAAGTCCTGCAACAGAGCAAGAGACCGCCAATCAATTCACGTCAACAACTTTAAACAACGCTACCGTAGGAGGAGTCTATCTACAAACTCTGATAGTCAAGATAAGCGGACCAAAGGGGAAGCATAATGTTCGAGTGTTGCTTGACTGTGGATCCCAGAGGTCCTATATTTCAAAGAGAATGGTGGACGCACTGGGCCTAAAGAGAGTGCAGCAAGTTACACTTACCCACAATCTGTTTGGAGGCGGAGAAATTCGTCAAAAGAAGCACAATGTGTACAAAGTAAATGTTTCCAGCCTCAACAACGAATACATGGATGATCTCAAATTCTTGGATCAGGAAGTAATTTGCGGACACATCAGTCAAGTACAGGATCATACTATACTCAATGAGTTAAAAGCTCGAGGGATCAACTTGACTGACGTATACCAAGGCGAAGAGAGACCGATCCACATGTTAATTGGTTCGGACTTGCTCAGCAGCATTCTGACAGGCAGAATGAAAATATTGCAAAGTGGAGTTGTGGCGACAGAAACCAAGCTGGGGTGGACAGTAATGGGACCAGCAATAGGGAACGACATGGAAGATTCATGCCTGATCGTGACTTCACTTCACGTTAATAGTTTTGACGTACAGGATTTATGGAAATTAGATGTGCTTGGTATCATGGATGCAGCAGAAACAAAATCTAGGAAAGATTTAATCGAAGCCTCCAACACTCATTTCAAGGAGACTGTGAAACGAGACGAAAGCGGAAGGTACATCGTGTCACTACCATGGATAGCTGGACATCCACCAGTTCCGATCAATCGCCGAACTACAGAAAATAGATTGCTGACTACAACAAGGAATGTCCAGGGCAAGATGCTGTATGAGGAGTATGATACTATTTTTGAGGAGTGGGAAAAAGAGAAAATCATCGAGGAAGTTGAGGATAAATGGGAGGAGTGCAATTATCTCCCTCATCGCCCAGTGCTCAAGGATAGTCACACCACTCCTATTCGTCCAGTATTCGACGCAAGTTGCAAGAAAAAGGGGCTCCCATCATTAAATCAATGTCTGGAAAAAGGAGACAACCTGATTGAGCTCATTCCTGATTTGCTCTTGCGGTTCAGACTTGGAAAGTATGGCATCATTGCAGACATACGAAAAGCTTTTCTCCAGATTCAGGTTCGAGAAGAAGATCGTGAATTCCTTCGGTTCCTTTGGTGGAAAAAGGACCAGAAGACACTAAAATTTTACAGGCATTGCCGAGTAGTCTTTGGCCTTACCTCAAGTCCTTTTCTGCTAGCTGCAACCATCAAGTATCATTTGAGCCTGCCACAGTTTCAAGATAATAGGTGCGCAGAACTTCTTGCCCGAAGTTTTTACGTCGACAACTGCATTCTTAGTTTGTCATCTACACATGATGTCAAAAAATTTATCAAGGAATCCTCCGACATCATGATGCAAGCCAAATTTGAGTTACGAGACTGGATGTGGAATGAACCTGGAATCACAGAACAAGATCCAGCCTCTATTTTGGGTATGAAATGGCACCTTCAGACTGACACTATTGCTATTAATGTGCAGTCATTGAAAAATATAGATGAAGAAAAATCAATCACAAAGAGAAGTATCTTGTCAGCCTGCCATCGGATTTTTGATCCGATTCAATTTACCTGTCCAGCTACAATCAAGATTAAGAAGATGGTTCAAGATGCTTGGAAGGAGAATAAATCATGGGATGAACCGCTGAACGAAGACAGACGGGTCGAGTTCATAAAATGGAGGAAGCAAGCTTTAGAATTGGATCAGATCAAGATACCTCGATGGATCTTACCTATCAAAGGAAAAACAACATTGCACGTGTTTTGTGACGCTTCAGCTATAGCGTACGCAACGGTGATCTTCATGCGAATAGAGAATGCGTCAGTCATAGTTGTGCGATTCGTTGAAGCAAGAAATCGACTGGCAACTATTAAGAGGATCACGATTCCACGACTGGAACTAT
This sequence comes from Cordylochernes scorpioides, assembly GCA_030710605.1. Lineage (NCBI taxonomy): Eukaryota > Metazoa > Arthropoda > Arachnida > Pseudoscorpiones > Chernetidae > Cordylochernes > Cordylochernes scorpioides. Next base: position 106,629,932 of record CP092886.1, on the reverse strand, counting down.
TAGCCTGTTTGATTGGAGCACGACTGTTGGTGCATGTTCTGGAAAATTTAGAAGAAAGTCCGGAGAAGATTCAATGTTGGACAGACTCCAGTCCTGCCCTATACTGGATACAACAACAAGAGAATTGGGCTCAGTTCGTTTCCAACCGTGTCAAGGAGATCACAACACTTACGAAGAATGAAGATTGGAACCATGTCGCAGGGGAACACAATCCAGCAGATCTTCCATCCCGTGGTGAATCCCCATCGAAATTCATAAAATCCGGATGGTGGGAGGGACCAAAATGGCTTCAGGAAAAGAAAGAAGACTGGCCAGTGTCAAAAGTACAGTATGATCTGGAAGCCATTGAAGAAGAGAGGAGGAAGACTGTGGTGGCTGGATTTGTAGCCAAAAAGCCCGAGGAGAATCCATGGTATCTGAATCTATACGAGGGAAAACGTGAAGTGACTCTAACACAAATACTGAGAGTAATCGCGTGGATGCTACGTTTCAAGCCCTCTGAATACAAAGGAGATGTCATCTCACAAGAGGAGCTAGACAGTGCTGAAAAGTCCCTAGTTAAGATAATACAGAGTGAATCGATCGGTGAGGAAGATCCCAAGATGAAGCAGCTACACGCGTTCCAAGATAAAGAAGGATTATGGAGAGTGAAAACGAGGATAGTGAATCGAAATGACGATGAACTGTTCCGATTGCCAATTTTGATCCCAACGAATCATCCGGTCACAGAGCTAATTGTGAAATCAGTCCACGAGAAAATGTACCACTGTGGAGCCCAGACGCTGCGATCAGTACTAAGAGAGAAGTTCTGGATTCCAAAAGCTCGACAACTAGTTCGTCATGTAATTCATAAATGTCCTCGCTGTCGACGATTTGAAGCCAAGCGAGTCGACGTACCAGAGGCATCGTTGCCTCAACATCGTGTACGAGATGTTGTGGTTTTTGAGGTGACAGGAATTGACCTCGGAGGACCTTTATATCTGGAAGATGGACAGAAGGTTTGGTTCGTCATCTTCACCTGTGGCGTATACCGTGCGGTCCACCTCGAATTGGTAACTTCCTTATCGACGGAAGCATTGGTGGGAGCAGTAGAGAGGTTCGTAGCAAGACGAGGTTGCCCTGCAGTCATCTACTCAGATAATGGGACGAATCTAGTTGGACTCCGGAACGAGCTTTATCGAGTTAATTTTGGAGTGAAATGGAAGCTAAATCCTCCGGCAGCACCGTGGTGGGGAGGTTGGATCGAGAGAATTGTTGGACTCACCAAAAAACTGCTTCGAAGATTGCTGGGAAAACGTGTTGTCAACTACGAAGAAATGGTGACGATCCTCGAAAACTGTGAACGAGTTATCAACGTGCGACCACTCACCTACATTGCTGAGGACAATGATGACCTTGTGCCATTAACCCCAGAGATGTTTCTTCGAGAACCAAGAGCTGAAGGAGAGATTGATCTAAATGATTTCAGGTGTAATTTTGGGAAGAGCTATGAGAAACGCAAACGACTCCTGAAGGATTTCCGTAAGAGGTTCAGAAGCGAGTACCTAGGATTGTTGGTGCATCACGACAATCGCAAGAAACAACGACAGTTAAAAGTTGGAGATATCGTCCTTGTGGAGGTTGAAAACAGGAAGCAAATAAACTGGCCTATGGGAAAGATTACGAAGGTGTTTCCTGGAACTGACAATGTGCGAAGACTTGTGGAAGTTAAGACTAAGTCTGGATTCATGAAGCGTGCAGTGCAACGATTGTTCCCACTTGAAGTACCATCTGAGGACGTAGAGCAAGGCGACGGGGAGCTTAAGCCAGCGGAGGATGAGATCGTCAGGGAGAAAACACCCGGTGTGGAGTCCGTGTCAGTGCAAGAGAAAACTACTCCAGTAAAAGTAGGGAAAGTTTACACGCGTTCTGGAAGAAGAGTCAAGTTACCGATTAGGTTTAATTGAAGTTTGTTTTTTTAATTAATATTGACCTTATAGCAAAGTTCAAAAGGTCAAGGTGGGAGAGTGACACGAAAATAGGAACTTTTTTGGACCAACCGAACAGTGGCAACATGGCCGGCGGCCGCCGCCCGCGCATGCGCGGGCAAGAACAAAAGAACTTAGCCCTAAAAACTTCCGGTAAACAAAGGCTGCTTTTCGACTTAACGTTTGGTTTTGACGGGCCAGAAAAGGAACTATCCCTTCATAAAGTTTAATAATTGGTTTTGAATAACATTTGTATTGATATTAATTTGTGTGATTTTTTTTAAATAAATATTTCTTTCAATAAGCATTAATTCTTCATCACTGTTTACTAACTTAGGCCTCGTCATTCAACGTTGTGACACTTCTGATCCCTGCAACAAAGGTATTGATTTACCAATTTATAATTTTCAAATCAGTTTCCAGCATTACTGTAAAGCTAGGAACGTTTAGTTCAGGTTAAGCCATCGGGACCTTGTATTGTCTTTCTTTTTTTCAAATCTAAGACAAAGACAACAGATATATTAGAATTCATATTACAGTATTTTATAATATTGAAATTATAATTACTCTTTTTATTATAAACTCTAACAGCACTATTTGTAAGGTCTATATTTAGGTCTAAAAAGTTAACTTTTTTGTTTCTATAAATTTTTTCATTGTTCTTAAGTTTCAAGTATTTAGGATATATTTCAGGTATTAATTTTTTAAACTGTGGATTATTAAATATTATTATGTCATCTACATATCGGAATATTTGCCAATTAATATTATTTTGTAGAAAGTATTCTCTTTCGTACCAGAACAACAACAGATTGGCTAGTAAAGGACTAGAAGAAGTTCCCATGGGAACGCCTTCTGATTGAATATATATTTTATTTTTAAATTCTATATAGTTAAAATTTAAAAATGTTTCCAGTAGAGTTTTTGCTGTTTTAAGATCTAATTTAATTGTTTTATATCTGTTATGAATAATTTTAATGTAGAAAGTTTTGTCATTAATGAATTCATTAAATAAATTGGTTATTTTATTATTTAGATCTCTTAAATTTATTTTAGAATATAGGTCCTCAAAGTCAAATGTGTGTACTGTTTCAATGTTTGTCCAATTGTTCATTAAATAATTAATGATTTTTTTATTTGAGTCGATAAATTTATAATTATATTTATTAGTTAATTTATTTATAATAAATTGTAGTGTTGAAGCTAATTGTATATCAATATTTTTTATGACTGAATTTATACCAGAAGTGATTGTTCTGAAAGAAATAGGTTTTTTGTGTAGTTTAGGAATTATATAGAACTTTGGTATGTTTGGATTTTTGTGGTTATTATAAATTTTTAGTGAATTTTCAACATTTTTGATGTCTTTTTTGATTTTTGTGGCTGTAGTTCTAGCAAAAGTGTATTTATGATTATTATCAATTTCCTTTTTTAGTATATCGTGGTATAGATTTTTGCAAATTAAAGATAAATTATTGGAACATTTATCTATAGGAGTGATAATATAGTCCTTCTGTAAATTAATTATATTTTCTTTAAAAGAAGGAATGTCTGAATTAGGTTTTGTGTATTTAAGTGTATTATTATAATAATTTATAACACTTAAATACACAAAACCTAATTCAGACATTCCTTCTTTTAAAGAAAATATAATTAATTTACAGAAGGACTATATTATCACTCCTATAGATAAATGTTCCAATAATTTATCTTTAATTTGCAAAAATCTATACCACGATATACTAAAAAAGGAAATTGATAATAATCATAAATACACTTTTGCTAGAACTACAGCCACAAAAATCAAAAAAGACATCAAAAATGTCGAAAATTCACTAAAAATTTATAATAACCACAAAAATCCAAACATACCAAAGTTCTATATAATTCCTAAACTACACAAAAAACCTATTTCTTTCAGAACAATCACTTCTGGTATAAATTCAGTCATAAAAAATATTGATATACAATTAGCTTCAACACTACAATTTATTATAAATAAATTAACTAATAAATATAATTATAAATTTATCGACTCAAATAAAAAAAATCATTAATTATTTAATGAACAATTGGACAAACATTGAAACAGTACACACATTTGACTTTGAGGACCTATATTCTAAAATAAATTTAAGAGATCTAAATAATAAAATAACCAATTTATTTAATGAATTCATTAATGACAAAACTTTCTACATTAAAATTATTCATAACAGATATAAAACAATTAAATTAGATCTTAAAACAGCAAAAACTCTACTGGAAACATTTTTAAATTTTAACTATATAGAATTTAAAAATAAAATATATATTCAATCAGAAGGCGTTCCCATGGGAACTTCTTCTAGTCCTTTACTAGCCAATCTGTTGTTGTTCTGGTACGAAAGAGAATACTTTCTACAAAATAATATTAATTGGCAAATATTCCGATATGTAGATGACATAATAATATTTAATAATCCACAGTTTAAAAAATTAATACCTGAAATATATCCTAAATACTTGAAACTTAAGAACAATGAAAAAATTTATAGAAACAAAAAAGTTAACTTTTTAGACTTAAATATAGACCTTACAAATAGTGCTGTTAGAGTTTATAATAAAAAGAGTAATTATAATTTCAATATTATAAAATACTGTAATATGAATTCTAATATATCATTAAATTGTTGTAAGGGTATATATTATGGTCAGTTTCTAAGATTTTATAGAATAAATAATATATTAGATAATTTCATAGAAGATGTTAAAAATTTAAACATGGAATTTATTAAAAACAAATTTCGTATCAAACAAGTAAAATATTTCAACAGTATATCAATTATAAAATATTTTAAAAAAAATAAATGGAATTATCCATTTATGAAATCAACTTTCTACTAATACAAATTTATAATCTTTAACAGTTAATAAAACTTTTACTAAATAACTGATTAAAAGATTTTTTCACAAGATTTTTAAAGTGTTATAGTATATAGTTCATTTTGTTTAATCTCCAATTTCTGGGGAGGAAAATGGAAGTTAAATAAAAGTGAATTTGCACAATTAATAGCTTTATTAAACTCTTATAATTTGCCTTTTTAAAGGAATATTAAAAGATGAATAAATGTTGAATCAGTTATTTTGACATAACTAGCTGTAAAGATTATGAAATTCAACTTTCTTCCCTTAACTATTTTTCCTTTCTTCTTTAATTTTCTTGTTGTTCAAAAAAATTCTGAATAAATGGTCTAAATTTGAAATGTCCCCCTACCGCAACATGTGTCAGCCAGAAATAGATATTCACAATGGAGGACGCCGCGGTCGAGGTAGGTTTACAGTTTGAATTTGTTAACACTTGTATCTGTTATATATGTTCATTTAAATATTTCACTGAAACAACTCAATATTAACACATAAAATCCGGTTTAAAAGAGATCTATGACATAATAAAGAAGGGGTGAAATGTCGTTGGACTTTTATCTGAAGATCCCCGGTCCAGCAGATTTCTTTTTCCAATTTATTTCAATTTAAAGTTTTTTGTGTATGTCTGGTCTACCATTAGGGTTTCAAAACATAATATCCAAACTTATAACAAATGTTAATTCATACTATAGATATATTACTAAATACAACTATTTATAATCATATTATAAAATAAAAAAACCTTAAAAAATCTTTAAAAAAAAAAAGGATAAAATATAAAATTATAAAAATATATATATACTAACAATCTTATCTACCTTCTTTACAAAATTTTTTTTTCCTTATTATTAGTTTGATTAAAAGTGCATGGTTCTGTCTTTCTCTCTTTTTTCTAACTATTATATATATTCTCACTTCGATTATTCTATATATAGGATTAGAGTATGTCTATATGACGTGTAAAAGCCGATGCAAAAGACGTTATTTTGTTAATTTTTTTGTTATTAATTATAAATATATAATTAACTTGATGAGGTATTAGAAGTAAAGAATTTTTTTTTTTTCTCTCTCTATCTACAAATTAATAACATTTTACAAATTTTATAATTTGAATTTAAATGATCATAATAGTGAAGATAATCTTAATACAAAACTGGACTATAAAATTAAATAACTATTTATTATTATATATATAACAATAAATAGTTGTATAGTTTTATATTAAAATTATCTTCATTATTTTGATTATTTAAATTCAAATTATAAAATTTGTAAATTGTTATTATTTAGTATAGAGAGAGAGAAAAATAAAGTCCTTTACTTCTAAAACATCATCTAGTTAATTATATATTTATAATTAATAACAATAAAATTTAACAACGTAACGTCTTTTGCATCGGCTTTTACACGTCATTTAGACATACTCTAACCTATATATAGAATAATAGAAGTGAGAATATATTTAATATTATAAATTTTAGTAGTTAGAGAAAAGAGAGAAAGACAGAACCATGCACTTTTAATCAAATTTAATAAATTTAAGAGATCTAAATAATAAAATAACCAATATATCTATTTAACGAAATCATTAATGACAAAACTTTCCACATTAAAATTATTCATAACAGATATAAAACAATTAAATTAGATCTTAAAACAGCAAAAACTCTACTGGAAACATTTTTAAATTTTAACTATATAGAATTTAAAAATAAAATATATATTCAATCTGAAGGCGTTCCCATGGGAACTTCTTCAAGTCCTTTATTAGCAAATCTAATATTATTCTGGTACGAAAGAGAATACTTTCTACAAAATAATGTTAATTGGCAAATTTCCGTTATGTAGATGACATCATAATATTTAATAATCCACAGTTCAAAAACTTAATACCTAAAATATATCCTAAATACTTGAAACTTAAGAACAATGAAAATATTTATAGAAACAAAAAAGTTAACTTTTTAAACCTAAATATAGACCTTACAAATAATGCTATTAAAATTTATAATAAAAAAAGTAATTATAATTTCAATATTATAAAATACTGTAATATGAATTCTAATATATCATTAAATTGCTGTAAAGGTATATATTTGGTCAGTTTCTAAGATTTTATAGAATAAATAATATATTAGAAAATTTCATAGAAGATGTTAAAAATTTAAACATGGAATTTATTAAAAACAAATTTAGTATCAGACAAGTAAAATATTTCAACAGTATATCAATTATAAAATACTTTTAAAAAAATAAATGGAAGTATCCATTTATTAAATCAACTTTCTATAATTTCTCTCAATAATAACTAATACAAATTTATAATCTTTAACAATTAGTTAAACTTAAATTAAATAGCTGATTTGAAGATTTTTTCACAAGATTTTTAAAGTAATATTGTATAGAGTTCATTTTGTTTAATCTCCAATTTCTGGGGAGGAAAATGGAAATTAAATAAAAGTGAATTTTCACAATTAATAGCTTTATTAAACTCTAATAATTTGCCTTTTTAAAGGAATATTGAAAGATGAATAAGTATTGAATCAGTTATATTAATATAACTGGCTGTAAAGATTATAAAGTTTGGATTTCTTCCCTTAACTATCTTTTCTTTCTTCTTTGGATGTCTTGTTGTTCTAAAACTTCAGAATAAACGGTCTAATTTTGTCCCCCCCCCCCCCACAACATGTGTCATCCAGAAATAGATGTTTACAGTTGGAGGCGTCGCGGACGAGGTAGGTTCACAGTTGGAATTTGTTAACACTTATATTTGTTATATCTGTTCATATAAATGTTTCACTGAAATAACTTTATATTAACACATAAAATCCGGTTGAAAAGAGATCTATGACATAATAGAGAAGGGATGAAATGTCGCTGAACTTCTATTTGAGAATTCCCGGTCCAGCAGATCTCTTTTTCCAATAATTACTTCAATTTAAATTTTTTGTATATGTCTGGTCTACCATTAGGGTTTCAAAACATAATAACCAAACTTATAACAAAAGTTAATTCATATTATAGATATATTACTAAATACAACTATTTATATTCATATTTTAAAATAAAAAAATTTAAAAAATCATTTAAAAAAAAAAAAGGATAAAATATAAAATTATAAAAATATATATATATATACTAACAATCTTATCTACCTTCTTTACAAAACTTTTTGTTTTCTTATTATTAGTTTGATTAAAAGTGCATGGTTCTGTCTTTCTCTCTTTTCTCTAACTACTAAAATTTATAATATTAAATATATTCTCACATCTATTATTCTATATATAGGTTAGAGTATGTCTAAATGACGTGTAAAAGCCTATGCAAAAGACGTTACGTTGTTAAATTTTATTGTTATTAATTATAAATATATAATTAACTAGATGATGTTTTAGAAGTAAAGGACTTTTTTTTTCTCTCTCTCTATACTAAATAATAACAATTTACAAATTTTATAATTTGAATTTAAATAATCA